>JANUWF010001723.1:0-600000 GCA_026120185.1 Voacanga thouarsii | reverse complement strand
TCTTCTCCAACATATCTTCATCAGTAACTTTTTCTCCGCATAATTTTAATTGAGATGTAATTTTATACATGGCAGAGTAATATTCATTTACGATTTTAAAATCTTATAACTTCAGGTGCAACTATTCATACCATACAGTTGTAGTACGACCATCTTTAGGTGGTCAATCTTTCTTTTAAATTTATCCATAGGACATATGGATCTTTTTTGGTAAAATATTTCATTTTAAAATTTTTGTTGGGATGACGCCGGATAAAAATCAAAGCTTTGGCCTTTTATTGTGTAGATGCATTATTTTTTTCTTTAATAGTTTCACTAAGGCCTTCAGCATTTAGATGCATTTCTGTATCGAGAACCCATAACATATAATGTTTTTCAAAAATATCAAGGGCTACAAATTCGAGTTTAGTAAGGTTAGTCATAGGGATTAGTAAATGCGTACCTTTAGTCTTCTGACTTTTGTAACGACAAAAACTCGTACTTTAGTCTTCTAGATTTGGAAACAGCTGAGACTCGTGCTGATAACGTATTATAAAATTTTGACAATGTCAGAATAAAATCTACACACAATAAATCTCTAACTAATAATTTTTTCAAACTCCTCTCTTTCTTTTCTCTCACAATTTTCTCTAACAATTCTATCACAATTGCTATATTTGTCAAGCTTGGGAAGAGCTCTATTTATAGAGCTTTATTAGTAGAATTAATCATCTATTTTCACTGATGTATTAGTGGTGTCTCCACTAACTCCACTAATATGTATTAATGATGGACATCCATATCCACTAATAGAATTAGTGGAGATTCCACTAATTCACTAATATATTCACAACACTTACATGCAATTTCTTCATGTACAGAGAAACCTTTTCTGTTCCCAATCATATTAGGAAACAATGATTTAGTCATTTAACTATGGGCCTTTTTGGATTTAAAATCTACAATTTAACCCTAGAATTATAATAAGTTTATAATTCACCTAAAAAGTTTTATTAATTATAATTCAACCTCAACTAATTATAACACTTTATAATTAGTCCATAATTATTATTTCTTCTTATAAATTAACCTCATAATATTGTCATATAATGTCTTATGTACCAATTCCTCTATTGTATACAGGGATGGCAATGGGATTGGACCGGGATAGGGACTAGAAATTTCAGTCCCGCCCCCCGCATATTCTCTCATTTTCCCATCTCCGACCCGTCTCGTCACGAAAAAAGGCAGGGATCCCCACCCCCGGTCCATCGGGGATAAAACAGTCCCTGGTCCCAACCCAATGTGGAAACGGGAGCCCGTTTGAACCCGAAAATATTTATAAATTTTTTTTTACCTCCGATATATTTTTCTTCAAAAATTTTTAATCATTTTGAAATCTTTTGTGGTATTTTCAATAGTTCATATATTTATTATATCACTAAATTAGTAAGAGTAAAAATTAATAATTGATAATTTTTCTTTTTCTTTTTTTCCTCTTCTTTTCTATTTTATTTTATATGCTTATATAATCTACCTATAATATATATATATATATATATATATATATATATATATATATATAATCTACTTATATGTAATATATAATACAAAAATATGTGTAGCAAAGCCAGGCGGACCGGCCCGGGGGCTGGTATCATGCAATCCCCGTCCCCGATTGGCGGGTCGAGAAATGAAGCCTGCCTCGGCCCGTCCCCACTTAAATTGGGGAATCTTGGGCCGGGCCGGGTCCTCGATTTAAATAGAGAAATTGACATCCCTAATTGTATATAACCTACTAGATTTTTCGATCTATTGGTAGCAAAAATATGAATTAATTCTAATCGTTATAAAATTAATAATTCTTAATAATTAAAATTAACTTATTACTTTTAATTATGATTAATTTATTAATTCTCTAATTAATAAATTCATATTTAGTAGATCAAGAGCAGTATCTAGCAATGCATCATGACCATCCAAAAGTTTAGAAAATCAAGTGACTTGACATGAACCTTTCAATAGCAAAATATCAGTGCAATAAATTCATATCATCTTGCTATATCTCATTCGACTTTAGAATATGGAATTAGTGCCAATTCCTGCTAGAATATAATTAATTCTAACCTGAATTTATTAGTACATGTTCCATAATTCATTACTCAACATGTGTATCAATTGAAACTATTTTCAACACATAGTCGCCTTGGTCAAGGACTTCTCGAATAATGATTCCATACAAGTAGCCATGAGAGATACGCCCATATTATTAAGAGTGATGAATCATTTATTGATCCTTTCAACTACTTTCGTTTACTTTACGTTTTACCCAATATTCATCTCATAGACGGTCTTATAGGGACTCCAGATATTGGAATCAAAGTATAACGTTCAGTAAATAAAGTACTTTAGAAATTTCAAATCTAAGGATACTTGCACATTTACTATAATGAGATTCTGTCACTGACACTAAATAATTATCCATATGATTATCTCATAGTTAGGTCATCTAATGTACTTGTTCATGTAATAAGCATCCACATGTTAACTTTGAGTATCACAATACCCGCGGATGTGAGAATCACCGCTTTATCAAATCAAGAAGTATAACACGTGCTAATCTTGACGCATTAATGATGTCCTATCTCATTAATACTATGACTAGAAATGGTTTAAGTATAAGTACTACATAGTGTAGTAGGAATATCATATTATGATCTCTATTATAATTTTCTTAACACTATACTATGTGCTTGAGACTTTATTTAACAGTTTTATACATATATATGTAGAATAATTAATTAAATTGAAAGATAAAGAATGACTTTTATTATATATGTGTTATATATAATATATAAATGATTGCCTCAAGGCATAACACTAACAATTTCAGCATAAAGTAGTTAAGTAATAACAAGTAGTGTTTTAAACTACCTAGGAAGTTTAGGGTTTGAATACTGATTTTTCATATTACGAATATGATAATTATTAATTTTATTGCATACCTAAATAATAAATTAGAGAAAAATATGAGTATATCATCAAATGCTTATTAATGATTTATGTTTACATGTTCAAACTTTGCAAAACTATACCTATATACGACTAGTTACAGGACTAGAGGGGCAGTGGGGTGGCATCTGCCCCGAAAATTTTTAAAAATTTAATATTTATTTTAAGATAATTAAAATTTTAATTTTTTTGAGATAATTTTACCTGTCACCCCTTCAAAATTTTAAAAAAACTATAACATTATTATATGTAAAAATACAATTTACTTTCCTAATTCTAAATTTCTAATTTTATTCTTACATATGACTGCTTTTTTGGTACAAGAGGGAGCCAGAATTCCACTTTTGTATAGCGAAATGAAAACCAAATTCCTTCTTACATTTCAGGCACGTGCCGGTATTCAAAGTCAACCCTCAACTTATAAAATTCTTTGTTACACCCTCTATAATACTTTTTAATACATTATTAAAATATAATAATATATATTAATTTAATAAATATTCAATTCATTCTCATCTAATTTTATTATTATTAATAAATTAAATATTTATTAAATCTGTATACCAATATAATATTTTTAATATTATACTAAAAAGCATCACATAGAATATAATAAAGGACTCTTACCCTTATTTTTCCTTATTTTTTCTTTTTTATTGCGTCCATTCTATTGGGGAGCATATGATGACCTAGTCGTACCAGTATTTAAGATAGGTTCTGTGCGCCGCCTCTCCCGACTTCTCACTGGCCACTATCTCCCACAGCGTTCTTGTGAATTGTGGCCCTCGATGGCGAATCTCTTTGGAGAAAACTTTGCCATTACAACAAATTATTTACTCATTTTTTCCTTAAATTAATGTAGATTATCACACTGTTGTAACTAAATTAATTATTCATTTCGGACTTTTTGTGAATAGTCGATACATTGGAAAATAGTTGGAAAAAAAAATATTACATTAAAAATTATACTTTCTAAATAAAGTTATAATATGAGTTTTCAAATAGTTAAATACTCAATTTTAATATTTTTAATTATAAATTTCTATCATTAAAATGATTTCTATCATAATAAAAATTAATCTCTAACATATCAAGAATAATTTTTAAAAATTATTTTAAATTAATTAGCTATGAATTTAAAAATATAAACTCTTAAAATTGCCATTTTCATCTGTATCTAAGGGTATATTTTGTTTAGTTGTTCTCTTCTAGAATACTATACTATTGGGCCAAACATGTCCAGTCATTTGGTGGACAAAAATAAAACAAAATAAAAGCCCACAAACTAAATAATAACCTAACAAAAATCAAAAGCAGATTGACGGCATTTTTTGTGCAATTCGTCGAGAGGGGCGGCATCGACAATAAGGAAACGAAAAAGATTCTTCAAGCTTTGATCCTCAATTTGGATGGTCATTCGAAGTTCGATTGAGACGAAATTTGATTTTAGGTGATTCTCTCAACAAGATCTACAAATCTAACGATTTAGATTTCAATTTTGGTAACATACTTCCAAATTCAATTCTTATTTAGTTATAACTTTGAAAGAAAATATTGATATATTATTAGTTTGTATCTAGTGTTATGTATTGTCTATTATTATTAATAGTGAAATTTTTTACTAGATCATCTTAAATTTTTCACGTTAATTTTGATTTTAGATATAAATGTGACTTGGGTGAGCATGATATTTTGTTCTCTTTCAATTTATTTCCCCACATATACAAGTTTGAAGGGTTTTCTTCCATAATTTCCATGCATTACGAATGGCAAAAAGAAAATTTATCATCAAAGACCTATACTAGGAAAGCAAGCTGCTGACTGAACTAATCGTATTTCTGGATCTTGCAAAAGAAGCCCGATGACCAATGACACAATAGTGAGGTGACGTCTGTCTTTCAAAAATTTTAAAAAATGTTGATTTTCTTAAAAAAATCAATATAAATTTATTTTTTGTCGCTTAAACTTTCTATTTTCTTTGTTATAAAGGTTGAGCCCCAACCCTAAAGGCCCCATTGCCCCGCCCCTAAGATTGTGTGGAGGATGTAAATCGAGAGATATACTTCAGTGGTTAGGCCTACCTATTTTCTTTCTTATGATTTTAACTCTCAAAGACTCTAATTATGTACTCTAATTATGTACTTGTTATTGATGAGCACAAGAGCAGTATTTGGCTTCGTAGACTCCAATTCTAATTCAACTTCTTTGACAAAGTTAATCATTGTCGATATCACCTTATACAAACCCCTCATCGGTGAATTTGTCATCCCTTATTATTATTATTATTATTATTATTATTATTATTATTATTATTATTATTATTATTATTATTATTATTATTATTATTATTATTATTATTATTATTATTATTATTATTATTATTATTATTATTATTATTATTATTATTGGATCAAAGATAAGATAGAACAAACAAGTTTTTCTTACTGTTTTTTCTACTTTAAAAAAAAAAAAAAAGCTTATCTTAATCTTTTTGAGAGAACACTTACGCTATTTTGATTACCAAAATTTTTATACAAACATATATTGATGATTGTGCTGCAATATTACTAGATATGAAGCGACTGCATAATACGGTTGCTAACAATTCAAGTATGATATGTTAGCAACAGTATGATTATATCAATATCACATATTAGAATGTGAATGTTAATAGATAAGATCTTTACTATATATTTTTTTTATTAATAAAGGAATTCGTAATCGCTAGTCGAATATGCGCACAGAGAATTTATCTTCTAAGAGAAATTTAAATTCAAGATGTTAATATGAAAATTTTAATATTAATTATCTCGATCAATTTAAGGGATAATCTCTACCATATCTTATAAACACAATATATATTGTCTTACTAACGTGACTTTAAGTCATATTGTCCGATTACTTGATCTTTCTCCTCCTAACTCTCTTATATGTTTGTGTTTAGTGATGAGATAATACACATAATTAATTGGATAGAGAGAGGGATCAAGGACCCTATTTATACAAGAACTGGGATAATGCTTCCCATCACAGGTCATTATTAGTGGGCTCCTTTACTCTTCTTCCATATAACTCTTGTGACTTATGTAACCTATCTTTTATATTTCACAAGATAATAAAAATAATAATTTTTTAATATAAATATTAAAATTTTAATTATAACACCCTAATACTTTATTCCTATAACTCTTATGTTGTTTATAATTGATAGGGATCATTGAAGGCCAGATTTCTAATATTATAAGATTATAGTTGTCATGTTATTGTGTAGCAATACATTAGCTTTGTTGGTAGAATGCTGATTTCAAGGGAGATGTTTCGGTTCAATTTACAACTTTTCCCCCATATGTCAAAGACTGAGAGATAGAGTTGGGGTTGGGGGGGGAGGACAAAAACTTCAGCTGGTGACAATATATAATAGATTAATCATTTCTTCTACTGAAAACATGAGGGGAAAAATATGCAATTGTTCTGCTTTGCGCTTGATGCTAGTAACAATGTAACATGGACCCAAACAACCCAATTTCACGATTCAAAAAAAAAAAAAAAAAAAAGGAGCGTTGGGCCAAATAAAATTTTGAACCCATTTAAAAGTATTTCTGATTCTAAAAGGACAACGGGACAGAATGAAGTTCAAGTGTTCGATTCCCGGAGGGAGGTCTCCATCAAAATATTTCCCTAGGCAAGACAATGAAGCTCTGCAGGCGGCGGTACCACAATTAAGTTTGCTAAGGTCTATAATTTGTCTGAGTATAATTTTCTCCATTAGAGACATTGTTGGTTGACACATAAATCATTCTCGACGCATTAATTTTCATCAATACATAAATCATTCTCACACACATAATATGTGAACTCAAACCTCAAATTTAAGTCTTAAATTAACCAATCCTGGTCACATTGACAACTGCTCATAACAAATCAGTCCAGGCTCTTTTTTGGGTAACGCCCACGAGCCTCCCCTGCCCCTACCTTAGATCTTGTGAGGAATATAAATTGTGATATGCATAATATAAAGTTAGGAATCGAATCCATGACCTTATGAAAATACTATTATCTATAGGCTCGCAAGATCATGGAGATACTATTATCTGTAGACCCGTTTTTTATTAGAAGAATGTAATGTAAATTAGGAGATGTGCAATATAAAGTTAGGAATCGAACTCGTAATCTCATAACCCTTTATTTTTGTTAAGAGAATATAAATCGCCAAATATACAATATAGATCAGTTAGGAATCATATTCGTAACTTCACAGAATATTATTATCTACAAACTTACCTTTTGTCATTACACCCTATGCCCAGGCCAAATCAATCTAGGCTCTTATAAGTTGGAAATTATGGTCCCCCGCCTCCCAACCCAACGGTTTCACACATGAAACCCCCACGACAACGAGCCCTTTGGACTGCCCAATCCGGATGAAAAGGAGGGCAAGTAACTGGAGTGCCCAACCTGATCTACTGCTCCTCATGTATTGATGTATAAATACCTGTACGGTTGCTTATGATGCTCTCACATGCATCGATGATCTGAGCGAGCCCTGGGGCATTGGACATAGGATGGTGTCTTCAAAGGTTACAACATTGGGGGAACTCCTAGGATCCAGAAAATTACAAATCGGTGCCCTATTCTTGATTCTTATAAATAATCATCACCAAAAAGTAATGGGATGGGTTAGTGGTTTTTTTTCTATAATGAGTAAATGACCCATCTGATAATCTGCTAAGCTGGGGATTGATGCGCATGGCCTGCTCTGTCCCAGTCTCGAGGCGCCTTTTGTTTCCATGATCTAACTCCATAAACCCCACAGCTTTTCAACATTTATTTCTTGCTGATAAACAGGCCCCATGTTGATCACCCCTTTTATACAAACTTTATTAGCTAACTACTCTTTTCCAATTCAAGATTTCACAGTCAATGGCAATTTCTTCAATCTTCTTCCTGACTCCACGTTGGGCGCCTCCTCGGTCTTTCAAGGTCACAACCCAGCTAATTGACTGGTTTTGAAGGTGTTAATGAAGTAATGGAAGACGAAAGGGAGGCAGAGATGTGAGTAGACAAGAGAGGAAGGCAGTAGAAAGAAGACAATCAGATGTAGAAATGAGCTGTTATGTCTGTCGGGGATTTATTGTATTAAAGAGAAAGAGAGCCCACATGTTCCAACCGGAACAGAATAATATTAAAGCCACCCATCAGGCCGAGCTTGTGATTGTTTTTCCGACAGCTTCCTCACTAGACTAGTCTTTCTCCAACATCTACGTCTTCATGGATTCATTCATTGTCCATTGTTAAAAAAACACACACACACACACACACACACAAATTCTCCTCACCTAGACCGCACGGATACAAACACACACACCCACCCACCCATATATGCTTACAAAACTATCATCCTTCATCTTCATATTCTTGCTTTCTTGAATGTATATACCGATGTCCCTCTGTGTGTGTTTACTTGGTTTGCAGCCACCCACGTTGTACACTGTACTAACATGTGCTGGATAAGGTAATGTATTTTATAGCCAATTGTTCACTGTATATTTTGACTTTCTCACCAGTTTACTTCTGCAAGATATTCGCAGTGGATTCTTCGCACATTTTTTTAATAGACTCAAGAACGATTTAACTCTATTTTATACAAGAATGATTGCAGACATAAAGCGATCAAAACTCTGAGAGATTGAATCCAAGCAATAAAGGATCGTGAGAGGATTTTCAATGCATTGATAATTGGAAAAATGAGGATGATTAAGAGATTTTTATTTAGCATATAATGTGAGGCAGTACCCTTCAATACAAGAAATGCACCCCAAGATGTTGTGCTGCTGCAAGCCAGAAAATGGGCAACAACTAAGAAGTTGGTAGATAGGGAAAATGGGAAAAAACAAAATCTTGGTACAAAGTCTTTTGATAATAAGTAAACAAGGGAACCAAGAACTGATTTCTGAAGACAATATTGAAGGCAAAAAACGAAAACGAAGAGGCATTCAATGGAGAACGAGGTATAAATTATGGGAGGAGTTGAGGAGAATGACAATTGGGCGAAAGCCAAGTGGATAACTTGGAAGAAAACCTTTACACACATCTGATGCATTCCTGCGATATGTACACATGTCTATAGCTTTAATAATGGCTTCTTCTTCAACACCAAAAGTTCCAAAGCAACAAATGCAAGAGGAAGTTGAGAGAATTTAATGTCACAGTGGGAGCATGAGATTTTGAGAGGGCTGAAAGTAAAGCCGAAATGGAGCATGTGAAGGAGAAGATGACAGACAGATGTGATCAGTCTTAAAAACTGCAGCCTTGCATGTCAAACACGTACTGATTTTACACGCAATTTACTTGGATATCACCATCCCTCCTTCCTCATAACTTCAACCCAATGTGTACTTCCGTGTGGAATGTGTGCGTTTGAGCCGAGGATGGGGAAGAAGATTGGTCTAGAAGCATCCAAGATGAAGCAACATTATACCCATGTTCCAAGGAATCAAGAAAAATGAAATTAGGAACCAGTAGATTAACAGGTAAACCTAACGTTAATTATCTCGTAATTAGGCAAAGAAATACAATTAGACAATCCTTAATTAGTCAAGGAGGCAATGTCATCTTAAACTCATCTCTACAAAGACCGGATATTGAGCAAGATTAAAATGAAATGATCAGGAGAAAATTTGAAAGCAAAGAAAACAGTAATTCAAGTTAAGGAACCCTAACTAAGTCTAGATCATTCCAAAGTGAAATAACTCAAGATTGTTAATCTCATGTTACACCAATGGCCAACCATCTCTCATCTAAGTACTTCATATCCCTAATTATCATCCCATGTCATCATCACATTTGATATCAATGCTCAAAATGGTGCATACCCTCAAAAGGGAAAGCAAAGAAAATTAGGGTTTTTTACCAAGAGTATGTTTATTGTTGTGCATCCAAACCTTGAGCACGTGGCGCCTCACATTAGTCTCTGCACAAAATTGCTGCACTGCTGCCTCGTCTTGCTTCTGGATACGCCAGCCCAGCCTTTCTGCGAAAGCCAACATCTTATCCTTTTGCTCTTGGGTGAACTTAGTCCTGAACCGTTTTTTAGGACCTCCCATACCGCTTCCACCGCCACCGCTACTACTAGGATTCGACACGTCTTCGTCTTCCCTGGAAGTTGACGGCAGTGCTAAAGGCCTCTGATGTGGCGGAGGAGTGACGTGCAGATAACCCGACGGGTGTGGTGAGCGGAACGAGTAGGGTGAAGAGAATTGGTGGTGGGAATGGTGAGGGTGGTGGTGCGAGGTGGGGTGGGGCTGGTGAAAGCCCTCTCCCTCAGTCTCCTTCCGGTGGAAGTTACGGTGGCAATTGCAGGCAGCACATTTGAGAGCGTCTAGGGTTCCTTCCTCACCAGCTGCCATGAACTCTCCACAGCCATCGACGGCGTGGCCGCCTATACCAACAGCATGATTCTTTAAGCACTCTCTATACCTATACGTTGAGGTAGTACCTCCACCACCACCTCCTGCTTTTCTTGCTGTGCCTCCAGCTGAAACACTCTCTGCTCCTCTCCCAGCTGATGAGTTCCCAACTGCTGAGAAATTTCCACCTTGCATCTGAGGCATCCCAATTTCCTCCTCTTGTTCATCATGCTCATCAAACTCCATTTTCCCCTTCTTTTTCTTTAATCTCTCCAATAGCTAATTACACAAAAATTCTCTCCTTCCCTATTCCCCCCCCTCTCTCTTTCTCTCTCTCTAAATATAGAAATCCTTCCCTAAAGTTTTTTATACTAGTATGTAGCTATCATACAAAAGAAAACAAAGATCTACATAATTGACCAAACTTAATCAGTAGATCCACCATAGAGGTTAAGCTTTCACTAGTATATCTATCTATCTATATATATATATAAAATAGTACAGAGAGAGGGGGGGAAGAGGAGGATAGATATGGGGGGGGGGGGCGCGGAAATGATTAGTGATGGGGATGATGATCAGAGAGGAGAAGATAAGAGGAAGAGGAGGGTGTGGACATCAATTACCGGCCTGCAAAAAAGAAGAGGGAGAGAGGGTTCTTTACCTTACCTTACCTCACTTGATATGTGTTGTTTGCTTTCAATGTCTGAATTCTTTGATCTCTTTCTCTCTCTTTCTCTCTGTCTCTCTCTCTTACCTTAGATTCCTTCGTTCATTAACCTTATTAGATAAAAATTTAAACATAGATGATATCATCAAAATGAAGAAAATTTGGAATTTTACCTTGTTGGGGATGGTAAATCTTTTGCGCCCTTGTGTGATAGCATCCACTGTTTTTGCTGTTTTTTGCCTTTTGGGAATATTTGCTCAGGAGGGTAAAAGTTAAGGCCTCTGATTTTTACTTTTCAGTAAGCATGACAAGGGAAATAAGTTGGCGTGTCTTCTGCTCACTCTGGTCAATCTTATGACGTCTACTTAAACTGAAATTCCGGACCCCAGTAATTACTTCCTTTTTTTTTTATTATAATTTAAGATTTTTCTTGAGAATTCCTTACGAAATAAAATTGAATATATTATATGAAAATATAACAACTTTAGGAATTAATTTGAAAGGCTTCTAAGGAATTAGATTGCAGTGAATTGTAATGATTCTGGCTCCTCCAATAGCATGTGTTATTGTCGGTTCTAGCTTATTATGTCCGCAGTGAAATGCAAATCAGATGAAAAATGTTGGAATAAATGGAAGGGAAGAAATGACCAATGCTTGCTAGGGATGGTAAAAACTTGTCAACATAAATCTTTTGGTAAAATTCATTAGCCCCACCTCTCTTGTAAATTACAATTACAAAAATTATCAAAATATACATAATAGTCGAGTAATTAAGTCTCTTAATTAATGTCCGTAAATTTTTTATTTAACCTTTGTATACCTCTTTTTAAAAGAATTTCTTATACAACAATATTGACGAGGGCATTTAGATTTGAGTACAATTTAAGAAACTTTGCAGCTTGCAAGCAGGAAGTTGATAGATTATTCCTTTTTCTTGAAAAAAGGGAAGAATGTATACGAGTGCTCAAAGTGACTGGCGGTGCAGGAGGCTGTGCTGGTGCTGCCGGGGGACTGGGGCACGTCTCCTCAGCTGGTCAGGACTGAGAAGCCAAATCAATCAGGGACTACCGGTCCCCATCATGTGGTGTACAGTTGATGCCAAAAGACAGTGAGCAACTTAACCTGCATTTTCTTGAATGTGTTGTGCTTTCAACAGCGGAAACAATGGATAGAAGGCTTAGGGTTTGAGGGAACTTGTCGGCATTTATGGCTGCTTCTCCCCGACGTGCCTCCATCTCCGACAGCCGTGACGCACCTCTTCCATCACCTCTCTTCCCCCCCCTTCTAACGCAGTTCTATGCATCAGAAAACTTGGCTGAAAAAGGGCAAAAGCCTCACCACCGATCTTCACAGATTTGGCATTACCAAGCATATGACACGAATGCTGACGCTGGGACTGTCCTCTTGTTTTTCAGCTACTAATTAATTATGCTCAAATATCCCATCTAAACAAATTGCGGTCTTGCTTACCATTTAATGGCAACCATCCTCCTCCTTGGTTGCAGCATTTGGTTTGAATGACAAATTCCAAGTGATAAATTATAAGTGACGCCTATTAACGTAGGCTCGTGTTTTCTATGATTATTTACGATTTAGTAATTGAATAACTTTCAAAAGATTAAATTAGTAGAACGTGATAAAATCTCCTATTTATTAATTTTAAGTTAGATAGACCTATAGAATTAGTCACATTTCAAAGGAATAACTTATCAAAATATGATCTTGTTAAAGAATCATTCAGCATATATCCAGTATTTGGATTATTTCAGGATTTGATGTACCGTTGAGCCAACTTTGTTTGAAAGTAATATTCCCGTGCTAAATTGGAAGTCAATTTCAGCCTAAAAAAACAAAACTGCTAAAGTGGAAATTCCAAATTAGAATCCACTGCTTTTCGTGTCATTAGGTTATTGCTTTGCTATTCCCTTAGTGTTCAAGAAGACTTGGAAACAGTAAAAATTAGGAATGACCATTTTCCTCTTCAAATTGGAGATTCGATCCGACCCAACTTAATTGGGCCGGAATTTCCTGATTTAAGCGGGAATGGATCGGGGTGGACTTTATTTCTCACCTCACCAACCGGGGGTGGGCCAGGGACGGGGATTGTATGATCCCTGCCTTCCGCCTGACCTGCCCGATCCACTATCCATATTTTTATATTTTATATATATTATATATTATATGTATAGATAAGTAGATTATATATATATATATATATATATATATATATATATATATATGCACACACATACATTTAGATGTTAATTATATGTATTATATATGTATACATACTATATAAATTCTATATATATATGTATATAATATATATATATATATATATATATATGTATGTATGTATGTATGTAAAGTAAAATAAAATAGAAAAGAAGAGGAAAAAGAAAAAAACTTATAAATTATTAACTCTTACTAATTTAGTGATATGATAAATACGTGAATCATTGGAAACAGCACAAAAATTTTCAAAATAATTAAAAAGTTTTGAATAAAAATATATTAGAGGTAAAAAAAATTTCTAAAAAATTTTTTTATAAATATTTTCAAACTCAAACAAGCTCCCACTTCCTCGCTGGGCCTGGATTGGGGATTGTTTTATCCCCAGCGGACGGGAGACAGGGATCTCCACCTTTCATCGTGGCAGAGACAGATCGAGGATGGAAAAATAGGGAGTATGCGGGGGTGGGGCCGAAATTTCTAATCCCCGACCCGGCCTAACCCCATTGCCATCCCTAGTCAAAATAGCCATTAATATGAAGGAAGCGTGTTTATCTTTTAGCAAGGTCATGTTAGGCAGATTAATGAAACTTGTAGAAAGGGGTAAAGCCCATTTAATTTGTTGAATCGTGTCTTTGACTTCTTTCAACTTGTTTGAATCCATCCACTAGAATTAGATATAAGTTTAATCACTTTGAATGAATAAGTTTTAGTACAATACTTAGTATTATTGCAATCTGCTTGGGTTTTAAGCTACAAAAAAAATAAATAAATAAAAGGGAAAAAATATCTAAGGAGCCAAGAAAGTAATGGTATGCACATTACATGAGAACTAATGTACTTTGAGGTATTGGAGCCTATATATATTATCCCCACAATAAAACACCCCTTAGGTACATTCCTCTTTTCTTACTGGATTTTATTTAAAAGGAAAATGGTTAATTATACCACCAAAAAAAAAAAAGAAAAAGGAAGGGGAGGTGGGCGGGAGGAACTTAAGGAGGGAGATAGAAGCAAAAGTAAATACATATATGAACAATTAAGTGTACTTGGATTGGAATTAAATTATTTTTTAAAAATATAAATATAATTTTAAATTTTATAAAGAATTTATATATTCAAACATCAACATTAAAATCTATTTGAAATGAATAATAAAATTATCAATATTTTACAAATAAAATTAATTTGTAATTAGATATTTTCTATTGTGAAAAAACGTAAAGTAATATTCTTTTTAAATGAGCTGCAAAACAAGTTCAACCTTTTTTGCCCAGCAATTATTTTCATTATTTCTACGATATATTGCCAATCAAGTAGGAAACTGTTGAATTGAAAGAGAGAAACACATTCATTTCTCCCATTCTAGATTATAACTAGAATATCCATTGATGAAAATCAAGTATTCAAAACCGGCTACTACATCCATCAGTATATTCGCAATGGGCATCACGTATTCTTCTTTTGGGGTAGGGATTTTCTAGGGAAAAAAAAAAGAATTAATTTGTCTATAAATTTTTCTAATTTTTTTTGTACTTCTCGTTTGACAATAATATGTTTAATATTTTATTGTTTTAATTCACTGTGATTCACTATACTCTCTAAGTAAAAAATATATAACATTAAATAACATACTCAAGTTTTGTGGCTTTTAGAGTAGCTTTGCCTTCATCATAAAATTAGTGCTCACATTGAGTGTCCTAAAATGAATGATATCATATTCAATCACTCAATTAATATAACTTTTTTTTTATATACAATTAAAAGATCTTAAATTTAATACTCCTTCCGTCCCAAAAGATAAGTCGTTTGACTTAATTTCACACATATTAAAATTCTTAAAAATAATGTGATTTTATATTTTTTCTTCCTAAAACACCCCTATTTAAATGTCTTGGAAATAAGAGGAGAGAGAGAAAGAGAATAATAAATAAGAATAAAAATGTAAAAGCAACTTCAAAATCTTCTTGAAAAGTCCCCAACGACTTATAATTTGGAACAGTAAAAATAGTTTCAAACGACTTATATTATAGGATGGAGAGAGTATTTACTACTCCCTCCGTTTCAAAATATTTATTCATGAAGACTTTTGCACACAGATTAAGGGTGTTGAAAACAATACAACAATTTAGATAAAGTTCATATTTTACCTATATTAAAAACATGATAGTTATTAGTTGGTGAAAATTCCCAAGAACCAAGAAGAAAGAAAAATTTTGGAAAGTTGTACAGTTGATTTAGAATAAATGAGGATAAAATAGGAAGAAACAAATCATTAATTCTAGAAATATGTACATGAACAAATATTTTGAAAAAAAAAAGTTTCGTGAATAAGTATTTTGAAACGGAGGGAGTACTATTTTTCGTCTCCTTAAGCTTTTCAAAAATATGAATTTATAGGATAATACTCCCTCCGTTTCATAATATAAGTCGTTAGGGACTATTTTTATTATCCCAAATTATAAGTCGTTGGGGACTTTTCAAGAAGGTTTTAAAGTTATTTTTATATTTTTATCCTTATTTATTGTTCTCTTTCCCTCTCTTCTCTTATTTTCAAGACATTTAAATATGGGTGTTTTAGAAAGAAAAAATATAAAGTTATTTTATTTTTAGTAATCTTAATATGTGTGAAATTAAATCAAACGACTTATCTAATGGGACGGAAAGAGTATAATATATTATAGGTAATATAAACTTTTAATAAGTAATAAAGCCTAAGTCAACCTTGTACACTAGATGGAGAATTTTATCAAACATGCCTACCATAGAAATTCAACTAAGTGATAATGTGAGAAGTTAAAGTGTCATTTTTATCAAAGTTAGAGAGCGTCTTTATGTTTACCCTAACCTATTAGGTAGGCCGATTCAAGGACACATGATAGGAGTACAAAATTTTATGACCAAAAAAAGGTTTGGCAAAAAAATCCAACTTTTTCAAATACCAAAACAAGTTAGATTGAAGAGGGATTTTAATTTCAAAGTGATTTGCTTTCTCGTTAATTAAAAGCTATGAAAAAGTTTGGCTCAGAGTGGATTTTGGTTAGTGATTAGTTTGACCGTCAAATATTTAGGCAAAAAAAATTTATGTGTATATATATATATATTTAATTGGTCAAAAAGTTTTGAAACGAGAAATGAGTAAATAAAAATGAATTTATTCGAATATAATAAAAATTTATTAAATATATAAAATTAGATAGAGCTCAAAGTAGAGTTAAAGAGAGAATATAATGTGTTGTGAGTATATGACAATTGTTTGAAAAAAAAATTATTTAAATTATTATTCTTTCCGTTTTAAAATATTTGTTCATAAAACCCTTTGCACACAAATTAAGGATGTTGAAAATAATACAAAAATTTAGATAAAGTTCATATTCTATGTATATTAAAAATATGACAATTATTGATTAGTAAAAATTTTCAAAGAGTTTTGTAGAGTTGTATAATTGATTTAGAATAAATAGGAATAAAATAAGAAAAAAATTAATTATTAGTTTTAGAAATATATATATACGAACATCTATTTTGAGACAAAATAAAAAAAATTAATGAATAAATATTTTGAAACGGATGGAGTATTATTTTAAATTAAAGTGAGTTTTGAATTGAGATGAAAATATAATTCAATTTTGCAATATTAGACTTGTTTTCATTCATTAATCTTTAACTTGGTTGATGTTCGTGTGTTGTACGGATTGTTATATTATTAAGATTTAATGTATTAATATTAAATACATATATATATTATTAATTAACTTAATTAATTAAGATTTTAAAATAAATTTAGATAATATTCAAAGAATCACATATTTTAATATATTAATATTAAATATATTTATATTTTATTAATTAATTTAATTAATTAAGATTTTAAATGAATTCATTATGTTATTAAGATTTAATGTATTAATATTAAATATATACATATTATTAATTTAATTAATTAATATTTTAAAATAAATTTAGATAGTATTTAAAGAATCACACATTTTAATGTATTAATATTAAATACATATATACTCCCTCCGTTCCTATTTATCTGTCACAATTGAAAATTTTTGGTGTCCCTTTTTATCTGTCACATTAAAAAAATTGAGGTGCTATTAATGTTAATTTTACTATTATACCATTGTATTAAATAGTTTTGAAAAATGAAAGTGTAATAACTTTAAAGAGAGAGTTAAGCAAACAAAGCAAGAAAATAATAGTGGAGAACATTAAATCCAATGGTACTTTTGGAATGTATAAACAAAATTGTTTGAATTTAAGAGACTAACTAATTTTTCTTAAATTGTGTGAAGTAATTAATTGTGACAGATAAATAGGGACAGATAAAGTATTTTATTAGTTAATTTAATTAATTAAGATTTTAAATGAATTCAAATCCCATGCGTTACACGAGTTGCTATATTATTAAGATTCAATATATTAATATTAAATACATATATATTATTAAGTAACTTAATTAATTATTTAATTAGTTAAAATTTTAAAATAAATTTAGATAGTATTTAAAGAATCACACATTTCAATGTATTAATATTAAATATATATATTATTAGTTAATTTAATTAATTAAGATTTTAAATGAATTTAAATATAATTTTTATTTTTTTACAAAAAAATTGTTTAAACACGTGTCACTTTAAAATGCTTTCACATGTCATAATGATAGGTTTTATCTTTGTCTTTTATTTTATATATATATATATATATATATATATATATTTACTTTCTTCAGTTATATTTCTTTTTTCAGACACCGTATATAATTTTATTTTATTTTTTAATTTTTAATGAGATTTTACCTAATTATATAAACTTCATTCTGCGGTTCAAATTTTAGAAATTAACTCATTTACGATTGATTTGTTAATTTTAATTGAATTATGCTAAATTTGACTAATGGACATTAACAAATATTTGCCACACTATTGAATGGAGATTGAAAAATTAGCTACATTTTAAAGGTAAAAATTACAAAATTAGATAAAATAAAGTTTAAATGACAAAATAAACATAGACAGAGGCAAGCAATTAATGTATTTCTACAAAATTAGCAGGAAAAAAAAGTCAAATAAAAATATTGCACATGTGAGACACGGGCAGCGCAGGCTCGGTGGTTGAGAGGCTGTCTGACGCGACGGCCTGACACCGTACGTCAGTCGGCTACAGCTTGCAGTTGGGAAACCATTTAACCATTTGTTCTTCAGTAATATTTTCTTCTTTTTTTATATGTATTATCTCCTATCACATTCTCCAAAAATAATGCTACTACTGCAAAAATTTTATTAATTCGTTTCACTTTCCATGTTACATACTCGACTGACTTATTGTTGAGGTATTAATCGTAACTATAAGTGTTGTGTGACTCCGATCTTTTGAGGTATTTTATTTAATTTGATGGACTTATTAGATTGTTATTTTATTTAATTAGTTGATTAAAATTTATAGGGCTTAAAGTTAATATTTTAAGTTAAGGGATTAAGTAATAATTATTTTATTATGAAATTTTAATTGATTACTTATTAGAGGTTCAGTCATAACGTCAGTTACGTTGTTTTTTCAGTATCAGTGCTAGAAGGGAACAACGAAGAAGAGATGGTGAAAAATGTGAGAAGGAATTTGAGTCTTCGGCGTCAAATCTTGGTAAGTAACTTTCCTTTTGTTTGGTTATGGTGTTTGTAACATAAGATTGAGGCTTGTTGTTCTTGAATTAAAATTAGAGTGTTAGGGTTTTAAATTGAGAAAAAAATCGATTAGAGGATTAATTGTGTTATTTGAGTTTCAATTGAAGGTGAATAAGCGTTTGGTAGCTTGAGGGAAAGCTCACTACTAAAAAATTGCTCAAATACGACAGTTTGATAACCGAGCCATCATATTTGTCAAATATGACAGCTAAATGACGTTTCCATAATAGTTGTATAAGTCTGGTCGTTTTTGTTTAACAATCGCAACCAAACCGTCGTATTTGTTTAATATGACACCCTAATACGACGACTCTATAAAAGCGTCGTATTTAATCATTGCGGAAGGCTCAAAGACACGATTAGGCAAATCGTCGTAATATCTAAGAAAACCATCACATTTGTTAAACAAATGCCAAGTGCGATGGTTAGAACCGTCGTATTTGGTTAATCAAATGCGACATTATTTGCTTTTCAAAAATGCGATGGTTCTAGCAATTCTATTTCATTAGTAAATTTTATCTACCTACAATTTCAAACCAAATACAATCCGTTCAACTCATTCAACACCAATCACAATAAAATACAATTTGTTTAATACCAAACAAATCAAAATCAATCTCTTAAATATTGAAATTATAAATAATCCATAAACTCCACAAGAGAAATAATACTACATATATAACAAGTAGAAAATGCTAAGGAATCTATTAAAAATAATAGTACATGTAAAATAATAAGAAAATGAGAATAAGTTAGTCATCACGAGTAGTCTCGTCAGTATCATACAATCCAACAGGTCGAGAAGTGGAACCAACACCCGAAGATGCTGTAGATGCACTAGATGGTGGTATAACTACTATAGCAAATGCACCTACATCCAATCTGCGAGATAATACTTCAATGGCAGTCTGAAACGCTACTATACGTGACTCGTAAATTTCTGGCTCATGCTGCATCTCAGCTCGCATCTTAGCTTGTATAATTTCTTACATACTCTGAATACGAGCGTCAACCTGAGCTCTGACAACCTCCTCAACATTATCAGTACAAGTGGATGATTGCCTGATTGAGGTTGGTGTTGGTCCATTTCTCTTTCACCTTACACGACCTCTCGTATCAGGACCGAACAAGCTTTGGAAGATCTGATCCTTCACTTCCTCATTACTCTCAGACTCAGACAGTGCCTGACACTCTTCTTCTAATCGGTCCTACAAAATTATGAAACAATATATCAAATTTAAAGTAGGTAAATGAACTGTATTTGTCATATTTTAATAATTCAAGAAAAATTAATCTTTAAAAAATCCTTACAATAATCTCTATAGTCAAACCATCAGCCTGCTAACCATGCCACCTTCGTATCGCAAGAAACATATGATATTGCGATGTCGATTGGACTTGTGAGGCCATCTATAAAGATTTTTCAGAATTTTCAAGCGAATTAAATAATATTCAAATGAATAGAGTATAAGAGAAAATGAATACCTGATCCTATATAACAGAATGTGGCATTCTTCCTATGATCGGTGAATATGTAATATGTGATCAATTTTGTCTGTTTCGCTCAGTCTCCACCTGTGAGTATCTAAAATAATTAATATAGCAAACAAGTATGTAATAATTATCGCGTAAATGCACACATTTATGACGAAAAAATATTAAACTTTTATACCTAGAACCTGTGTATTCTCCAAGCACCAATAATCAACTAACATCATCCATTGATTTTTGTCAACCCGCCTATCTCCGCAAAGAATAGCCTCTATACTTGTCTGGAAAGGAGTATAATATCTCTGCTTCAACTTAGATTTATAATCATTCCAAGCAGCGCAAAGCATCTTCATTGTGATACTACGTCCTTCTAGTGGTGTAGTGGTGTTGTCCTTATAAATTAAACAAACAATCAATCATTTAAAATTTAAACTTATGGAGAAAACAATTTTGTAAGTGCTAGAATAAATTTATTTATTTGTATTTCTTCCCAAACTTTATCTTTAAGTCTCTGAGGTACGAAATGCCAATCCTTGTAATTAGAGGGAGCCTACTACTCATACATGCAAAACAGCACACCACTGAATTATAATGAGATGCATCCACTCCTATAAGACCTCCATATTGGTTCACACCAATCTCGTACTTTTGAAAGCCAGGCTCACCTTATCCAGAGGGTAACCTTCCACCCTTACAAGAATTTCTCGACGTGGAACCTATAAAATATCAATAAAAAATTAATTCAAAACAGGCCAGTTCGTAAGTATGATTTCATTAAAAAGAAAGACAAAAGCTTAACATGATTTTAATAGCTACAAAAAATAATTTCTCCTAAATTACTTCCTAACAACTTAGCAAACCTAAGACGTTAGGTCCCGAGCAATTGGAACCTATAGTAGAAGCAGGTGCAGCCGTCTCCTCACTGGACCTCTGTTCTCGAGAGCCCATGTGGATAGCTGTATCCAATCTCTGGCCAACCTCCTGTACTGTTGACTATGTCTCTATACCTTGTGAGGAACTAGCTATTGATCTTGAGGCGGCTATGGCATCCTACATCGATGCATGTCGAGAACATTTGGTAACCATCTACAAAACGCAAAGAAGCATAGAAAAATAAAGTCAAAGAAATTTGGTCAAAAAATCAATTGAGAAGAGAGTATAACAATTCTAGCACATTTGGTAAACTAGAAAGTGATTAATTACATTAGGTTGCAGGGTGTATTCTTCTTCCATCTAAATCCACTTCCTCCCCAGAAATGCCATCTCTAACCTATACAACATCTACTTCACGTGAAATAGGATGAGAATCTAGCTTCTATGTGAGAAAATTTTCTAGATCATGGTCTCTTGAATACACATCATAGTTATATCTTCTCATCATTGGCATTACGACATGCCAGTCCCTTTCTCTGGGACAAAGAGAATATCAAACTTGTTCCGCTTGATTTGCTAGGATGAATGGCTCATCCATCTCTCTATTTTCCCCAATGATCTAACCATTACATATATTTATAAAGTTAAAACAAGTTTAGTGACCAAATTTGAAGGTCATTCGTTCTATTTTATTACATTTGTATAGTAATATTTATAAAATAGAAAGATATCTTAATATTCACAAATATAAAGATATCAAATTAACGATCCATCCATTAAATTTATTGTAATCATTACCAAAAGTATTGTGACTAAATTTGAAAATAATCAGATAAAATTTAAAATAATTTTAAGGGGTTTTGTTATAATTAGACTAAAAATGACAGTTATAATAACCGTCGTATTAGGCCACCTATTGCAACGTTTCTGGTAAACCATTTTATTC
The DNA here is from genome assembly GCA_026120185.1 of Voacanga thouarsii. Taxonomy (NCBI): domain Eukaryota; kingdom Viridiplantae; phylum Streptophyta; class Magnoliopsida; order Gentianales; family Apocynaceae; genus Voacanga; species Voacanga thouarsii. The sequence continues at coordinate 577,704 of JANUWF010001723.1, read as the reverse complement.
GGTCTAATCTATTGCGATGGTTCCTGTAAATCGTCGTATTTGGTGAAAAATACGACGGTTATACTTGAATCATCGTATAAACTCTCATTAATACGACAATTTCTAAACTGTCGTATAAACTAACCTATTACGATGATTTTTTTATCGTCGTATTTGCCCCATTTTTTTGTAGTGGCTTTGGGAGGATTCTTGGTGTTTGAATTCCAAGGTAAGGAAATTGAGTTTACCTGTATTTTGGCTATTGATTGTTGTTTTCCAGAAATCATGTGCGTTTTAAATCTTTTATGAAATTGCTATTTTGATTATATAAAAATGGTATTGAGCATGGTATGATAATTTGTCACATCTGTATAGATGGTTGTGTTATTAGAAATTATGGGTTTTAAGCTAAGCTTTATGCTATATTCTAGTTTATGATTCATGAGATATTGATTGCTTGTGGGTTTGCTTTGGAAGAGAATTTCCAACTTTATAAGTTATAAGGCCCTATTAGAGGAATACAATACCTAGAATAAGTTAAGGCCCTTCTTTCAATGGGATATAATAATTGGAAGACTGATCAGCTAAACCAAACCATAGCCCCAAACATGAATCATCTTTGTGTGAGTCAAATTAATTTTATGTATGCTATGTGAGGTGTGAAATGATTTTGGGTATGTGTTGTGTTATGTTGTGTTAAACGGATTTTGGGGTGGAAATAGTGTTCTGTTTTGTGTTGCTTCTGTTATTATTTTTTTATTTTTGCTTTCCCAACATCAATTACCGGCGCCTAGTCATCTTCCAAATCAGCGCCGATTACACTCTAGAAACTGGGTCTGAAATTCTCTGTTTAAACTGGCACTAGTTCATTCCCACAGCAGGTGTCGGTTCTACCTTGACCACTGTTTAGTTAATCAGCACTGACGCCGGTTCGGTGTTCTTTAGGTGCCGGTTATTCTTTGAAATTTGTGCCAAACCTCTCTATTTTAATCGGCACCGGTTCCTCTTCAGTAAAACAACCCTTGCGTTATTGATCTAATTCGGCGTCAGTTCTTTCTTTAGCAAGCGGCGGTCATGTGTCATCTGGACTAGTTTTACCTTGATCCTTTCATTTTGATTTACTGATGCGAGTCCCTTGAACCTTCTTATGGTGCAATATTTCCTTCTAAGAGGAGTTCTTGTGTGTCAAATGGATTGACAAACATTTTATGCAAAAACTATGTTGTGAACTATTTTGTAAATGTATAAATATATATGTAACATGTTCAAACCCAAGTAAGCCAGATTTCTTTACTGAGTTAGTGAGCTCATTACGTATTTACCATTTTATAGGATATCCGTTAGAAGAAAAAGAACTACACGAGTGGTTTAAGGAAGATTGGCAATAATATCTGGCTTTATTTTTTATTTTCTCTAGTATATTTATTTGTTTGAACGCTTAGGATGTTTTGTTAGACTTTGATGATTTTGATAGATTTATGTCTGTTATGTACTTGGTAGACTATATAAATAAATGCTTAGTTAATGTCAGTTGAGTTGTTTAGACTTGATTACAAATTTGAGTTTCTAGGAATGTGAGTTTATATGTGCAAGTTATTTAAGTATCGCATAGTGGATTAGTTTGAGGTGCTAAGGGTTCGGCATTCCAATTTGGAGGGTGCTGCCTTATCATTCCCGGACTCGGGGCGTGACATGTTGAGTCATTTTACACTATTAGTTTAGATTTGAATCTTGTTTGGGATACGAGTCTGTTATATAATCTAGCCTGACTTATCCTTTCTGTGTTAGTTTAGATTTGAATCTTGTTTGGAACATGAGTCTGCTATATAATCTAGCCTGACTTATCCTTTCCGTATGATTTACATACTATTTATATAGAAACGGAATTTACTCAAAATAGATTTTCTTATCAATAAAAAAAAAAATTAACTAGCTAATTATTTTAGTATATTTTCAAATAATTGAGATTAGTTAAAAAATAAAGAATCTTATCATAATAATATTAATTTAAAACAATTTTTATTTTTTGAGAGTTATAATATACTCATAACATATTATATTTTCTTTCTCTCATTGATTGGGCCACACATTTAATGATATTTTATTAAATTTTAACAAATCGAACTCAATCTAATTCTTATCCAAATACCGCCTAAAAATTGACGGACTGATTTAAACTGTATTGATCATAACAATAAGTATTGAGTCTTTTTACACTATAAGTTTAGGTTTGAGCATTATTTGAAATATGAGTCCATCTTCTTACAGTTTAGCCTGACTTATCCTGTCTGTATGATTTAGGGACTATAACTACAAAAACGGAATTTACTCACAGCAAATTCTCTTATCAATCAAATAATAATAATAATAATAATAATAATAATAATAATAATAATAATAATAATAATAATAATAATAATAATAATAATAATAATAATAATAATAATAATAATAATAACGGACTTCTTATTTTAGTATATTTTCAAATAATTGAGATTTGTTAAAGAATAAATAGTCTTATTATTATTTTTGTATTTAAATTTCATAAAAAATATTTATTGGTTCATTTTTATATTTTTATATTATATTATAAATTTAATTTTTAGATAAAATTTTGTATTAAATCAAACTTTATTAATTTTATGAGAGTGAGGGAGTATATTTTCCTTTGTTCTAATGCGCGTGGAACTTCCTTCACATTAAAAGAAAAAAGAAATGCGGTTAGAGAGTAAAACCTTCTTTTCTCTTTTGTATACAGTGGAAAACGTAATTTTTTGATTCATAATCTTTCGCATTGTGTTTCCATTTGCTAGTACGTAATGACTTGTTTGATAATTTAATTAAATAATTAAAATTAATTAATTAAGTATTTATTTTATTAAGTGTGTTTGATAATAAATAATTTTAAATATTTATTTAATTAAATGTATTTGATAATTTTTTTTCTTATCGTTTAATTAATTAAAACGTATTAATACATTATTATAAATTTCAAGTTTAAAATCTAAATATATTAAGTATTTCTCTAATTATTAATATTCTTTTATATTTAATCTAAATTATAATAAAACAAATTATAAAAATAAATTATAATTAATTTAAATTTTATATTCAAATTTCAATCATCATACTTTAATTTTTAGAATTCATTACTTAAGCATTCAGATTCCATTCTTTAAATTTTAATTTTATCAAATGAATCCTAAGATTACATCAATAAAATAATGGATGGAGGGTCAATGACAATCGAAGACAAGCAAAGGGGTTGGGGGCAAATTTTTGAAAATTTTTTATTATTTATAAAACTTATTTTTCTGTCTCAATCAAATTCATCTAGTTATTATTTTAGATTGTCTCCCAAAAAAATTTATTTTAATATATTAAATATTATAAAATAATCAATATCTTTATCAATACATTACTTTTATATATTTAATTTTAACGTAGATCACGTGTTCTTTATATCTAATTATATTATAATTTTTATTATTTTATATAAAATTTCATACTAAATTAACTACTATTAATTTAATTGAAAGTATAAAATTTATTATTCACCATTTTTTTTTTAATTTAAAACATTATCTTATATTTTATATTCATTCCTTTGACTACGTCAAGATCCTAATTCCCCTCTTGGATGGCAATGGAGAACAAGAAGCCTAAGAGCTGAAGAGTTGAACAGCCGGTGGGATTGTCACGCAGCTATTCTTTCCATGACTTAAATGGACCATTAGAGTGGTCCAAATCCAACTAGAAAAACACCTTCCATTTCTTTGCTTTTTGACTCCCTTACTTCCTTCCTTTTGAGTAATGCTATTCAAATTATGGTAATTCTTGATAAATTCCTTCAATTTACTGTTTGTGATATAAAATTATGATATTTATAAATGTTGGATTTGAATATAAGATTTGTGAAACATTTTGGTTAAAGTAAAAATAGCAACTCAAGTTGTGATTTATTCAATATGATTAGATATCATAATATATGTACTTGATGTATTTCAAAATTTGCTTGAATATGAGATTCGAAAAAACGTTTAATGTAGAATTAGGTAAATGTATAAATGCTTTTGGAACTAAAAGTGTACTTAGACCTCTATAGACTTTGATGTTGTTTTGCATTTTTGTAGTGTAAAATAGAAACATTCGAGAAAAAAAATATTATAAAAATATATGAGTTATAAAATATTTATTCGTGTTTTATCAAAAAATATATTTTTAAGTATCAAATTTGAAACAAAAGTTTAAGGTGTGAATTGTTTATTGCATTAGGTCCTCGGACATTTCCACTCATAAAAATTGATGTCCACAAATAAAACTTCCATGAGCACAAAATATCAAAGTAGTAACTATTACAAAGGTACAAATAAACAGAAGACATATTCCGAGGTACAAAATATCCTAGGACACCCATTACCCATCCACAGAATCCCGTTCCGTTTTGTGACATTTTGCCCTTCAATCTGGTGGAGCAAACAAAGCCCTTTTATCAGATCAAATCAGTGAAGATTCTTTCTTTTGCTTTGCCTCATTATATTAGAGTCATTAGTGTGTGTATGTGTGTGTGGTTTTTGTTGTGATTTGTGGGATCGAGAGACGAATGCGGAGAAAAGGGGGCAAAGATGTTGACAAGACGATAAAAGAGGACGGGGGAGGGGTGGGTTGGGGTGGAGTGTGATTGGGGGTAGGGTACTGGGGTTTCTGAGTTCTGACCTTGTTTTCCATTGCCACGCTCTTTTTTGCAGCCTTTTGCCCCTCAAATTTCCTTTTCAATTCTTTCAATGCATTATATTCATAGATTGTTTTGTTGCATTGCCATTTTCCCTCTTATTCTTGAATGATAACCCTTTCTCCCCTTGGCTCTGGCATTTTCTCTACGGCCTACTTACCACTGTGGACCCTTTACCACCCCATGGCATTCATGTTCTTGTTTTTCTCGTAAAACCTTGCTAGAATTTATCACAAGAATCTCATGGACACCTTTAATGAATGGATCTATATAGAAAAAGGGGCTCCAAAAAGTTACCAAAAGGAGAAATATGGTGCACTTAGGGTGAGTTTGGTTCATCTAGCAAAAAAAAAAGTGAGTTTGGTTCGAGTGAAAGTAGGAAGGGAAATGAGAGGAAAAGTAAAATATGAGGTAAATGTATTATTTATTTCATTTGATTGGAGTGATTGGAGAGGGGACGTATATGTGATCCCTTCCACATCAACTTTTTATTACTCTCCATTTCAGACAGTTTGGAAAGTAAATGAGAGTTAAAAGACCCTCTTGTCCTAAGACATTTCTATTATTACAATTCTACCTTCTTGAAATTGTCGATTTTTTTTCTCTCTCCTCCAGAGAGTATGTTATGGTAGTTGCCTTCAAATCATACTCGTATTTTTTTAATTAAATATATCAACAAAATAATTTATCACAATTAAACTTGTAGTTAAAGGTGATTATTTTAAATAATTAGATTTCTAATTTATGAAATTTATTTGATTTATTTTATTCTAAAAAAATTGATAATAGTAGAAGAATATTCTTGTTGATAATTTATGAAAATTTGACATGGTATTATTAATTCTCAGTGATGATGATGTATAATATATATATAATATTTACAAAAAAAAAAAAGACCTACTTTGCAAATTTTTAATAAATTAGCCTTATGGGTATAATAGTAATTCAATAATTATTTCCTCCTTATATTCCTTACAACCAAATAAAGAGAGGTAAATCATATTTACTTCCCTTACACTCTAACCAAATAAGAGGAAAGTAATTACATTTACTTCTCCTGATGAAAGTAAAATGTTCAACCCCTCCTCCCTTTTCCCCTTCCCCTTCCTCTTCCCTTCGCGAACCAAACTTTGCCTTATAATTGTACATAATGCGAGAATCTTAATAACTATAAACATGTGTTCTTAAGTATCAAATCTGAAACGATCATATATATTTACATACATTAAAAATTTATTTAGAACTCTATTATTTTTATACATTATTACATTATGAAAAACTAAGATTATTGAATTCGTAAATTCGAGTATCAATTAGCATTGCGAGGATATGGTACTGATAAGCATATTATGGTACATGTGGTATTATAATTTTGAAAGCACAAAGAGAATTGTACTGTTTTGAGCAAATTGAAAACTTAGTATTAAAGGGATCCTCCAAAGGTCTTCGAATGTCAAGGTGGGGTGGCCTATTTTCCCCCCACAACATGACTTGAGGGAGGACACTTTTGGAGGACTGTTTTGTTGTTGAGGCTTTGGACCACTTAATGTGTTCCAATTTTTAGTTGACTTCCACTCCTTAGCAATGCAAAGGCCGGAAAATTAATCCTGCTTTGAAGTCAAAAGGATAGGCAACTTTGTTACGGTTGGAGACAGCAAGGCAAAGTTGCTCGATAAGTATTGTCACATTCTATTAAGTACTTTCTTTCCTGTTGCTGTTGCTGTTTTCCCACTTTATCATTGCAAATTTGCAATTGATGAATAATTTTTTTAAACAAATATTAAAAACTTTATGCCCCCGATCACAATTAAAAATCAGAAAGAGAAAGGTATGCTGAGGCAATATATAGTATTTTTCTCTTTATTTGTTTTACTTAAATAGGCCTCATTTAATGTCGATGAAATATTCTCTAATAAAAGGCCAAGCGAGTTAAGATTTAGGCAAATTGACGTTTTTAATCCCTAAATTATTATTATTTATAAATTTGGTCCTTTATCTTTATTTTTAGATTATTAAATCTTTTTTTTTATATTGACAAGTTTGATCATTCCGTCCATCTCGGGACGGTCAACTCAAGTTAACGTTATTTTTATCCCCAAACAACAAACTCACAGGGGTATTTTTGAAAGTGAAAAATTTTCCTTCCTAATGCCTGATCACATGCCCCAAAACCTTCTCTCTCCCTAAATCTATTTCTGCTCAACCGAACACCCTCTCTAACCCCTCTCTCGACTTTCTCTTCTCTCGCTTCCTCTCTGTCGCCATTTTTTCTTCTTCCTTCTTCTCTGAAAGACTCCATTTTTTCATCTGTGTTACTTCCAATTTGGGTAGAGTATTTGGCGGAATCACTTCGAAAGGTGTGTTCTTTAAGGCGACATTATTTGAAGAAGTGCTTTTCGATTACTTGATGGGTTGGATCAAAGTGTGACTTTGTTAGATTTTGACTTTTTGGGTCTCGGAAGAGATGGCTAGTAGAGGAAGCAAAAAAGCTCCTAAACTGCATGTTTGTGGTCGGACGAGATATTGTCAAGACTCAAGCCAAGCAAAAATTTACCGAGGGATGTTGGACTCAGAGATAGTTGAGCATTATATTGAGTAAGTCGTGTAATTCTTTTTTCTTTATTTACAAAAAAAGAAGTTGCGATTGCTAATTATTTTCTGTGGGAGGTAGAAAGTTTCCTTTTTCTATTCTGTTAATGAGAATAGTTTGCAATTTTGCAGAGTAATATGGCTGGGAGTGCCTGAAGAGAAGAGAATGTCGTTTTCAATTTTAGACTCTCTGTAGTTTCACACATACACAAATGTTAACCAGGGGAGGGTTATGTAATGGATCAAAAAGAAAAACATATTGTAAAAAAAAATACATCCTTGTTCCCATTGTCTTATGGTATTTTCCCCTTTTAAGTGTTTTTTTTCTCATTATATTCCCATTGTCCTTTTCTATGTATTATTGTATTGAGTCCTATATAGGACAGAAGATGATAAATTTTAGCGCATTGTATATTTACTGTTGATTGATTTTTTAGGTCCCATTGGACATTATTGATATTGTGTAACTTCGATGAAGATCTAGAATTAAATAGTCAATGCATGCTGTTACTAGACTCTCTTCAATCAAGTGAACAAAGAATGGAACCCAAGATAAGGAGGTATGTAATATGTTATTGTTCTTGGGACTATTCCAATTCAATTTATATCTTCTCTAAATACATGTTGGACAATATCATATTATGTGTGATCAAGCAATTCTAAATTCTGAATTTTGTTTTAGCTTTGTACTGGACATACTTATAACAAAAGGGAAGCCTACAAACAAAGAAAGAGTTAAGAAAATCCCTTTGCTGATCCCCAAGGTAAGTGTGAAAAATAATATGCCATTAATCAAACAATGGGTAATATTCTTGTGGTGGTGACAAAACTACCATACAACTTTTTACTAATTGATAATCTGTTGTTGGACAATTTGTCAATAGGTTCCCCAACAAACAAATGGTGTGGCTTGCGAATATTATGTGGTCTACTACGCAAAATTGTTTATGAAAAATGCACCTGATACTTTCAACATTTTGGGGGGTATTTTGTAAGTGTCTTTTGTTGCGTGTCTTAAGACTGATGAACTTTAATGTCAATTCTAATTAGATTATTAACTTTGTGGTTTGTAGTTAACTGAAGAGTGGTTCAGCTTTGCTGATTATGAGATGTTCAGGAATGGACTTGCTACTGAGGAGAATATGGGTGATGTTGCTGATAGTGGCTCGGGATCTGATATATCATAAGCAAATGGAGAGGATATAATTAAACCACCAATACCTAGGGACAACATTGATCATGTTACAATGGAAAAGCACATGATGTTGACACTGTTGATGTTGGGTATCTCAAACTCGTATCCTATACGGTGCAGCGAAAAATGAACGAGATACCATCCCAGGACCCACCTATGTGTGGAAAACAAGACATAAAGACAATAAAGGTAACAGTTTTTTACCTTTATTTGATCGTCCGAAGAACAAAATTTCTTCTTCAAATCGAGGTGCAATCCAGCAATCCTCTTATGCAAACTCCACGAGAGTTGGACGTCTAACCACTATAATCACAGTGTGTGATTATCTTTAACAGAGGAATACTTAAGTACCAAAGTTTCCTGTGCTAGTAGAAAAAGAAGGCGGCTAGGGCTGTTTTCATTTTCAGCAAAACGAGAGAGAGAGAGAGAGAGAGAGAGAGAGAGAGAGAGAGAGAGAGAGAGAGAGAAGATGATTGTGGCTGTGTTTTTTGTGTGTTAATCTCGCTAGGGTTTCGTGTATCTCATCTATATGTTACACGAAAATCCATTACCAAAACTGAGAATTCTGATCCTATTAGAATTCCCTAATTGTAATTGTGAGATGTAATTGTAAACCTCAAATTCTCACAATTACAATTTAGATCATAAATTATAACTAATTATAATTTGTCCACAATAACTTCTCTTTCTCTCAATTAACCCCACTACGTTATCAAATAACACATTGAGTATATAATCTTCTATTGTGTGTAATCTATTAGGTTTCCCAATCAATTGGTAAAGAATATGAATTAATCTAAACGTCTTTGAAATTAATAATTCATAATTAATTAAAATTAATCTTATTAATTCTAATCATGATTGGTTTATTAATTTATCAATTAATAAACCCATATTTTCAGATCATGAGTGGTATCTAGCAATACATCATGACCACCCAGGAGTCCAGGAAGTCAAGTGGCTTGACATGAACCCTTCAATAACAAACTTCAGTGCAATTAACTCATTTTGCAATACAATATCTCATTCGGTTTGGAGTACGAAATTAGTACAAACTCCTTCCAGAATTAATTTTGAGTCGAATATAATACTACTTGTACCAGGAACCCACTACTCTAGATGTGTATCAATTGGAACTATTTCCAATACACAATCCTCTTGGCCAAAGACTTTTCGAGTAGTAATTCCTACAAGTGGCCGTGATATATTTGCCCATACTATTAGAAGTGGTGAATAAAAGAATTTATTTTCAGAAATTATTTGTGAATTTACTTTTTGTTTGTGTACAATTTTCGTTTGGAACAGACCCATTGTGTTTAAATAAGTGGCACATGTGAATGGTGGTCTTTCACAGTAATGTATAGATAACGTGTTATTTAACATATAAACATTTGTTCTTAACCTATTGATGAAACTGGGAACCTCATCATATTTAGGTTATTATGTTATGAATTCCAAATGGGGAATGGTTTACATTTAGCCAGTGAGTAGTCCACTCACTTTATGACATAAGTGTATTTCGAATACGTAGGACATGACCTGTAGTAGTGGTTTCTAAAAGTACTATATGATAGAAACCTAGACTACTACCGCTACAGCGTGGACTAGTACTCTACGACTTGAGTATGAGTTGGTGGTCTGGCGAAGCTGGAAGCATATACTTTGATTTGCTATAGTTGAGGTTCTATCGTAGGGCCAATATACTTGCATGTTGGGTATGTGTGACTAGTTAGTTAAGACAGACTTGTACAAGATAGTTTCTGCACTATATCGCCCCTTATGGTTGTCCGAATGGTCTAAAATGTCCAGGGCCCTGGGAAACATGACTTGGATGTTTGCTTTAGGGTAGCTCCCTTGGAAAGCGGAAACACTCCAGGAAGTCGTGGATCATTGGACTAGAAGCCTAAAGATGGTAGATGTCATTTAGAGGGGTGTTAGTACACTTCTTCCTCTCTAAATGTACGGCGATGTGTAGAGAGGTATTTTAGTCATTTCACCTGTAAGTCGAAGACTTTGCTAATGCAACATTGTCCTTGGGGTCAATATTTTCTTATGGTGATATTAGAAAATATTTAAAATGTAAAATACAACTATTTATATAGTAGGGGTATTTTGGTCATTTTAATAGCCAAGGCAATGTGTCTTTTTGGTCATCGGAATAGCCCGTAAGTCCTAACTAATTTTGGGTTGAGGAATTGATCTCAGTTGAAGAGGATTTTATTTTATTTTATTTTATTTTATTTTGTTCAGGAAGTCTAATTTATTATTAGACTGGAATAAAATAAATAAATAAATAAAATAAGAGTTGAGAGAAATTAATTATCTGGTTTAATTGGTTAATTAATTATTCAGGGCCTAGGTCCAGTATGAATAATTAGAAAATTAACCTGGGCTTAAATTAGGAGAAATAATTAATGTTTAATTATTTATTGGGTTATTTATATAGGCCCAAGAAATAAATAATTAAAGATTAATTGTTATGGTTCATTTGGGCTCATTAATTATTTATTGGGTTGTTTATATAAGCTCAGAAAATAAATAATTAATATTTATTATTTTGGGCTTTTTGGGTCCAAGAAAATAATAAAATTTATTTTAGCCCAATAGCTTGTACCGTAGAGTTTTTTCCAAATACGGTTAAGAAGAGTTTATGGTTAAGCCAAACTTATTCTCAAGATAACATCCGAGTGTTTTGAAATATGAAATCCCGGGGATATGTTATCAGATAATGAGAGACATATTTTTGACTAACCAATAAACAAGTCTCTGGTAGAGGAAAACCTTAATCTCCCTAACCCACAAGCCTCACGCAGCTCTCTTTCTCTCTCAGACGTCTCCCTCCTCTGTGTCTTCTTCTTGTTTTTTTGCTAATCAATAGCAAGAGAACCAAGGAGAATTGAGTCCGTTTCTCTTCACTATTGTGTTCACCGACTAGAGGTTAGGCAGAGGAATATTCTGAGAATTGGAAAGCTTGGCGTTAATGCAAATAAGGCGAAATAGGAGGCTAGCGGGTTTTCAACCGGAGGCTTCTTCAAGTGGGCAAGGCGAAGCAATACCCGTCGTTCAATCCACGTCTACTCAACCTAGAAGGCTTAAGGAGCGCAAATGTATGATCTTCACGCTTCCGTGTGGCCTTTAAAGCTTGCAGTTTTTTTCCCTTCCCTGTTTTTTCCCGCCAGTGCATGCTCTCTATTTTTCGTTCCCTCATTTTGTTTACCTCACAATGTACCCAATATCTATCCTATAGGCGGCCTTCAATCGAGCTCCGAAAATTGGAATCAAAGTACAAAGCTCAGCAAACAAAGTACCTTGGAGATCTCAAGTCTAAGGATACTTGCACGTTTACTATATTGAGATTATATCACTGACACTAAATAGTTATCCATGTGATTATCTCAAAGTTAGGCCATCCAATGAACTTGTTCCACTAACAAGCATCCATGTGTTATCTTTGAGTATCTCAATACTCATGGTTATGAGAACCACCGCCTGATCAAACCAGGAAGTCTAACACATGCTAGTCTTAATGCATTAATGATGTCTTGTCTCATTAATACTATGATTAGGGACTATTTAAATACTAACACCATCCAGTGTAGTAAGAATCTCATATCATGATCTCTATCATGATTTCCTTAACACAGTGTTGTACTAGAGAATTTATCGAATAGTTCTATTACTTAAAGTAAATAAAAGAAACTGTAAGATAAATAATGCATTTTTATTAAAATAAAATGTGTCATATACAATATACAAGTGATTGCCTCTAGGGTACAACACTAACAGTTGATACTGTCCAGAGGAAGTAATTTGTTCGGGACCTGCATTTCCACTACCTGATGTGGAGACATTTGGGACAGTAGAAAAAGTGTCATTAGTTGATGACAATGGCAGCAAATGAAAAGTCAGGGACCAATCTAGTTATGGCAGCACATGACACTGTGGCAGCAGATGTTATGTCAAAAGACAAAGTGAATGATGAATCCCCTCATCCTCTAACTGATGAGCCAGTACACAAACATGGTAAGTTCAAAAGGAAACGAAAAGTAGAGAGATGCAGTGGTTACTCTGCGAAGCCAAATGAAGAAAAGAATGATGGCATTGAAAGTGGCGAAGGAGATCAATTTGGTGGCAATGAAGGATAGATGTTCTACAATTCAGATTACAATTTTAGTGATCAGTAGGGCTGTTCAAACTTCGGTTCTAACCGATTTTTTGAACCGAACCGAACTTAATTGATGAGTTTGGTTCGATTTTATAAAAGTTACGGTTCGATTCGGTTCGGTGCTAATAAAGAATATAAAATTTGGTTCGGTTTTCGGTTCAGTTGAATTAAAATTCAACCGAACCAAAAAACCGAAGTATCAATTATAAATTAAAAAAAATATTTATTTTTGTGAAATAAAATTGAAACCCTAGTGCTCTACCTTTCATTCTCTGCCGCCTTCCTTCCTCGCTGCCCGAGTCCCAACCTGAGCAACCTCTCCTTTCACTCACTGCCTCTGCCCGACCTGTGACTGCCGTCTGCTACCGTGCCTTTCCTTCCTCTTCCACTCCCATACTCAGCTCTGTCGTGCCTTTCAGTCTCTATTGATGGTCGAATTGAAAGATTTGTCCAAGATGTTTGTCCTGCATCTATGGATCCAGAAGCTGCAGTTTAATCTAAAGATGCCACCATTTCACCAGATCAGAATGCTTTTGCAAGGCTTTACCGACCCAACTCCCAAGAATGCTTAACAAGGTCTTAAACTTCCTCTTTTTTGTCTACTTTCATGGTGGGGGCTTCGTGGCTGCATCTGTATCCTCATCCATAATACTATTTCATTGAATAATAATGTTTGTAATCCTTTTTTCACTGTAAGATTCATGGAAAAATCTCACCTTTTCACAGTAACTAGGCATCACCTGGGATTTTCTCAATGTTCTCCCTACAGCTTCCCCCACAGCGGTTAGATCATGCATTTGTACAAGGTCACCGATTATTAAAAATTATGGAGTTGTGATGAGGTTCATACGGTGGGACTTCGATTAATTAGGAACAGAAACTTAGGAATCTTGAATTTGATATTCGTAGGTGACTCGTAAATTTTGTTTTAACCCGAACCGAACTGAAAAAGTTTCGATTCGGTTGTTTCGGTTTTGACAACCGTTCGATTCGGTTCAGTTGTACTGAAAAAAAAAATAAAATCGAATTAAACAATCGAACCGTTAATCGTTTAAACAGTCCTAATGATGAGGACATATTTGAAGATATTGTGAATGAGGGCCTTGAGGAATTTGATGAGAATGTGGTAAAGGAGGTTGACAGATTAAGGAAGCTATGTCCGGATCAAGCTGGTGACTTAGGTACTGAAGATAAAACACAGTTAGAAGAGGAGAAGCAGACTGAAAAGAATAACAGTGGAGATACTTTGCAGGTAGATTACTTGTTGAGTAATAGTAAGGCTGGAGATGAGGGACAAGGACAGGATGATAACTCCAATAATGATGATGAGTTTGAGGGTAAAGCTAAAGCTAACTTTGAAATAAGGATGAAGGACAAAGGCAAGTTAGTGATTGAAGTCAATGCTAGTAGCACCAAAAGATTAACAAGAAAGAATAACAGAGGGGATGTAAAGGGGCCTCGATTTACATAGATAGAAAGGGAAGAACATGGGGACAATGATTACCTCTTTGAACAGGATGCCAATATTTCTCTGTCTTCAGATGGCAGTTACAAAGATACAAATGTTGAGTTTTGTGAAAGTGGTTCCACTTCAGAGGATGACCAAAGAAACTTGAAGAAGAGCAAATGTCTCAAATTTAATAAAGACAAAGATCATGACAATCTAGAATTTCTAGTGGGGATGTACTTTAACACAAAGGGTGATCTCAGAGCGACCATCATTAACCATGGCATTAAGCTGGAAAGGGGCATTTTCTTCAAGAAGAATGACAAGGATAGAGTGAGGGCATGTTGCAAGGGAGAGTATCGTAAATGGATAGTTTATGGTCATAGAGTAGGAAATACCCCTAATTTCCATATTAGAACCTTGAAAGACAAGTATGACTGTTCCAGAACGTTATCACAACTTAGGCATAACAAAATACTTAGCTATCAAATAAATTAATGATTTCAGATCTGTTCTAGGGGTTAATGTGGATAAGTTTCAAGAGAAGGTTCATAATTAATTGATTGTCAATGTTTCAATATGGAAAATGTATAATGTGAGGGCTGCAGCAAGAATGAAGATTGAAGGAAACTACAAGGATCAATACAAGTTCCTATGGAATTACTATGAGGAATTAAGGAGGAGTAATTCAGGATCCACAGTTTGCATTGAGAAGGAAGTGGATTCTAAGACTGGTGAGGAATACTTCAAGAGAATATACGTATGTCTTGATGCCCTCAAGAAGGGATTCCTGGCTAGTTGTCGAAAAGTAATTAGTTTAGATAGGACTTTCCTAAAGGGTCCTCACCCAGGCATACTTCTTACTAAAGTTAGTGTAGATGCAGACAATGATATGTTTCCAATTGCCTATACCGTGGTAGAATCTGAGAATAGATTCACATGGCATTAGTTTGTTCAAGGCCTCATAGAAGATTTGCACATCTCTAAGCAGGAAGATTGGTGCTTTATATCAGATAGACAAAATATGCAAATTTTAAAAGTAAATAAATCTATTTTGTAGGGACATTTACTGATATACCTCTAACTGTGGTACCTATAATTTTGCAGGGACTTAAAAAGGCTGTATATGAGCTGCTTCCAAGGGCTAAATATAGGCATGGTGTGTGTCATTTACACAATAACTTCAAAAGTAAGTATCCAAGAGAGGCTTTGAGGGATATGCAGTGGAAATATGCTAAAGCAACCTACAGGAGCAAATTTGATGAGAAAATGCAAGCTCTAAAGGAGTTCGATGAGGCAACACACAAGTGGCTTAAGGATCAGATTTCCTCATACTTCTAGACTAGATCACATTTCAGAGGAGTCACTAAATGTGACATCCTCCTCAACAACCACTATGAATCTTTAATAGAATGATACTTTATGCTAGATCTAAACCGATACTTGCTATGCTTGAAAGGATAAGGATTTACCTGATGCTACGGTTACAAAGACAAAAGCCAGTGGATTTCTAAGGAATAAGGAGAATCATAAAAAGGTTGGATATGTTGAAAGAACAATCTACAAACTGCTTTGCCCAATTTGCTGGTGGCTCGAAGTTTCAAGTGATACAGAAAGACTTAGAACAATTTGTTATGGATACAGAATTGAGAACATGCTTATGTAGAAAATGGGACTTATTAGGCATCCCCTATATACATGTTGTAGCTGCAATAGGGTTACAACAATGCAGCCTTGAGGACTTTATGGATGTATGTTACAGTATAAATGCATATTAACAAGCATATAGCCCAATTATTTGTCCTACCAATGGTCCAAATAATTGGCTCATTTCCACCAAAAAACTTCTAATTGTCCGGAAGGCCCAAAATGAAGAAAAGGCCAGAAATTGGGGAGAAGGACTACAAGACAACTACTAAGGCTGTATAGAAGATGACAAGGGTTAGTGTTTGTAACAAGTATACAAAATGTGGGAAAGTTGGGCACAGTTCAAGAAATGCCCTTTTTAGTCAACAAATGTTCAGAATATCAATGCACAGGCTGATGGTAATATTGTGGTGGAACCAAGTGCCAATCAAAAAACACCTCAGCTTGATGGTAATGTTTTGGTAGAACCAAGTGCCACTGAAAACCGTGCTACTTCTACACATGGCCACAGTGTCAATAAATGTGGCAAATATGACCGACTTGGTCATAGCAAAAGGTCATCTTAGTCAACAAATTATGTGAAATTGCTACAAGCAGATTATATAAGCCCATCAAGCAATCCACCAAATGATGATAACCCAATTGGAGGTGAAACATGTTGTATTTCTAGCCATATAATGATGATCATAATTCTTATAATGAAATCTTCAATGCAGGATTAGACAATGCAAATTTGGGAGTACAAGATGAAATCTAAGAGGACAACATAGAAGCAGCACTCCAACTTGCCCATGGAAGTGTTCCTCCAGCCAAAGTTTATTCCCTTTACAAATTCTTTTTTCTCACATGTATTTAGTTTAAATTAAGTCCATCAGAATGATTTATATCTTTATTTATAAATTTTGTGAAGACTACTAGGAGTAAGGTAAGAAGACCTATACGATGTTCATGATGTGGGAAAGTTGGGCACAACATGAGAGAGCTTGTAAAGTTCAAGGGGAAAGTTAGCATCACAAAATAACAATGCTGGATTTGATGAGGAAGAAGATTGATTGATGACTCAAGCTAGGGAGCTGTCATTTTTTACACAGGAAAAGTAGCTGCTTATTGTAATGTTGGTTGGTAGTACCCATAGTGTAGGGGAAATTCCCAACTCTTAAATTGACAAATTTTTAGATGTTTACTCAGTGACTCAAGCTAACGATGAAGTTTCAAAAAATTCACGATGGTTTAAACTTTCATATTTCCAAGCCGAAAGAGGTAATGTTCCTCACAAATGAAGACTTTTAGCGAGGAAAAATTGGTCTTTATCTAGGAATTTATTTTTGTGCATTTTTCTTGTAGTATATTTTCCAATGGTACAATGTAGACAAATTATGTAAAATTTTGTGCATGTGGTATTCACAGTAGAAAATTGCTAAAAAGTCTCCCATATTTCACTGTGATGATTTTACCATATTTGCACTTTAATTTTCCAAATATCATATACCTCAAACCTCTATGATGTATATAGAGAATTGGATGCATAAACAACATTTCTTTGTCAGAAGAGAATGTAACACAAAAAATATGCGTTTGATTAGAGATGATCCCATTGTTTGCAAATATAATACAACATCAAAATGCAATGCAAACTGCAACTATCCTTCTAATAGTACACGTTTTCTTCTACTTCCAAAACACCTTCATGTTAGACTTAGAGCACAATAACTGTGCATTCCAAGCAGGAAGTCTTCTTCTGCTCATTCCAACCCAATTTTTTCCATCGACCAAAACACAAATACCACATTCAAGGATACCTAGAATGCCTTTATTTTTCTCCTGTGGGATGCTCTTTCTTCTTCCAATTTCTGAATCTTCCTCAACAAACCTGGGATCATAGCCTTTGCTCTTGGACAAATTTCGGGGTCAACCCAAACAAACATAACATATTTTCCACCGACCAACAAATACATTTTCAACCTGGTTAAACATTTCTTACAATGTAGGGAGAAAGGCACCAGAAATTAGTTTTTTGAACTTAAACTTACCTCCTTATTTTCACAAGTAACAAATTGTTTTACTAGGTTCAGATCTATCCACGATGTCCCGATCACAGTTGGAATTCCACAATAGCATCTTGATAGGGGGTTGCCATCGATCTTGCTTCTATCATGACACCTTGAATTCGATTGATGGGATTCACAATCTTCATTTTTTGCATCCTTCATCGTGTCTATGTGAAACCTCTAATAGTGAGCTCTATGTAGAATGAATGGAAGGTATGCAAAATGAAAAAAAAATGAAGAGTCTTTACAGAAAACAAGAATGAAGAAAAATAGAGATTGGGTAGAATATTTGGGCAAGAGAGGTTCTTTTGAGACCTAAAAAGTCAAAATCTATCAAAGCCACACTTTGATCCAACCCATCAAGTGATCTAAGAGCACTTCTTCAAATAATGTCGCCTCAAAGAACACGCCTTCCAAAGTGATTCCGCCAAATACTCTACCCAGATTGGAAGTAACACAAAGGAAAAAAAAGGAGTCTTTCAGAAAAGAAGAAAGAAGAAAAAATGGCGGCAGAAAGGAAGCTGAGAGAAGAGAAAGTCAAGAGAGGGGATAGAGAGGGTGTTTGGTTGAGAAATGGATTAAGGGAGAGAGAAGGTTTTGGAAAGACCACGTGCGGCACGTGGTCAAGTATTAGGAGGGAAAAATTTTTACGTCTGAAAATACTCTTGTGAGTTTGTTGTTTGAGGACAAAAAATAACGTTGACTTGAATTGACTGTCTCAAGATGGACGGAAGGATCAAACTTGCCAATATAAAAGAGAGAATGATCTAATAATCTAAAAATAAAGATAAATGACCAAATTTACAAATAACAAATAGTTTAGGGACTAAAAATGCCAAATTGCCTAAGATGTATTGACTAGTTATTGAATTATGAGAAGCTCTGATGAGAAATGTGAGAAAACAAGAAAAATATTAATGTATGATCAGACTTTCTTAAAAAATTCTGTCAATTGAAAAAAAATAATCGTTCGTTTGGAATTAAATAAAAAGAATATATGGATTCCCACTCTAACATAAGGCATTGTTAAGTGATAAATTCACCACAACCCCTGTTTTGGGGCCCGAAGATGTAAATCGCATGTGTAATGCACAGGCAAAAATTGAATCTGTGACTTTACAGAGCACTATCATCTATAAAATTATCCTTTATTTACTGTGCCATATGTCCCGAGAGTATTAGTTCATTTTCTTTTGTAAATAATAATGACAAGGTGTTAATTCAACACTCTTAACCAATCAGTCTTTTTTTTGGTGTTCTATTCTTAGAATACACTATTACACATACAAATATGTATAGTCAGTTTTATTCTGGTAACTAAAACCAAAATTTTTGGTTTTGTAATGCTGGTCCAAATATATGAGATATGTTTAGTTAAAAGTTTAAGACGCTTTTCAGAGCTTCAAGTGTAGATTTGAATTCCTCAAGGGAATCATTAGGGGGGAAAAGGAAAAAAAAGTTCACAGTGGCATAGTTCGGAAGCTAACAAAGCTGCTGTCATTTCATTAAAGTTCTGTTACATTTCATTTCTCTCCAGTACATCTGGGGTGTACCCATCTACCTTCAGAAATTAAGATAAATTAACAAATCCAAATAAAGTAAAAGGTAACTCCCAAGATTATTATCCCGTGCACTCTAATAAATTCTCGCTATTCTGATTTTTATACTAAATCGAATATAATTTTTTATTTTAAAATGTGCATTATGATGATTAAAAAAAAAAAAAAAGCTCTCATAAATGTATAATTCATGATCAAATGAGAATTTAAGCTTTATATTTTTAACTTGTAAGCAACGATGAGTACTCTTAACTTGTAAAAAATGACAAATACTCGACTAGTAAATTGATATGTGCTATACATATTTATTTCAAGACACTTCACGAGTATTTTAAAATCTTATATTATGTACTCAAATAAACCCCAGTCTATAGCCCCCATGCTTCCAGTGTTTTGGACATACATAGTGCAGTATTGACCTTCCCCCACCACATACATAGATTGGCAAATCGTCCTCTCTGGATTTGGCTGGTCCCCTCTCTTGATTAGTTCTTTCAGAAGCCTTTCTTTTCAGGGCTTTTTGAAATTATTATCTTCATTAGATTTTCTTAAGGACCACAAAGCTAAAAAAAAAAATCTAGATGAACCATCCAAGGGCCACACGAAAAGATGACAAGACATGAATTCGTGTAGGCAAGTGCTAGGTCACTTCATGACGGGCTAAGGTGAGCTGGACCTGGGCTATTGCCCACTGCGCCCGGCCCATCCCCGTTCACGTCCAGATCGCAAAAATTATCATCCTCAATCATTTTCAGGAAAATTTTACATTAAACCCCTAATACAAGAGAAAAATAAGAACGCTTAAGTTACAGTCAGACAGACTCAAACACCCGCGGGGGGGAGGGGATGTTAAAAACAGTTTCAACCCAAATCACTAGCAAGGTGGTTTTTAGAGAAACTATTAATTTACTGGCAACAAGAAAAAGCATACATGGAGTTGCAATAACACATTCTAAAACATGCACGAAATTGCTGTATCATTTAACTCTGAATAAATAAAATACATTGAACAAATGACCTGCGATAATGCACAAAAACCATGACACAAGAATTGTAAATGTAAAAAAAATATATACTGCACCCCAAATAACCACATTCGACCAAATTTATATCAACACCACCAATGCAAGCCATGAGATTATGCATCCTGATCATGCTCTCTTGCTACGTGCTAATGAAATATCTGCAAAGCACCTTGCAGACTTTTTACCGCGCTGTCATAGTTTACAAACCCCATGAACCAAAACTCGTGGTTATCAACAGAGATGATCTGGATGTATTTTTCAGCTGCATTAGCTTTGCTTGTCGAAGGATTAACTGCTTTCAGTTGATGCAAGGGGATAACAACCTGTTTGCAGACAAAATCAGTTTGGTAAATAGTAATTGGATTGATAATTTGTTTGAAAAGAATTGGAATCTAGACTGATGAACAATCTCCACAAGTAAAAGCCTAACTTTTAACAAGCATTAACAAGGGACAAAACAGTAAATATCCACCTCAGATCTCACATAGTGGAGCATAAAAAAGAAAATAAAATTGGGTGAGCTATCCTGGCAAAAGTGGAAAAATCTGAAGATTTCAGACTATGATAAGAATGGTAGGCAGAACTCGAAAAACTAAGTCAGAACGATAGACAATTTTGGTGGTGTAAATTGAAAAGAAGAGACATGTCAGTGCAAGGAAGAATACAGGTTTATCTATTTTGATGAAAAGTTCATTAATTAGTGGTACAAAAATTTAAATTTTGCAAAAGAAGTATAATAGTTTCACTTTTATTTTTATTTTAAAATATAAAGCAAGTTCATTTGACAGGAAACCTAAATTACCCAACTCTTGACATTGCACAACAATTGATTTATTGTAACTGCTCACAAGGTTATTTAAGGCGCAAAGCGCCTTCGAGGAACTTCACCCTAGTATCGCCTGAGTCGCTAGGCACTAAAAAAGTGATCGCCTTAATAATACAAGATGCCTTTTAGAAATATAAAATTTATATATATCTAGTAAATAAAGTGTATATATAATCAATGAATTAAATGCTTAATAACAAAGATCTTTTAATTATATATCTAAACTTTTTTAATTTCTAAGCTTGCAGCCAATGTTTTGTTTTATCTCAGTTGTCTACCCCTTCTTTTACTATTTTACCCTTATTTCTTCTTTTAAGAAAGGTCTAATATAGTAAATATATAGTCTGTTGTGACACATAATATATAAAATGACAAATAGCTATTCAAATAGGTATGACAAACAATTGTTAAAAAGGGCAGTTAATAAGTCAATTTAAATCAGTCAATGATGACAGACAACTGTTATAAAAGATATCTAAAAGGTCAATTTTAAACAAGCGTTTGCCTAGAGCACCTTAGGCCCTGCGCCTAGGCGACTCAAGCACTGTGCCTTATTAAAATAGCCTCGCCTAGAGAGACCTTTGAAGTGCCTCAGCCTCTCCTCGCCTCGCCTTAGTGCCTAGGCACTTGCCTTAATAACACAAGGCTCACCATAAACTTAGAAACAAGGACAAGATCCTTTCAGAGTAACAAAAAGTTTTTAAGATCATGTAATCGTCAATTCAGCTAAATAGTAAATACATAATCCAACTCAGTGCTTTAATTGGAGAATGCACCAATTGGTCATTAATTGCCAAATGAAGAATTAGAGCATAGCAATATATAAGATTTCTAAAAAGTTCATTACTTTCAGGATAGATATTCCAGCCCTAAAATGAACTCAGGTAAACAACACAATTGCTAATGAAGTATTGCTTACCTTGTAATAGCTCCATTGTGTCTCTTCACCAACTTTATATGAAAGTGGATTGTCACTACAGAAAGCTAATTTCGCACTCGACAAATACAAGATTCCCATGACTGGACCAGCAGAAGTAGACAGGTAGCAGGCATAGGATTTTAGGAGTTTCTCTTCTGGGACGGTCTCAAAGGTTTGTCTAAACACTTTCTCATAACCTCCTTCTGCCAAAACTTTTGTTCCCTGAGCTATTCTCCCAACAGCAGCATCAGCCATACTTGGGCCAGTTTTCACTAATTGAAAAAGATGAACAGTTTATATTCAGAATAATATGAAAAATGGTAAATCCTAGAAGAGTCTATAAAGGATCCAAAAGTAAATTGCATTTCAATGTAACAATAAGCCAAAGCCACTACCAAGCATTAACGTGCAAGACTTACTTTGTGTTTATGTGAATGCATGCAAGAGATAGAAAGATCAAGAAACAGATTGTTTTTTTAATTAGATCATCAAAGACAGCAGCGAAACTCCCATGGAGAAAAGCCAAGTACATATGCAATCACAAAAAGGACATAGTCCTACAAATTCTATAAAATATACATTCAAAACTTAAATAAGCAGCAGGGAGGAGAGATTACTAAATACGTTATAGTGCATATTATACCAAGAGATGTAGTTTCAACAGAAAAAAGCATAAGAGATAGTTGAACAAAAAGAGAAGGTATTATCAACATTCTTCAATGTCCAAAAATTCAACTTTAGACTCTCCAGTTACGGAGAAGCAAAGGACCAGGAAAGTGGAAACCAGGGTACTAATCAAGCAGAACCTTCTGAAAAGAGATCAAGCATTAGCAAGAGGTTTCAACTATCATCTGCACCAAGGCCATAGACAAATCTAGCTGTCTCAGGGATCCATACAGAGAGATGATAACAATACTAGATGCACCCAGCAGAAACGGCATAAATGACTGCAAACAATAAGCCCAGAATTGTTTAGCTTTGCCCTTTAAATTTTATCTCAACGTTAAAACTATCATATGATGCTGCATGATTCAGCAATTCTAAGAAATATTGTTTCATTTGTAGTGCCATAATGAATCCCAAGTTGCTTCAAGTCAGAGATAATTGTTGCTATGTTATGATATTAATTCTTTGCTATCTCAACAAAACTTGTTTTATATCTATATGCAAAAGAGAATTCAAATTAGTCTACAGCAAATTCATCAACAACATTTAACAATGGGAACCTAGTGACATCAGCAGTCAAGATTCTTGCAAATAAAAAACACGAAGAGCAAAACCTTCAATTTCAACATTATTATGAATTATCACAGTAATTCAAGTGCGTCTGGTTCTACCAACACAGCAATACTCAGACCTTCAAAGGAATCCCAACACATATAGTTTACAATATTTTCCACTCTTCATCAAATGCAATAAACAGACCCCCCAAAAAAAAGCAGGGGGAACTGAGGCTCTACAATCAGACATTGAATGCAAAATTACAGTAAAATTCATCAGAAATGGCACTTACAGTGCTGCCACATATTTCCAGCCAGATCCTGGCCCTTCTTTGTGGCCTCTGCCGCTTTCTTTCCCCATTTCCCGAGCACATCCTTCACAGAATCCATGGTATCTACAATTCAAGGAAAAAAAATGAAAAAAAGAAAATTTGAGAACAAAAATTGAAGTTATAAACTTTATTATCTGTACATATCAATAATAAGACAATCAAATTTCTCTGTCTAAAAAGTTGTCAATTAATAGTATATTTTACTCGGTTAGGTTTTCAACTCCTATAAAAACCTAAAATCAATCACCTTAAATTCGATTAACAAATGAGAGTAGCGGGAAAAAAAATAATGGATCAGAAAATTAATTGAAGACTAACTTTTCACGGAGGCACCGGGGCCATGGGCGGGACCAGGAGAAACATAGGGATTGGACTCGGCAGGCATGGTAGTGGCAGAGCTGCCGGAGATCGGAGCTGCAGGACCTTCAGACGCGGCCGGAGACCTCGGAGTATTAAAAGTTGGGGCTTCCTGATGCTCCTTTGGCAATGATCCAGAAGCAGCAGCAGTAGTCGTATTATTAGTAGTAGTGGTGGCAGTAGTAGTCGGAGGATCCGACCCGACCGGAACAGAGGTCCAGGTCTCAGCAGCGGCAGGAGGAGGCGGAGTAACGTCTTTAGGATCAAGTTTCGGGTAGGGAGCGTAGTCGGAAGAGTGAGGAGGGTGAGAAGAGTGATCTTGAGGCTTGGAAGATTCCGATGGGTTGGAATTCATGGCTCTTATAGGAATCCGAATTCAAAGGTGGAGGGAGAAACGATAAGGTTTGATTGGATTCTTGTTTGTGTTGGAAATGCCGGAGGACGAAGGCGATTGAATTGTCTCTGCGTGTGTGCCAAATTTATTGGGACGGGGAGAGAGAGAGAGAGAGAGAGAGAGAGAGAGAGAGAAGGGGATTTTGATGGCAACCGTTTCTCGCTGTTGCTTTCCTCGTTTTGAATCTTCGAACGTTGAATGGCAGGTCTATGTAAATTTACAAAAGATAAAAAAAAAAAAATCTATTTCTTAATAAAAACTACTAAGTTTCTGACCTGATTGTATTGCGTGGCATCTCCGTGTGGAATGAAGAATCTAAGGTCGGTCCCGTGTTTAGCAAAAATCATGCTGTAGTAATCTCTTCCCTTTTTAATTCTACAAAAACCAACAGAAAGGAAACTGTCCAAACGAAATGGATTGGATCACGAACCCTGACTACAGAAGTAAGCCCATGTAAGAAACTGGACTTTTGCAAATTAGGCTGGATCCTTATGCTGGCCCAATGAGCAAAGAGATATCTTGGGCCGTTGATATATGACAACAATTATTCA
Organism: Voacanga thouarsii; assembly: GCA_026120185.1. Taxonomy (NCBI): domain Eukaryota; kingdom Viridiplantae; phylum Streptophyta; class Magnoliopsida; order Gentianales; family Apocynaceae; genus Voacanga; species Voacanga thouarsii. The sequence goes on along the minus strand of JANUWF010001723.1, from coordinate 552,719 downwards.
AGATTTTGCTGTGGAATCCTTTGATGATTTAAATAGACCTTTTATATATATTTTTTAAAAAATTAGAGATGAAATTGAGAGTATAAGTAGATAGAAATTGGATAAATATGAGTTTGTGTGAATATAATAACAATCTATTAAATTTGTAGGATCAAGATGCAGCTCAAAGGGAATATGATGTGTTGTGGTATGTAACCGTTTTCGAAAAATGATAATTATTTAAATTAAAGTAGAATTTTGAATTGAGAAGAGTTGTTTTGTATTTATACTTTAGACTTTTTGAATTATAAATTAGATATTTAATTATTAAATTATTGATTCGACGAGAATCTATCTTTGAATAGTTCTACTACACACCACTTCAAAAAGAACCTGCGCCTTTTCCCTTCTGTCCAAAAGAGGCACCTAGTGCAATGTTTAACAAGGTGGACCGGATTTAATTTTATGAAAAGCCCAAGTATTCTTTAACTAAGTATAATAATGAAATCTTGGGCTTCTTGGTACATAGATGAAGAGAAGTCCATAGTTTGTTAAAGCCCGTATTTGTTTACATACTAGTGGGCCACGACCCTCCAAAAGAAAAGGGCGAAAAGAAAACCCAACTCCTAGGCTAAATAGGGGTTAATTGGACTGCATACTCTCTTGTATCAAATAAAAATACACACTGAATTTATCTCAAAAAAAAAAAAAATCTTTCGAAAACAAGAAGGGTTACACTTATGCATGAGTCTTATTAGTAATTTATTTTATTTGTAAGATTGTAATTTATATATAATTAAATATTTTTTGAGTTTTGTGCTAAAATATTCAATTAATTCTGAGGAAAAAGATCATCAAAAGTTCAACTTGTGAAACTATGGTGTTACCCCATTTTTGTTTTCGGGCCGGTCCTACAGCTTGAACATTAAAGAGCTATTGTTACATTATATTCAGTTGGAGTAAAATAGATATTTAAAGAGGGGAAAAAAATTTAAAAGTAAATAATAAAAATTTTATATTTAATTAAAGGTAAATCACAAGAAATTTACAGAGGTTAGAATGTAAAATAATAATAATAATAAAAGACAAATAAATATTTACTTTTATTCTTCAATAATTATAATAATATAATAAAAAAATTATTTATTTTCTTTATATTTTAATCAAACAAAATAGAAATGAATATAATAAATTTTAACAGAGTAACTCAATTAATAAAATATAGTGATCTTTAGACACTATGATGGAGTTCAAACTTTCCAGAACAAAAAACTTATGCGAGTAACTCATACTTTCGAGAATAATTAGACTTACATTTTCGAGAATAATTAGACAAAATTCAAATATTTGAAGTCAAGAGATAAAATAAAAGTGAAAGTGTCATTTCTACCCTTATACCTTTGCAAACCAATTCAAGTGTAAAGTCAAGAGAGAAACTTCCAATTGTTATGATGATATAAATTATTAATCACTATCTTTTATGCTTATGACAAAAAAAAGTACAAATAATGCATGCGCGAAGATAGTCTGTGTGTGTACTGGCTAATGGCAGTAATGTTTTAGAAAGCTTTGGCACTAGGCTAACTCCCCAGGGAGTCAGACGGCATTTGCATTCAATATTTTCTCTAGTCTTTTTTATTTTTACAAAAAATTTTAGTATAGACTCCATCTATGTGTATTATATACATTTAAATATTATATTTTAATAATAAAAATTATATAATAAATATATGTGCTCTATAATTTTACGATTCATATAATAATTTTTTAAAAAAAAACTAACCGGCAAAGCATTTTTGTCATCTCATTGTCCCATGCCACATGTAGCTCCTCTCTTTTACTAGCATATAGCTTAAAAGTCTACATCTAAAAGGAAAAAAGAGAAGCATTTGCCTTTGTCTTCTTCAACTTTTTTACCACTTTTGTGCTCCATTTTTACATCAAGTCCTTGTGGTGAGTTGTATTGGTGAAAGTGCTATTTATGTTAATTGAACATGTTCAATCATAATTTTGGAAACCCCATCTCGTATATTTGATCACCTTCGAAGGCTCACACACACACACACACACTTACTTAGAGAGAGAGAAAGAAAAAAAGTGTCTATATATATATGTCTTCTTGTTTTTATATATACACAACTGTAAATTATTTAAATTAGTGATTTTTATTAGTTAAAATGAATATTTTTTAATTAATTAAATTATTATTTTACTTAACGTCGCATGAAAGGATTTAGATTAATCTTATAACTTGTACTTGATAAGTAGTGATTTTAATCGTACTATTTACAGTAAGTGTCCTATTAATCAGTTGTAAATTTATGCATTAGTTAATAATAATAGTAAAGGTAAAATAAAAAATTTTAAATTTAGAGAATAAATTATAATACTTAAAAAGACTTTTTTATTTTTTAAAAATATAGTATTTTAAAAATTTTTGGGGCCAACGCTATTCCCTAGTTCTGACACTGGTTAAGAGATCTAAAATTCAGATTAAGGATGAATTTTTTTTATTTAAATTTGAAAGTGTTGGGAAAAAAAAAAATAACAAATGCTGAATCAATGAGTGATACTATTTGCTGTAAAGTGACTGTCATCTTTATGCATGAGTCCGAGAAGAAATGAGCTTCATATTTTGTAATTTGATCCCTTGTCCAATAATGCTTACAATATACAACTGGGATCATGATACAATGAATGATTATGGGAGAATCAGAAGAATTTCTCACACTGTGTATCCCTGTTGACCAAATATGGTTTTCAGCTTTCCAAAATTCTCTCCATTTCTTCTTTCTTGTTGATGATGCTGTGCAATGGGCAAACAGGACTGCAAAGTACTCCTATAAAGATAATAGAGAGAATTAAAAGAAAAAAAACCAAAAAGTCAAATACAGTCAAAGTTATTTCATACATCCAATGCGATTATAAATATCAGAAAAAAAAAAGTAGTATGAGCCCCCGAGACATAAGCTGAGTGACAAAAGTAAAGGAGTTTAAAAAGATTAACTTTTCAAGTTTTAATTTTTTCATAGGAGAAATTATGAGAAGACTCTTTTGTTCTTATTTAGGAAGTACACATTCTTGATTTAACTCGACCGATTTATGCAGGTGGGCGTGGACGTTCGATCTTACGTTTTTTGAAAAAAAATAATATGAAACAGTGTCAAAACTTATTTACAGATCCAATTATTCAAATTAACAACGTTATAAATTGATATCAATAGTAATATAAAATACTATTAAAATTATTTTATATATCAAATACGATTCTAAATATTAAGAGAATATTAGGTTGAATCTTTAGTCGTAAGATTGGATTGAAGTACATTTTATATTTATTTAATTTATCAGTATTACGTGATCAATCAATAAATTTTTTCGTAAATGAAGTATCATCCCAAGAGAATATTGGTTCATGCAAAAGGAAGTAAGAAATTTTGCATGTGGATTAAGTTAGAGGAGAAAAAAATTGAAGAGATTTGGAAGATAGCAATAAATGTTTGACGGCCTAATCTTGGGGTTAGTTTAATTGGAGAAAATGAAGTAAATTAGGAACACAATCATATCGATGGTTTACATGCTTGTAACTGAAGTGGGATCAATGATAACATTGCCATATTGTTATAATTGTTTCTTTTGTTATGAATAATTAATGGCAGCAAATCTACCTTTTTTATATTTTTATAGTATATTTTTTTTAAGAAACAAAACTCCAAAAATTGATGGGTTGATAAGGTAGCATCATTTATGAGTTAATCATCATGTATTAGTCGCCTTTTAAACCAAGAGTGCTGTAAGTTTTTCCACATAGCTTTTTCCCCTAACTGACAATCTAAGGCTGTTATCTTTTGGCCCCCACTCTCCCATCCATCCATCAATGTTATGTAAATCTGCTTTTTCCCTATGCTACAAGTACTAGCCCTGCCCCCCCCCCCGGACCCCCTCTCTTTTTTACACAAAGATTAATAAAGTAATCTTATCGAATATATGATTCGTAATTAGGACATATAAAATTAAGTATATGTAGTGTTAAAATGATTGCTAATATCTAGAGTTGATAGTTGAGAGAGACCTCAATTCTTATAATTTAAAGGGTTAATCTTAACCGTTTTAAAAACAAAAAGTAAGAAATGGTAAAAAAAAAAAAAAATCTATGCATAACACTAAGTAAAATTTTGTAGAAGGGCTTCTCGTGATCAATTAGATACGAGCGGTGGGTAGTTTAAAGATCTTATAAAATTATATATTTTTTATACGCGGTGTATTAATTATGATTTATATTTATTAATAATTCTATCATTTATCATTCATGAATTGTAAATATGATTACAATGTTATATTTTGATTATATTTTTATTACGAATGATATGTAATTTTTTATAACTATTCTCTCGTCTAATAACGAGTATAGTATAGAAACCACACATGATAGATAATAGTAATAATTAAATTATTATTTTGATTTTCATTAGTATTGAGTTAATAATGTAGAGTTAAAACAACTAATCTCATATTACATCTAATCAAAACTGTGGAATTTTGGTTTATTAGGTCCTTGTGGGTCTCCATTCTTGTACTTAGACTCTTAAATTGGCCTTATACTAAGAGCATTTTCTTGATGGAGTAAACAATGATACTGCACTCACCTAAAACAAAGAAATGAATTACCAAGTATTAAAAGAATAAGTAGATCCAAAATACACAAAGACAAAAGGCAGCTAAGTGCTAACGTCATCAACAACCCATTGATAGGATGAGCTCAAAATGAAAATAGAAAATAAAATACAAAAACATCGACTCCATCTAGTGCATTTTGATTGAATTTTTTGAAAATAAAATTACTATTATAAATAATAAAATTATTTATTTATATTAAATTGTTCTTTCGTCAAAACAGATCATAATTTTTTTTTAAATATCAAAACAAATACACTAATATTTTTTCTTATTGTTATATATTTAAGTCTTCACGAGACAACGTTTTTTAAAAAAAATAATGTGAAAAAAATGGCATTTGTTAAATTACTCTTTTTTAATCAAAGTCGTTTAAGGGGCGCGTGGAAGTGACAGTGGAAAAACGGACTGTTGTAAAAGTAGGTCATTGTTGAAACTGAATCACTCTTGGCCATTCGGAGCTGCTCAAAGCCAGTAATTGTTTTTTAACCTTTTGTAATTGGATCGTGCTGCCCACTTGTGGTAGGATAGCGTAGGGTTGAAACCCCACTCGGTATATTCTTTCAAAGATTTCAAGTGTCATCTGGAATTTTCACTAAATACTAAAAGGCCACTACATTTTTATGAAATTTGATATGGGGAATGCTATATTTATTGATTACTTAGATTAAATTGTCTATTGCATAAGATGTTAAACTTTATAGAAAAATAATAGAAGTCGTCAAAAGCATGAGGAATACTGTTATTTTAATCGGACCTGTTTGGAAAGAATATTAATAAATCTATGAATTAGTAACTCAATTAGTTTGTAAATTTTATTTAAAAGAAATTATCAAATACACGAGAAATTTTTATGTATATAAAAAAAATAAAAGATTTAATTATGAGTAATTATACATATATGCAATAAAAGAAATTTTTAAAGTTATATTTTTTTAATTTAAAAATACATATTATGTATATAAAGAATTAATACATAAAAAGTCGTATTAATTCTATTTATTTCTTAATTTTAAATCATCATATAAAGTATTTATTCAAAAGTATTTGTAAAATACATATTGACCGGTAAAAATCAATTGCAAGACAATTACTTTTTGATATTTTTTAAAGTTAGAATAATTTACAAAGTAAAATTATTATTTAAACTGACTTAATTATTCTTCAAATCTTTTCGCATAATGCACACTGTAACAAGAAGTGTACATATAACTTTACAAAATATAGCATTCTTTCCTAATATGTTAAGTAATATTTCATTAGTTTTAACTTCATATTTAAGGAATATAAATATTATATAGCGTCCGCAAGTTCTTTTATTAAAAAAAAGTTATTACATAATGTATAAGAGTATTTAATTTTGCTACGAAGGCAAGAATTTGGAATACTGGGGGCAGTCAAAGCAATAAGCAAAACATCAAGGATCTTTGCCCAAAAACAACAGATCTTGTCTGCACAATAATGCTGCTACTCCTCTTGAACCTCAAAAGAATTACAGCGAAAGATTAACAGAGAGAGAACCTCAAAGAGAAAAGAAAAAACAAAAGCATGATGAGCAAAAAAGAAAGAAAGTCCCCAAATAATGGAAGCAGATGTGTGTGGAGGAGAGAGTGGAGAGCCATTGGATATTGCAGAGAGACTCATAGCATGAAAAAAAGAAGCCAATGGAGAATCCCAATGCCAACCAACACAAAATAGATAGATATATACATACACAGATTGACAGTAGTCACTCTGATAGATAAAGAAAAGAGCAAAAAACAGTACCCACTAGACATAGACAGCTGAACTGAGCCTGTTGTAGTCCTCCTCCCACTCAAGAAACCCAATCCCTTAACCCATCCTTCACCCCCATAAACACCCTTCTGCTGTGGGAAAAAAGGAAATACACTGAAATCACTATCAACCAAAACCCTGCTTCCTTTTTGATCTGAAACACATAATAATATATATTATATGGTTTCTATATATAATTATATAAATAAAGGCAGGCGGCACTTCCACTTGGGTTCATAAATCTAACTAAAGCTGAGTTTCAGTACTCACATGAGCGGTGAGGATCGCTCCGAAATGTCGGAGGACGAGGAGCGGCCAACGCCGTCAGATCTCGGCTGTGTCGCAGCCAAGCCCCGGAACTCGACCACCACTAGCACCTCTGGCTCCACCATCCACGGTGATTTGGGCTGTTATATTTCACCTAACCCAGATCAAGTGTTAGAAAATGTGCTGGAAAACGTGCTCTGCTTCTTGACATCGAGGAGGGATCGGAACGCTGCTTCCCTAGTGTGCAAGTCATGGTGCCGTGCCGAGGCTCTTACCAGATCCGAGCTCTTCATTGGCAACTGTTATGCCGTGTCTCCTCGCCGGGTCATTAACCGTTTCAAGCGAGTCAACTCGGTGGCCATCAAAGGGAAGCCGAGGTTTGCGGATTTTAGTCTCTTGCCACCGGAGTGGGGGGCCCACTTTGCTCCCTGGGCGAATTCTATGGCGGAGGCTTATCGGGATCTGGAGAAAGTTTACCTTAAGCGCATGTCCATTACTGATGACGATCTGGCTGTGTTGGCTCACTCTTTCCCCAATTTTAAAGAGCTGATTTTGGTTTGTTGTGAGGGGTTTGGGACTAATGGACTCGCTATTGTGGCTACTGAGTGCAGGTTAGTAAGCTTTCTCCTCCTATTTCTTAGTTTTAAGTTGGAATGGGTACTTAGATCTATCCTCTATGCCGGTTACTTGAATGGATTTTGAGGTAAAGATACGGCTTTGAGTGATAGGTTGGGTTCCTTGGGCTAAAGATTGCTTATTGTCTGTGAGCTTTGCGTTTTTCGTGGGAAAGATTGGTTTTTGTTAAATGGGTTCTATTATTGATGTGTTGAGCTCAAAATTAGGTTTTGCTAAATGAGTTGTTACTTTCTTGAGTCCATAAAACTCAATTCTTTTATTCCATATTACATTTAGATCTGTTGTGCTTTACTTCTTTTGTTGTCCTGTGATAAACGTCTTTCCGCTGCTGTTCTTCCTGGAATCAGTTAGCTGAATTAATCTCATGTCTGAGTTTTCTATAGTTGTTGCAAGTGATTTGATGAGTATAGTGTGTCGATTAAGAACTGAAATTGCAACCTGAAGTTGAGACGGGTCAGGTGTTACTGAAGTCGCAGCAAGAGGGTTCTATTGTTTCTTCTGTACAATGAAAAATGTTTATTTTCATGGTCTCAGGAAGATTAGAGTGCTTGATCTGATTGAGTCGGATGTTTCAGATGATGAAGTGGACTGGATTTCGTGTTTTCCTGAGAATGGAACATGTCTCGAGTCTTTGATTTTTGATTGTGTGGAATGTCCCATTAATTTTGAGGCATTAGAGCGCCTGGTGATTAGGTCCCCTTCATTGAAGAAACTCAGATTGAATCGATATGTCTCCATTGGGCAACTCTATCGCTTGATGATTCGAGCTCCACAGCTCACCCATTTGGGAACTGGTTCATTCTCATCTGAGATTCTTGCACAGGGTGAGCAAGAACCGGATTATGTTTCTGCATTTGCTGCTTGCAAGTCTCTAGTATGCCTTTCTGGATTCAGAGAAATTATTCCGGATTATCTGCATGCAATAGTTCCAGTCTGCGCTAACCTTACCTCCCTTAATTTTAGCTATGCCAACATTAGTGCTGAGCAACTCAAATCAGTCATTTGTCATTGCCATAAGCTCCAGATTTTCTGGGTATGTGATTGAAATTTTGCTGCATTTATGATTATACATGTTTGTGTGTTTTGCTTATACACAATCTGTTACAGGTACTTGATTCAGTTTGTGATGAAGGACTTCAGGCAGTTGCTGCTACGTGTAAGGATCTCCTAGAGCTTCGTGTTTTCCCTAGAGAAGCTCGGGAGGATGTTGAGGGACCTGTCTCTGAAGTGGGTCTACAGGCAATTTCTGAGGGTTGTAGGAAATTGCAATCTATTCTTTATTTCTGCCAGCGGATGACAAATGCAGCTGTTAGAGCAATGTCAGAGAACTGTCCTGATCTTGTGGTCTTTCGTCTTTGTATCATGGGACGACATAGGCCTGACCATACCAGTGGAGAACCAATGGATGAAGGGTTTGGAGCCATTGTCAAGAACTGCAAGAAGCTCACTAGGCTTGCTGTATCTGGTTTACTGACTGACAAGGCTTTTGGTTATATTGGACAGTATGGAAAACTAGTTCGGACCTTGTCTGTTGCTTTTGCTGGGAACAGTGACATGGGCCTGAAGTATGTATTAGAGGGTTGCCCCAAGCTACAGAAACTTGAGATAAGAGATAGTCCCTTTGGAGATTCGGCATTGCTTTCTGGTTTGCACCACTATTACAACATGAGGTTTCTCTGGATGTCGTCATGTCAAGTAACTCAAGGAGGTTGTGAGGGAATTGCTAGCCAATTACCTCGTCTAGTAGTGGAGGTTATTAATTGGGATGATGCAGAAGGAAACGAAACTAGTGATTATGTTGGGACTTTATACATGTACAGATCTCTTGATGGGCGAAGAACTGATGCACCAAGATTTGTGCACATCCTATGAACTTGTAAGAAGGAACAATGCAGCTGTCGGCATTGAAGTTGAAGTTTTAAGCAAATCATGGACTCTTGGTTATGGTATATCTGGTACATTGTGGGTAGCTTTTATTACCCACAAGAAGGTCCTCCTTGGCTTCAGGAGCAAAGACGGTGTACCACTTTATTGATGATGAGCATCTCAGACAGCATGCAATATGGTTCTTACAGATGGTCAACAAAAATGGAGTAAATTGGAAGCTCTTTACGTGGACAAGTTATTGGACCATCCCATGTTGTTGTATTGGTACGCATTTAAAATTTTATGTGTCTCTCTGCTTCATATTCATTTCATAAAGAAACCTTTGGAGGTTGTTAACGGGAGGGGTTGTTGAGCAGCACCAAGGACTCATGACACTGGTGCCATCTATCAATTGGATCGTGTTATTTCTCCTAAGAAAATTTTGGAAAAGTGTACTCAAGAATTGGAGATTGAGAAGTTGAAGATTTGGGTAAATGCTTTGGGTAGCGGATCGAATTGAGATTATATACGTTCATTAGGTTCAGCCTCTGCTTATTCTTATTCAAACGTTTAGATTTTAAGATTCGAAGGTGTAGGCGCTGATAACTAATATGCCCAGAATTATACATCAATCAATCTCTCCATCTAAATCATTTTAGAAATGTTTGTTTTTCTCAGATGTGTTGATCTCAGCACCTGACTGTTGAATTTATTATTGTTATTGTTAGAAATATTGAGATGGATAATAAATGCCAAATATGCATGGACCAGGTGTAAGAGAGAGTGTGTGTGTGTGTGTGTGTCTTTGCCTTTTCTGAATGTGGAACGATCAGCTTGATAGCGAGCCCCATTAATGATGTATGGAAAGCATTGTACAAGTACAAAATGCAGGACCACCCTGTGGGTTCCATTGCTCGAGTAGATGAGACTTCCTTTCCTTGCTTTTCAATTCTCTACCCTGTGAATGGTCCTAATTCTCTCCTCTCCTTTCCTCCCCTGTTCATACATACATGCTATGGGATCCTTTGGCCTAGGAATGAGTTAGGTATTTGACTGTTGGAATGTTACCCCAACCCAACAGTGCGCTGCCGCAAATTCATGATGATTCTCTTGAAAAGTAGGATTCTTTTGGATAGAGTCTTGAGCCTGTTCTACATTTGCAGTCTTGATTTGTGTCGATTAGGATCCTCAGATGGGTGGAAGGAAATGGGACCAATCACTTGATGATTTGTCACACCCCCTTTAAAAGTTGCCTCCACCTTCATCTCTTAAAGCCTGTAGTTTTCGATCTCTCTCTCCTCCACTCTGTCCCTCTGTCTCTGTCTCTGTCTCTGTTGTGTGATTCATAATAATGGAAGGAGAAATCCATATCTGCTAGTATTTACTCTTGCAGGAATGGAAAGATGGTAGAAAAGCAAAAAATACAGAGACACCCCTTCAAAGTGGGATCTGAGTATGCAATTGATGAGTGATGGGAAGCAAGTTTACCTTTTCCTATTTTGTCTAACCATTTGTAGTTAAAGTGGACCAAACTCCATTAATCATCTTCAGTCACCCTTCTCCCTCTTTACGCTTCAATAATGGCCACCTTCCTTTTTTACAGAACTTTCCTCAAATGCCCTAATGTCGTCTTTTGATCATCTTAATGTTCTACAAGTTTTTTCAAATGTCTATAAGTACGAGCCGAAATACCTATTTTACCTGCATGCGTGCAGGCGGGCAGAGAATGAGAAATACAATTTTCTTTTTACTTTCTTGTTTCTGCGGAGTGTATATACGAGATTCCCTTCCAGGGAGGCCAAAAGTGATTAAAAAAACCGATAGAAAACGCAGTGAAAATGACCTTACAATAAGGACAGAAGCTCCAGCATCTTTGAATCTTAGCCATACTCTACGTAAAAAGTACCACATTGATAGATCCTTTCGACCTACTGCTCTATAGAGTGTGGACATATGTAGTGAACCAAAATTTTCCAAAAAGCAAGGCAAAATTTTCACAAATAAGCAATCAAGAAGCTTAAAAAAAATAAAATAATAATAATAATAAAGAAACATCAAGAACATCAAACTCCAAGTCGAGCATCTTGTGGGCTTATTTGGTGAAAACCCAACTCAAGAGGGTGGCCCACCAAAGTCGATCATTGAATTTGGTGGGCCAGGTAAACGGTATGGGTGGTGGGATACATTAATGGAGTTTGCCTCCGTAAGCATTATATAATTAATCCTGTAATCGCCCATTTTGTTATTCAGAATGCACAGAAGAAGAAGAAGGAAGCTAAAGTACAAAAAACGGATCAGCAAAGCACGAATCTGAAGTGAAGTGAGTGAGAAAATCGGAAGTGGTGGTGATGGTGGAAGAAAAAGTCGGTGAATCCAAAAGAGTTTTCTCTACAGCTTTTGCCTGTTCAGCACATTCATGGCTGAACTAAGCACGAGGTCAACCACTAAAGTATGCTTTCTAAATATATGCATTAGTGCTACTCCACTTCAATTTACCTTTTTAGTAGTATTCTTTTTTCTTTTTTTTTTTTGGTATTCACATGAATCACATTCTAGAGTGTTTGTTTGTGCTCGCTTTTTTTTTCTCTTCAATTATTTATTGCGTTTGAAAAATTATTTAATACTCTACTTTGCTATTTTGTCCTCCAACAATTCGTACTGCTCTATTTTGTTTTTTAATCTAAGTATCTAAATTTTATCTGACTACTCCTTAGATTTGTGATTGACTTTTACCAACAAATTACATTACTTCGAAATGTATTTTAATTGATTAGTTTCGATCTCATCTCAATTGAAAGAACCGTCAATATTTTATTTTTTTACGCATATAGTAAGTCTCCTAGTGCAACTTCACGGTGCCAAAAATAGTAGAAGATCGGGGGAAAAAAATGCAATTAAAGTGCTAGAAGTCGATAAAGCCATTCAAATATGTGTTCATTTTCACTAATTATTACTTCAAGTAAATTTATACTGGTGAATTTATATGAATTCAATAATCCCGTATCACCATGACCAGACTAATGAGCAAGAAATTGCTTGGAAATACAAAACGACAAGAATTTAAAAAAAAAAATACAAAGCAGAAAGAAACCTCAAACAATGACAACCCAACTTGTTAATTAAAAATGAGGATGCAGAGAGACTTTGTACTTGTTAGTTCTGATGATAATAGCGATGGGATCAGAGATTTAAATAAAGAGTCTTGATGAGCTGCTTTCATTAATTAAGTAGCTTTAATTTGGTATGGAGCCAGCCAGCCAGCCAGTCAGCTTCAGTCATCCAACGTTGCGTGACCGACATTTTCCGGCAGAGCTTGCATTTCTTTATGAAAGACTCCATAAATTATTCAGAAGAGATAATGAGAATGGAGGAAGAAGACCAAGTTAGAGCTGCTGCTCACGATAGAAAGACTCCATAAATTAATTTCACAGTTAATTAATTAATTTTTTTTAAAAAAGAAAGAGAAAATTCTTTTTGATGTTTGAAGAGAGAGAGAGAGATGTTTAACAAACACTTCGGAAAATATCGGTTTTGCATTGGTGTCCAAACAAGAACGTAAACCTAACAGTACTATTTGACTTTAATTTGAGAATCTTTTTGTTGAAATTCTAGCCTTGTTTTTGCACTTTACGTTATTCATCGATTTTCCACCCATCGCCATGAATTAATTCATATTAATTTTTTTTTTTAAAAAAAGGAGTGAAAATAAGTCAAATAGAATAATAGCCCAAACAACAGCAACAATAATAAGTTCCCCTTTTTTCTTTATCTTTTTTCAGCTTCATTTTCAGTGGGGGGTTTTGGGGCCTTATGGAGAAGGATACAATAATTCAAATGGAAAAAGACAAAGGAACAGCTTAATTGTAGTTATATTTGTTATTGACAACTGTTTTTCTTTATTAGACTTTTTGGTTTCATGTGGGGATGTGAAACTTGTGAATTAGGATTTGATGTGGAAAATGGAAGTGATTTTCCAGCTTTTGGAATTTGGTGAGGACAAGAAAGTGATGTTTTTGTGTTTGGTTTTCAAAGAAAATTTGAAGGAAAACAAACATGTAACAACTTCACCTATCTAATTATTAGCTATATTGGAAAAGTTTTTTCGAGACCTATATCTCATTTTTGTCCCAATACATAACATAGTATGAAGGAAGAACATACTCCTTCCCCCTTTGTGCTCCTTCATTATTGAGCCAATTACTCGATTATCGACTATTTTAATCTTACAATAAAAGATTTAGAATTTAATTTTTCTAATATATAATATTTTTTAAAAAAAAAACTATAATACTGTCGATTAAGGGGAGAATTTTTGCACTATCTTTTGGCTCCTCTTGTTTAATAATGAAACTAATAGAAATTTCCTTCTCACAAGAAAGACAGATGAAACCCTACTTGCCATGAGAAATTATTCCATACTTTAACCCTAAATGTCCTTCCATATACTTTGTTTGTTGAAGCAAAGAATGACACCTCCAATGTATTTTTACACACTTTAGAATTATACCCAATTGGGTCCACGGCATAAGGAATTTAAATAAAATGACTGATAGAACTTATCATAAATTAATTCATGAATGAAATGAAGCTAGAAAAAAAGTGCTCTTCAACCTTTTGAGAGATATCCTCATGAGAAGATAAAGGAACCATAGATATCATCCAAGAATGGAATAGAGAATATTATGATTAATCATCACCTATCCGAAGCTTTAGTCCTTTCCTAAATATAGGTCAAATTTATACAAACCACTTCACACATTAGTCCCTTCCCCTTTGTTGGAGGGGTCACCAAAGAGAGAGTGCTTTTGAAGGTAACATTTCCCTTTCATTCATGCTCATGGGTCATCTTTATATATGCTGCTTACTTGGCTTTGAGTCAATTGACTATCTAATGGATTTCTCTGAACTGCACCCTTGATGAAAATATCATTCTTATCAAGATGAATTTGAACCATGTAAAAGATTTGATGTTTCGAGGCCCCCCAAACCAATTTTTCTTTCTCATAGTATGCTTCTCCATGGTGGGAGATTCGGTGAGTCAAAAAAATTTAATAAGATATAAATTTATATTCCAAACACAAGAGAAGTTATTATTTACGAATGAAGATAACTTTATCAATTTATTTCAAATATGACATGTGTAATAATAATATATATTTTTCAAGTAGATATTTGAGAACGCGATAAATTAATCTATTAGATAAAAGAGTTTTTGATTATAAAGATAACGTGTAAAACTATATCGAATATTAACATCAGGCCGAAGGAATTTATAGATTTAGATAGAGACGAAATTAATTTTAAAAATATTGTAATTTATCTTAGAAAATTTTTGAAATTTTTAAAATTTTCATTTCTAAATTCTTTTAAAATTTTTATAATATTATTTTCTTAATATAACTTACCGTAATCGTGATTCTGTATATAGACTTAGACCAACTTTTTGTAGCAAGAGATTATGTCGAACAAGAATTTATAATTATACATGTGTTTCTTGACCTGACCCAAAGAGAAAAAAAAAAAAAATTGTTTCTTAACTGTTGGCAATATCAATATGCTCTAACCCTTCAAGTTGTTTTGTCAAAGGGCTATTGTCACCATCGATTTGAGCATCTGGGGGCCGCTTCGGTCCTGCTCTATCGGTGGTTCCTATGATCTTCATTCAGTGATGTCAATCGAACTAGTGGTCGTTAATGGTCTTCTTGAACTGATTTCTATCTCTTTGCAAGTAGAACTTTATGATTAAAACAGCTTCATCCACTTACCAAATGATAAAAACGATCTCAGAAATGGGGCATAGCCAAAGCCAATGAAGATCCATTGATTTGAGAGAGAAATAAGAGAATCTTCTAATCATTTTCCCTTTAGAACTCATCCAAGCAATCCCCACCTCCATTCTTGGAGTATTTCATTTCAACTGATGTATGTGACACTGATATTTCCAACCTGTGAAACCAAGATTTTGAAATATGCCACACTTAGGATATCAAAATTTGTTTTCAAAGTACTCGTCTCAAATTCGATTTCCCCCTTCTTCTTTTTGGATGCACTAAACGAATCGTCCCCTCCCTCTCCTCCTATTCAAGTACTCGTGATCATCCTTCCATCTATCGTGATAAGTCGCTTTAGTCACTAAAATATCATATCAAGTAAAAAGATTTTGAATTTAATTTTTATTTTCTTCTGTGCCTGTCCCTCTTCCCCCTCCTCTCATGCCCCTATTGAAGGAGTGAAACTAGTGACCCCCTCCATCCTCCAACCTATATCCACCATGGGGAAGGCTTTTAGAAAAAGAAAGGGTGTCAGCCTGTCAAGGGATTGAAGTTCAACCGGTCAAAAGAGGACTGAAAAGAAAAGAAAAGAAATTCTTGATGCGTTTTCATGGTGGGGACCTAAGTTTGGTTTTTAGCAAGATCGACCTCACACTCTTCTTTAAGATTTTAAACCTCAGATCACAACATCAAGAAGAAGCATCCATTAAAGGACCCTCCAAAAATTCAGGTTAGATTTCCACCGAAGTATTGTTTGATAAGAAATAAAGCAAAGGGGGCCAAATCCCTTCTCCATCTTTGTTCATGAGGCACATTTTACGCTATCATCTCCTCCTCTCCATTAAAAGAACCAAGACACAAAAAGCTCAATCAATCATCAACTAGAAGAGTACTTTCAAATAAGCCGACACACCTTTAATCAAATCAGGTTACAACCCAATTTTACAAAATACTGCTAAGAAGCCCCAAAAATTTGTGCCTTTTTCAAGCGATAAGATTGTCAAGACGAGAATATGAAACCCGAGTTTGAATTTTTTTTGTTGTATTCGTTCTACTGTTAATGTAAAATAAAAATAAAAATAATAATTTGATAAGACAAGAATAATTAAATAAATCGACTCTTGAATTTTTGACGTATTAATAATTGACTCTTGATTTTTTAGCATATTCTACTAGTAAATTTGTAGACACATATCGTATTTTTAATAATATATTAAAAAGTAATAAGAGATTAAATTACATTACTAAAATTTAAATTCATAACCTTCAACTATAATTATTTTGCATGGTTATTACTACCTTCAACTATTAATTTTTTGTTTCTTAAACCATCTTTTTAATCAAAAGAAAAAAAAATATGTATTGACTATTATATTCATAAGCCCTTAAAATCCTTCCTCTATTCTAAATCCCTTCAAACTCTGTAACTATCAAATCACAAAAGAACGATATATAGAAACAAAGTTAAAGTCTTTTGAAATCTCTTAAATTTTCAAATTCTTGTTTAGCACGATGTCTATGAAAAAAATGATGCAGTTGAACTAAGACAGTATCCAGTAAATAAATAAATAAATATATATATATATATATATATTAATTGAAATAGTAGTTTAAGAACTAAAAATTTAATAGTTTAAGAATAGAATAATAAAAAAATAATTATAATTAATAAATATAAATTTAATTATATTCTAAAACATACTCCCTCCGTTCTACTAAAATTGATAGTAGTTGATTTTGACACGATATTTTATGTAAAAATAAATGTTAAAATATAATAATAATAATATAATATAATATAAATAAAAAATATATAAGTCATATAATACTTTATGTCAAATCTAACTATATAAAAATAATATATATGAGTATATTGATTATTTTATAATAAATTGTATAGTAAAATTTTTTCTTTTAAAAAAAGTATCAAATTTTTTAGGACAATTTAAAATAATAAGTAGGATGGAGAAAGTATTAAAAAGGGTGTAGTGAAGAATTTGAAATCGGGCCGAGACAATACGACACGATCAAAACATGAAAACAATATGCAAATTCAAATTCTGATTCTGGATTAGGACAATTGGACAACAATTAAAATGTCAGGGGGGCCGCCTAAATCTGAACGCCACAGTCCGAGCTAGAGGAATATAGCATTGAGAACAAAATCTCCACTCACCAAATGGATAAATGACATAAGATATTTATAGCTTACGAATATCCATCGCAAGTCATAGATAGTCAACGGTGAGTAACAATTACTACTTTACAATGCACTTTTCATTTTTTTTTTCTTTGCCGAGAAAAATATGTTAAAAAAAATTGTGGTTGTAAATAGGATCAATTTTTTTTTTTTTACTTGATAAAGAGCATTTTTATCAACTAAGTTACTATTTTGTCATAAAACTAAACCGAGTTAATTGTGTTGGCCGATCAAAATTCCTTTTTTATTTTTATTTTAAAATATTATCCTCTTTAGTATACTTTTTTTAAAAATCAATTTGGTTAATGTCATTCTTTTAAAATTATAAAACATGTAATTACACTTTTCTATCAATTGATTAATAGTCAATTTGACTTTTAAACATTTAAGTGAACTCAATTGTAATTATTAAAAAATTTGAAAAGTATAAATTCGTAATCTCAAAAATCATATCATTTGTATTTAGTCACTTTCAATATGGAGAAGTTTCTGATATTACGAATCTAACCTTTTTAAAATTTTTAATAGTTACAATTAAGTCAATTCAAACTATCAAAATCAAGTTTATCGCAAGCCAATTGACAAGAAAATATTATTGCACAATTTTTTTAAAAAATATTAATTGATTTGACAAAAATGAATCCAATTAAAAAACTAGTAATATTTCGGAGAAGAATACTTTAATGTTTTTTTTTTTCAAATTTGAAATTTTAATGGATAAGAAGCAAAAAATGTTTTTTAAAAAAAAATTATATTAAATTAGACGTGTGCTTTTGATGGGCCTTTATATGATCTCGAAACCTTGATCCACAACTGCTAGACATGGACACAATTCACGTTGTTATAAGGCCTTAATGAGTAGGCTAGGCTATTCAAGATCCAAATAGCATGTGAACATGCAATCCTCAGACAATTGGGCTTATTGCTTTTGGATTGGATTTATTTATTTTTTTTAAATAAATGAAAGAAAAAAATCAAATTAAATAATTTGCAATTTCTAAAAATTATTATCCACTTAAAACAACAAATTTTCAAAATTTTAATTCTTTTTCTCTCTTTGCATTAATAAAATTCCTTTTTTTCCCCTCTCCCTCCTCTATCCTTGTGGCATAAAAAGGTATCATATTATAGAAATTCCACATTGTTATGAATTGATTAGTGGAGAATCCACTAATACCATTAGTGGATATGAATGTCCACTATTAATACCACTAATATATATTAGTAGAGTTAGTGGAGACACAATTAATAAGAGCTCTATAAATAGAGTTTTTCTCAAAATTTGAAAGATATACCAATTGTGAGAGAATTGTGAGAGAAAAGAAAGAGAGAAACTTGAAGAAATTCTTGTGGAAATAATAGTCAGAGATTTATTGTGTGTAGATTTTATTTTGACACTGTCAAAATGTTATAACACGTTATCAGCACGAGTTTCTGCCGTTACAAAAGCCAGAAGACTAAAGTACGAGTCTTTGCCGTTACAAAAACCAGAAGACTAAATGTACGCATTTATTGATTCATATGGCTAACTTTACTGAACTCAAATTTGTACCTTTTGATTTTTTTGGAAAAAATTATATGTCATGGGTTCTCGATGCAAAAATGTATCTAAATGTCGAAGGCCTTAATGAAACTATTAAAGAAAAAAATAATGCATCTGCGCAACAAAAGACCAAATTTTTTATTTTTATCCGTCGTAATCTCGACAAAAAAATAAAAATGAAATATCTTATAAAAAAAGATCCATATATCCTGTGGGTAAATTTAAAAGAAAGATTTGACCACTTAAAGATGGTCGTACTACTAACTGTACGGTATGAATAGTTGCACCTACTGATGAAGATATGTTGGAGAAGACATTTTTCACCTTTCATACCTCCAATATTGTCTTGCAGCAACAATATCGAGAAAATGGTATATAAAATTTACTAATTTAATTACTGTCTTCCTCATTACAGAGAAAAATAATGAGTTATTATTGAAAAATCATGAAACCAAACCAACTAGCTCAACAGCACTCCTAGAAGTGAATGCTATTGGCTCCAGCAGAAGCCATAGTTGTAGTCGGAGTCATGACCGTGACCGTAGTCATGGTTATGGTCGTAGACACGCTCAATATTTCCCTTATCATAGTGATAATCAAGTTGTGAGAAATATTGGTCACTTGAAGTGGGAAAGAAAAGATAATAAGGGAAAAAAAAAAAAAGGAATGCAAGGAAATTTTGAGGATAAGTGTTATAAATGTGGCATGAAAGGTCATTGGTCACGTAACTGTCGTACGACCAAGTATTTAATGGAATTATATCAAACTTCATTGGAAAAGAAAAATAAAAATGTTGAAGTAAAATTTTTTCAACATCTAGTGAATGATACTGACGATGATACTATTGATCCAAAAGATCTTAATATCAATATTACGCATATGGATGTATCTGATTTTTTCGAATACGTAGACAGTAGGATAGACTATTTAATTGGTGATGGCAATGTTCAGAAGAACTAATGCATCACCCTGATATTTTTGTAAATTTTCATTATATTCTAATAATATTTACATTTGCATATACATATTTTTGTTCAGATGGCTGTTTTTAATGATAATGTATTATTGATAGTGGAACTATACACATCATACTAAAAAATGAGAACTATTTTTCTTATATCAAAATGGGAGAAAAAAATATTTATACTATAAACGGTAGTACAAATTTAATTGAAGACTCCGGAAGAGTTAGTATATTATTGCCTAAAAGAATAACAATTAATATTAATAAGACACTAGTTTCCTCAAAATCCAAAAGAAATTTATTGAGTTTTAAATATATTCATAAAAATGGATATCATGTTGAGAAAAATGGTATTAAGCATTTTTATATTACTCAAATTAATTTGGGTAAGAAATCTGTATTAGAAAAACTACCGTCTTTTTTTACTAACCTATATTTTACAAAAATATGTACAATTGAAATTCATCATCTTGTAAACCAGAAATTTACTGATCCTACTATTTTTAGCATTTAGCATAACCGGTTGGGTCATCCGGAATCTACCATGATGAGAAGAATAATTAAAAATACACATGGTCACCTATTAAAAATAAAAAGATATTAACATTAGAAAAACTCTCATGTGCTGCATGTTTCTTAAGAAAATTAATTATTAGACCATCACCAATAAAAGTAAGAGTTGAAATTTTTACATTTATTGAACGGATTCACGAAGACGTTTGTAGACCTATTCATTCAACATGTGGACCGTTCAGATATTTTATGGTCTTAATTGATAATTTAATACATCATCCCGATGGTTACATGTGTTTATTATCTACTCACAACTTGGCGTTTATAAGATTACTTGTTCAAATAATCAAATTACGAGTACAATTTTATGACCATCAAATTAAAAATATCCGTTTAGATAATGCTGGTGAATTTTCATCACATGCTTTTGATGTATATTGCATGTCAATTGGGATTAATGTTGAACATTCTATAACTCATGTTCATATACAAATGGTCTTACTGAATCTTTTATTAAAAGATTATAATTAATTACTAAACCATTATTAATGAAAATAAATCTCCCAACACATACCTGAGGACATGCCATTTTACATGTTGCAGCACTTGTACATATAAGACCAATTAATTATCATAAATTCTCTCATTTGCAATTAATTTTGGTTTAGAACCAAATATTGTTTATTTAAGAATTTTTGGGTGTGTTGTATATGTTCTAATTGTATCAAACCAATATACAAAGATGGGTTCTCAACGAAAAAAGGGGATATATGTTGGATTTGATTCTCCCTCTATTATCAGGTATGTTAAACCCCTGACAGAAGATGTATTCATAACAAGATTTGCTAATTGTCATTTTGATGAATCATTATTTCTTAAATTAGGGGGAGAACATAAACAGTCTAAGAAAGATCTTATTTGGACAACATCATTAACTTATCTTGATCCGCGCAAAAGTGCGCGCGAACTTGAAGTTTAAAAGATAATTTATTTGCAAAGCATTGCAAATTAAATACCACACGCTTTTGTTGACTCCAGCAGAGTAACAAAATCGCATATTTCAGTTATAAATGCTCCTATTCGAATTGAAATCCTAGCAAAACAAATGATTTTACCTATAACTGCTGAGTCAAAAATACGTCAGAAGTATGGCCGATCTCTTGGTTCTAAAGATAAAATTTTTTTAAATAAAAGAGAATTAAATAATCTAAATGATCATATTGAAGAAAAGAATGATAAAGATCAAGAGAGAACTGATGATAAAATAAAAGAATCATAAGTTGATGAAAGTAACACTGAAATTTCTATCAATTATACCACTTCCGATAGAAGTTGGAATCGGATAAAAACAGTTATTGATAATATGTTTGCATATAATGTATCTCTTGATGTTACACAAGATAATGATAATTCTGAACCAATATCAGTTGATAAATGTCAGCATAGAAAAGATTGGCTACAATGGAAAGATGCGATTTAATCGGAGTTAAATGCACTTACAAAACGTGAAGTCTTCGGACCTGCAATTTAAACACCGGAAGGTGTAAAACTTGTTAGCTACGAATGGATATTTGTGCGAAAACGCAATGAAAATAATAAAATCGTACAATATAAAGTACAGTTATTAGTTCAAGATTTTTCACAAAGACCAGGTATTGATTATAATAAAACTTATTCTCCTATTGTTGATACTATTACACTCCAATATCTTATCAATTTGGCAGTAAATGAAAAGATAGATATGCGCTTATTTGATATTGTCATTGCTTACTTGTATGAAAATTTAGAAAATGATATTTACATGAAAATCTCCGAAAGATTTCACATGCCCAACGCATATAAACATTAGCCTCGTGAAAATTACTCCATCAAGTTGCATAAATTATTATATGGCCTTAAGCAATTTGGGCGCATGTGATTCAATCGTTTTAGTGAATATTTATTGAAAGCGGGATTTAAAAATGATCAGGTATATCCACGTATTTTTATTAAGAAATTTGGTTCTAAATTTGTGATATTAGCTATATATGTTAATGATATTAATCTTATTGGAATTCCAGAAGAGCTCCAGGAAGCAATTGATTATTTAAAAAGAGAATTTGAAATCAAATATTTTGATAAAACTAAATTTTGGCTTGGTTTACAAATTGAATATTTGAGAAGTGGAACATTTATTCATCAAACAACATATACAACAAAAGTTTTTAAAAAAATTTATATGGATAGAGTATATCCATTGAGTATTCCAATGATTGTCTGCTCATTAGATGTGAATAAAGATCCTTTCCGACCTCAAGAAGATGATGAATAACTCCTTGATCCTAAAGTACTATATCTTAGTGTAATTGGTGCATTAATGTATCTTACTAGTAATATACGACCTGATATTGAATTTTCTGTCAATTTATTAGCAAGATTTAGTTCTTCACCAACACGACGACATTGGAATGAAATTAAACAAGTTCTTCGATATTTTCAAGGTACAATTGAAATCGAATTATTTTATTCAAATAAAACCAGCCCAATATTGATATGTTATGTAGATGCTGCTTATTTATCTGATCCACATAAAGCACGTTCTAAAATGGGCTATCTATTTATATGTGAAAATACTATTATATCATGGCGTTCTATAAAATAATCTATAGCAACTACTTCTTCAAATCATGCTAAAATTATATCCATTCATGAAGCAAGTTGAGAATGTGTATGGTTAAGATCAGTGATTTATTATATCCGAGAAAGTTATGGATTATCATCTAAAAGAGATATTCCAACTCCTCTTTATGAAGACAATGCAACTTGCATAACTCAATTATAAGGAGGATATATTAAAGGAGATCGGAAAAAATATATTTCACCAAAATTTTTCTTTATTCATGAACTCTAGAAAAAAAGTGAAATTGATATGCTACAAATTCGGTCATGTGACAACTTAATAGATATTTTCACAAAGATTTTACCGACTACAACATTTGAGAAGTTGAGATATAAAATCGGTATGTGTTGATTCAAAGATTTAAAGGGATCATCTCATCAGGGTGAGTAATAAGCAGGCATATAGAATAGTGTATTATTTTTCCTTCACTATATTTTTTTTTTACTGAATTTTTATCCAGTAAGATTTTAACGAGGTATATTCTTTATGTAATGGACATCCAATGGGGAGTGTTATGAATTCATTAGTGGAGAACCATTAATGTCGTTAGTGGATATGGATGTCCACTATTAACGCCACTAATACATATTAGTGGAGTTAGTGGAGACACTACTAATAAGAGCTCTAAAATAGAGTTCTTCCCTAAACTTGAAAGATCTACCAATTGTGAGAGAAAAGAAAAAGAGAAGTTTGAAAAAATTCTTGTGCAAATAATAGTTAAAAATTTATTGTATGTAGATTTTATTCTGATACTGTCAAAATTTTATAACACACATCCCACTTCTATACCATTATATTATTGACAGTGGTCACTTCTTTCCTAAGCTTTTATAATCTCCCAAATTTTTTCATTAATTTTAATTTTTAATAAGTTCAAAATTGTTTAAGTAAATTTTGTTTTAGGAAAAAAAATGGAGTAATTTATTCCTTCATCTTCAAATAGTTATGGGTTTCTGCACAAAGCTTAAAGAAATTATTAAAACACCTAAACTATAAGTAAAAAAATTATATAACCTTTTGTTAAGGGATGCTTTGCATCCCTGTCCAACATCGAATGCCAACAAAACTTCCACAACCTCATTGCCTTATAAATATAGCCTTTGTTTAGTTCTATAATGAACAACACCAATATATGAGATTTGGTAGTCAATTTACATATTTGTTCTTTGTGATTCCCTTATTCTGTATTAGTGGTGTTTTTGAGTTTATAAATACTTTTCTAAAATTTTGTATATTATCTTTTTCATAATGAAAAATTTTTCCTCCTCTGCATGGACATAGGTCATTTGATTGAATTGCGTAATTTTTGTGTCTCACTTTTGTATTTTTTTTCGTTATTTTGTTCTTATCCACATTATTATTATTTTAGTTCTTTATTACTCCCTCTGTCCCATTTTATTTGTCTATTTTAACCGATTAACAAGTTTTAAAAAAAATAAAAAATTTTGATTAATTAATCAACATTTCCTATTTAACCCTCAAAGAATCTCTCTCTTTATTAAGGAGTAATCAAATTTCAAAGCTTTATGTATTGTAAGCATATTTAATTTACTTCCATTTCCCACTATAAGTGCATAATACTCATTGTATTAAAGAGGGATATTTGTGAAAAAATAACAATTAATATAGTCTTGATTTGCTAACGGGACAGATAAATTAGGATAAAAATCTTAATTAAAATAGACAGATAAAATGAGACGAATGGAGTATCATCTTGTATGGTTTTTACCATTGGAGTTTTTGATTTGTTCCTGAAATCCATTCCTAACAAACTAGTATCAAAGCTTCTAACTTTTAACTCTGTAGCAATAACTGTAACAAAGACTAAGGTAGAGAAATTTGATCAATATGTCAACTTCAACATGTGGTAGCTCAAGATAGAGGCAATTTTAATTTAGGATGTGGTTAATTTAGTTTTGAAATGAGTTGAGGAGAAGCCAACGGAGATGATAATAACGGTATTTGATGATTTGGAAAAAAAGGGTAAGATCAGGTATTATTCTAAATCTTTCTAATGAAATTTTAAGAGAAGTCGCTACTGTGACTACAACCAAAGCTATGTGAAAAAGTTGAAGGCTTTGTACATAAAAAAAAAAACAATGGAGAATCGACTCTATGTGAAGCAATTTTTGTTTACTTTTCAGATGGCTAAAGGTACATCTATTTTCTCACATATTGTGATATGTTTAATTCTCTTATTATAGATTTAAGTGATATTGATATGAAAATAGATTATGAGAATTAGACCATTTTATTGTTGTGTTCCCTTCTCTAGTCCTTTAAGCATTTTCGAGATACTATAATGTATGGGAAATGAACTATCTTGTATTAGGAAGTAAATCTACTTTGAAATCAAATGATAGTATTGATAGAGATTTAATTACGAGAGTTAACGAAAATCAGGTTGAAGGTTTGATAGTCAGAGGTAGATCTGAAAATAGAAATTGTGGCAGTAATAAATCAAAGTTTAGATCTAAATCCAAACATAGAAATTTAGTTTGCAATTATTATCATAAAAAGGGGGTACATTAAGTCTGAATATTTTAAATTGAAAATTAAGAATAAGCATGAATAAAAATTTATTAATAATGTTGAAGTTAGAATAGTAGCAGATGAGAATAAATGAAATATTTTTTTTGTGATTGATGATAACAAAATAAGGTTTGAAAATGAATATATTTTAAATATTTGTTGTTTTTACCATGGTTTTTTGGGTCCGACTGGTTAGACCGTGAATTGGTCTCCAAACCATTTCAATCCTTTGCTTTAAACCATTTTTCTTCAAAATCGTTCTATTTTGTTCAAACCATTTTAAACCGATCGGTTCAACTTAAAAACCGTTGAACTAGCCGGTCTAACCGATTTGAACTGTTCTCTCTCTCTTTCTAGGGTTGGCAATCGTGTCATGTCCGGGTTGGAGGGTCGTATCAATCTGAGATAATTATACACGACATGCTAACTCGAAAACAACACGATTAATAAACATATCTAATTTTGTAATACGAACACAAAATGAAAATAAATAGGTTGACATGACACGACATGATTAGACATGAAAATTATACACTGAAAATCTAAAATCTTAATAAATTCAGAAGACTTAATCTTAAAAATCTAAACATCCAATTTATTTAATACATTGAAAATCTTACAAACTTCAAACAACATTCCGGCGGCTAGGGATAGGGTTTATGGGAGAAACGGGTTGTGCAAAAAAAATTAGAGGGGTTCACGGGTTAGAGGAGTTTGTGCCATAATAATAATAATAATAATAATAATAATAATAATAATAATAATAATAATAATAATAATAATAATAATAATAATAATAATAATAATAATAATAATAATAATAATATAAAAAAAATAAACGGGTTCGCGGGTGGAAATGGATTGAATCCGTTTATGACCCCAACACATTTAATGTTAAACGAGTCGACCTATTTCGACCCGAACCCACGAAAACCCAACCCTAACATACTATAACCGTGTCGTTTTCGAGTTGTGTTGGCTTGTCATGTTCAACATTGCCACCTCCATCTCGCTTTTGCTAGATAAGATATTATATTCATAGGAAAGAAATAAGTTACATAAAAAGACTAAACAATCCATAGTAATAGAGAAATGTCACAATTTTCTCATAATTTCGTTATTTATGCTTTTATGGACTTAAATTACACTATATTATTGATCAACTTTGTTCTTTAAGGTAATTATATTTTAATTTTTAAATTATAATACTACAAGTTTAATTACAATTCAATTGTAATCTAATTGCAGTTGGACCATTGAACCGTAAACTATTAAATTTTTTGACTCAATATCCAGTTCGATTCTGAAAACATTTATTTTTACCATATGTGTTCCAATAAAGATTTATTTTCCACTTATGAAACTTGTACTAGTGGAGTTGTTTTGATGGGTAATAATATTCTTTGTAATATTGTGGGTAAGGGCACAATTTGAATTAAAATGTATTATGGTATAATGAAGACTCTCACTGATATTAGATATATCCCTAATTCAAAAAAAAAAAAAATGAAACTCATCTCTTTAGACACCTTTGAGGTTCTTGGGTGTAAATATACAATTGAAGAAAGAGTTATGAAAATCTGTAAAGGTACTTCTATTGTCATGAAATGTTGCATGTTTGGTAATTTGTATACTTTGTAAGGATCTACTACCACAGGTTCTATTGCAATTTCTATATTAACTTTATTCGATACTAACATCACCAAATTGTGGTACATGTATTTTGGGCACATGGGTGAGAAATGTCTATGCATGTTGAGTAAGAAAGACCATCTTAGTGAACAAAATACCAAGCTATTGGACTTCTATGAGTACTGTATTTTTGGGAAGCAAACAAGGGTAAGCTTCAATTCACCGAACTAAAGGTACCTTGAATTATATTTATTCAGATATTTGAGGTCCATCTTGTATTCCTTCTAAGAATGGTGCTAGGTATATGTTGACTTTTATTGATGATTATTTAATGAAAGTTTTGGTCTATTTTCTAAAACATAAGAGTAATATTTACCTAACTTTTAAACGGTAAAAAGTTTTGATTGAGAAACAAACCAGTAAATATAGTAAGTGCTTGATGACAAATAATGGCACAGATTTTTGTAAAAAAAAAAATTGATAATTTTTTTAAAAATGAAGGAATTGTATGGCATCATATAGTAAGAATAACGTCTTAACAAAATCGTGTTGTTGAATGTATAAATAGAACTTTTTTGGAAAGAGTACGTTGTATAATTTCAAATATAGGGTTGATTAAGGATTTTTGAATAAAGATAGTTTCTACCGCTTGTTACATTGTCAACTGTGCTCCTTTTGTAACTCTTGATTTTAAAATTCCTGAGGAAGTTTAGTCAAATACTCCTACCAATTACTCTAATTTAAAATTTTTTTGTTGTCTAGCATATATGTATGTAAATAATGGGAAATTGGAATTTAGAGCTAAGAAATATATCTTTCTTGAGTATACTTTTGAGGTGAAAGGGCACAAATTATGGTGTCCAAGTTCCAAATCATCAAAATGTGTAATCAATAGAAATGTTATATTTAATGAATTGTCTGTGTTAACTTCCAAAAGAGGGCCTTCTAGTTCTTTTCGCATAGATGAAGATAGTATGCTGAAGCAGATAGAAGTTGAAATTGGCAGTTCTAATCCTTCTAAATTAACTTCTTCTATTTAATAAAGTTCAGTATATGTACCTGTAATTTATGATGAAGAAAAGAAGTATTTCATAGCTAAGAATAAACCAATAAGAGATATCTGTCCACTATAAAAATATGCAGATTTAGTTGCATATGCAATGTTTATTGTAAAAGAAATAGATGGAATTAATAAGCCATTCAAGGAGTGCTTGGATTTGAATTGTATTCACTATTCATGACTTATGTTCTTTAGACTTTTATAGAGAATATGGAGTAAAACTATTATGTTTGAGTTTGAGATGCAAGTTAAGATGGAGAGAATGCCTTGCATCCATGTCCCACTTGGCCGCCAACAAAACTTCCACCACCTTGTTGCCTTATAAATATATGCTTTGTTTGGTTCTGTAATGAATAACACCAACACGAGATTTGGAAGCCTATTTAGGTATTTGTTATTCATGGGTCTCCAATTCTGTATTAGTTGTGTTTGTAGGTTTATGAACACTTTTTTAAAATTTTGTATATCATCTTTTTCATAATGAAAATTTATTTTTCCTCCACCCATAGACGTAAATCATTTTATCGAACCACATAATGCTTGTCTCTTTCTTTTTATTTTATTTTTTCATATTATTATTGTTTTAGTTCTTTGTTATCTTCCTATATGGTTTTTAGCATTAGAGTTTTTGGTTTGTTCCTGTGATTTATCCCTAACACTTAAAAAAAAAACCAAAAACTAAATTAATGAGGTGATTTATTGGAGTATTGTAATAAATAGAATAAGGGGATAAGTGAAGAAAAAGTAATAAATATATTTTGAAATTCTAAAATAGCATATATTTGGAACTAAAAAAAAAACATAAAGTGAAAATTATTATCAAGACGGAGGAACTACAAACGGAGGTAATCACTCATTGTTTTGTAGTCGCTTCGAATCCTCTGTGACATCCCCTATAACATCTTCTGTAACATTCTTATTATAGATTTTTAAAAAAAATA
Organism: Voacanga thouarsii; assembly: GCA_026120185.1. Taxonomy (NCBI): domain Eukaryota; kingdom Viridiplantae; phylum Streptophyta; class Magnoliopsida; order Gentianales; family Apocynaceae; genus Voacanga; species Voacanga thouarsii. The sequence continues at coordinate 523,706 of JANUWF010001723.1, read as the reverse complement.
TTTAAAACACGATCAAATATGTATATAAATTATATATAAATTATTATATATAGATATTTGGACAATTATGAATGATTATTATGTGTGGCCAATTATATGACAATTTATATTCATGTTCTAAATGTGTTTTAAAAAAATTCTACAATAAGAATATTACAGAAGATGTCACAGAGGATTCGAAACGGTTTTATTGTCGTAGAGCCAAGCAATTAAAGCAGCAGAAACACTGCTTATCTTACTATAGATTTTGGCATCCTCATCTTGTGATATAATTATAGAAAAAAAAAAAGGCAGAAACAATGATTTTTTTTTTTTGGTTGGCAATTTTATGACCAAAGCTTAATATGATGAGAAGAGTTTAAAACCATGCTAACAACGGCTTCAAGAGATACACTAGAGTAACCTCTGCTTAGGAGTATGATTGAAGTCTGACGTTCTTGTATCCTACGTTAAAGAAAATGAGTCATTCTTTGTTTGCATTTTGGGAACGAAGCAATTGTATTTGGATAAAAATGCCAGTTAATGCTATACAAATATTTTGCTAGATACTTGGAAATTGATGATTTATGGCTCATTACGGTTTTTTACTGCAGGATGTAAAATGGTACAGGTTGAAAAGAAAAGGTTGCAAATTGATGTAATCTTAACAAAGATTGGAATTGACATTTTGTTAAAAGTTGTGAAGTTCCACTTTGGCCAATTCTTGGCTTAGATATCTTATTTTAAATGTTGGTAGCATTTGATAATGAGAAGCTCTATTCTACAACCAAGTCTGTCTTAGTTTTTATTCTGGTGGAACTTCAATCAGATTCAAAATGGAGATTGCTGTGCATAAATAAGAAGGCCAAGACTAGAACTTGGAGGAAAGAAGAACAGAAAGCAAATATGCCCGGGATCAAGTGGTAATAAAAATTGCAGGTTTTTGTTTCGTTTATATATCATGGGAGAATAAGGATCAAACACTGCCCTTCTGACTCATAAGGAGGTTTTGTACCCCGAAGAAATGTGAATATAATGCAACGAGGTTTTTGGTCCAGAAAACGGAACATCCTAAAAGATTCAAAATACTAAGACGGTGTTTGTAAGCCAAGTAATGATGCTACAGAACAGCCAACAAAGCAAAACAAAGTGGCTGTCTTCTCTAATGATTGAATACCAGCAATGAATTGTGGAACAAGAAGCTTTCATTAGACAAACCATCTTCTGCTTCTGCTAAGGATCTTTCTCTAAATATATGTTTTGTTGACTGCTAGTTGTAACCTCTTTTTGCAACCTCTCAAGGAAGCTTTTCATCATCTCCAAACTCTTGTCATCTGTCATATGTAAAAGATACAACAATATCAATAATAGGTCCCCCATTCAAAGCATTCTGTTAGTTCTGCTGCACCAGTACAACAATTTGAAGTATAAAAATTGCAACACATTTGTTCAGACTTGAGAGAGTTACCAAATCTTGGCATTGTGTGACCCTTTGGATGATGAATCACCACAGGGTCTTTGAATGATTCCAAAAGTTCTGTTCCATATGGCTTCAAGAAATCCATCTCACCTGCCAGAAATGAGATTATCAGAAAAAGCTCATAAATGCTCAATAGGAATCCAATGTCCAACCCAGCTTCTGATAAGGAGAGGAGCTAGTAGGAAGTTAGGCTGGTCTAACTTGCTGTCCTATCAACTGGCCTAACTTGTAGCCTATAATTTACTTTCCGGCTCAGTCTTTTGCCAAGTGTTCAAAACTTATTTCATCTGATATAGTTTGAATATTGATTTAGCCAAAAAGAAAGTCTTATTGAATGCATAGTTGAAAAATATTGAATCACAATGTCCACAATTCAGAATGAGTCAAATACCTATTCTTAAATTTTAAGCTGCAACCTTATGCATTTCACCTGAATGATTGAAGGAATGCATAGACAATTGTTGATGATAGCAAAAAAGCAATTAGCTGGAGTTTTACCTAAGAAGTGAACAGAAGGGCATTGAATTGGTGATGAATATGCCTTCTCAGCCACCGACTGGTTCTTAAGTTTTGCACCAGAAATTATAACCAAGAACTTAATTTTGGGCACCTTTGTAAGAGCCAGTCCCTGCAGAAGAACACATTTTGGCTCCCATGAATATCAGCAGATTACATGCTTTCCCCCTTCATTCTCAAGCAATTAAGAACAAGACAAGTAACTAACATAACAGTCCAAAATCGAACCTACCTTCTCTTGCAATCCAGGCAATGCAGCGGACAGGATCGCTCCCTGAATTGTTCAGAGAACCCTGCGTAAGATTTATATAGAGACGCATAGAAATCTATATTAAACTCAATCAAGATATGAATCCCAAACCTGTGAGAAACCAAGAAGACCATCAATTGGGCCATGTTTGATCATGCAATCCTCTATATAAGCAAGACACTCATCAAAATTCTGATAATCTGTGAATTCCTGTGCGTAATTCCAGGTGAAAATCAACGAAATCAACAACACCGTCAGCCCAAACCACCTAAAAGCACCCAGCAAAACAATGAGATGATACCAGTACTAACCTTGTTGAATTGAAACCATTCATAATAAGGAGGATCGAAGATCCCCTCAACATCCGATTTGCCTTGGGATGGAATTGGGGCATCGACGTATACAAGATCGATTTTTTCTAGCACCGATTGAGGCCATTTAGTAGTCACCTGTTTCTTCAAAATTTCCCCACTAGTTCTGAACCCATGAATGCACAGAAATCTGGGTTTCCTCTGATCGTTTCCTTCAGTACGCATGGATGCAAATCACAGTCGTAAACTCCGCCAGTTTCGGACGAGACGACAGTGTTTTTTCATACGCGATTTCACAATTTGAAAAGGATTTTTATCATCTGAGTGTCGTGGAAGAATTTGCATCTTAGAAAGGAATGATATTACGAAAGGTTGGTATGAAACGCGTTGAAATCGATGGTGTTCCGATTGAAGCCGTAAGCAATTGCGTCACCCTCGTTGCGTACTGGGCACAGCAGCACTTCGGTTTTTGATTCTGTCTTTGATTTTAAAATGCGATTTTAGTTTAACTTTTTAAATTTTTTGTTAAAATTGAATTGAATTAAATTTTTAAATAAATCAATTATAACTCAATCAAAATAATTTCAATTTAAATGATCTATGTAGTTCAAGGGCTGATTAGCCTAATATAAATTTAAATTCATATAAATTAATGTAAAATCTAAATACAAATTTTAATTTAAACTCAATATAAAATTTAATAAAAATTAAAATCAAAATCAAAATCTTTTAAAGTATAAAGGTCAAAACAATAAAAACGAATTTAAAGATGAATACGATATAACCACCGTGTAGAGATCACATTAAGAGTTATAAAATAAAATTTTTTAGAATTTTTAAAATTTAATTATATTTTTGTTATAAATTAATGTTAAAATAAATAATATATTTTATTTAATTTAGTTTTTTGCTTCGATTTGATTTTAATTAAATAAAATAAAAAATCTAATTGAAATTATATGAAAAAAAAGTAAAAGAATCGAATCGAATCAAAATAATAAAAAATTAAACTGAATTTTATTATTCAGTCTAAATTAAATAGTATATAACCTAACGACAATGATATTAGACTTTTGACACGTGATTTTTGGGCTATTGTCACAATGGATCCTTTTATTTATGTATTTTTTTCAAATTTACTCCTCTAATCGGAAATTTCTTCCTTTTGTATACGTGCATCGAATGTTTTAAATAGTATATATATATATATATATATATATAAAATTATATATAATATTTATTATACAATTTTTGTTACACATAATATAATCATCTAAAATAAACCGAATACACCTAAAAATTTCCACTTTCCTTCCTTGCGAAACAGTTTTGACTATGATTTGCAACTATTATTATGCGAATACACGTGGTAAGGGAACTTGATTAGTTCAATGAATAAAACATTACAAAATTGTTTTTTTTTAATAGATAAAAAATTACAAAATCATGCAAACAATACGCAGGCTTGTCAATTCGTCAGGTTTAAACTAAATATTAAACTAATTTTGATTCCATATAGGCATCTCTGTACAGTTCGAAATAAGTTAGAACTACTTATGAGTAATTTTCATAATTTTATTGGATATTTAATTTAACAAAATTAGTTTATTAGTCCAATGAATGACATGTGGTGTGAGTTAAAATTTGTAACTCAATTAAAATATGAGTTTAGTTTGAATTAAAATAAGTTCGACTTATTTACCTCTGAACTAACTTGATATATATAAATATATTATATTATTTACAAAAATTATATACATTAATTTGAAAAGAAATATATTATATTAAAAAATATTTAAAATATATTGTATTGTCATTATTATTGACAAACTATATTTATTATATGCATTATACATTATTTTATAATTTAATTTTAATATTTATACGTGGAGGGAAAGGTCACAAAAATTACATTATTTATTTGATATATTTAAAATTACATTTAAATATTATATTTTTAAGTCATATTTTACGCTTTGTTTTGATTTTACTTGAAATTATGTTTAAGAATATTATATCTTTTTTTGAACAGATGCAACATGTATGTTTTATAATTTATAACATTAAACTCTTTTTAAATTAGCTGATTGATTATATTTACTTTTCATCTTTATCAATTGTTTGAATTTAAAAATATGTACCATATTATTTAGAAATTTATTATTTAATTTAATAAAATATATCGAGTTAAGATGTTCGTGATTTTTATGGAAGTTGAATTTGAATAAATAAAATAAACTTATATCAAAATAAGTCGAGTTTAATTCAACTTAACTTGTTTATATCCCTCTCCGTATTAAAAAAACAAAATTATTTTAAAATTAAGAAATGAAGACCTTTCTATCTTTTTTTTTTTTTTAATTACTCTTGGAACCAAATTCATCAAGATTCTGCCTCCGCCAAAAGATTGCGGCCTAATTCCTTTATCGTTGGAAAAGCCCTGTTCCAAGCCCACCGTTGAAGACGCAATCCATCGACAGAGAGTCGTCATCAATCTATCATGCCTCTCGACATCTCATGGTTAGGCCTGCTCACGAGATGAGATGGAAGAGGAATTGTTTTGATCCGAATAATCAAATTGAAAAAATTTGAAATCAGAAAAAAATAGTTGATTTTTTATTTTTTTAATCGAATCATTTCAAAATTTTTATATAATATTCGTCCCAAATCAAGCAAAAATTATCCCGAATCGTATCGAATTAAAAAATTAAAACTAAAACTGAATATATAAAGTATATATAAAAGTAGTATATATATAATATTTATATATAATATTGATAATTTTATTGTAAATTATGTTAATTAGCAAATAATATAATTATTTTAAATAGCACATAATTTTTAATTTTCAAAATTTAGTAAAGTTTAATTTGATGATTGGCCTTAGATATTGTCCTTGAACTAAGCAAATCACATAATCTAATATAAAATAAAGTATCAAACCATGGTTTTTTGGACCAGACCAGACAGGTCGGTCAGACCGTAAATCGGTCTCTAAATCGGCCAGGTCTTCTCCTTTGAATCGTAATTCTAAAAAATTGCATTATTTCATGCAAATCGTTTTAGATTGACCGGTCCAACCGGTGAACAATTGAACTGACTAGTCCTACCGAATTGAATTGTTCTCTCTCTCTCTCTAAATAAGATAATATATTTATAGGAAAGAAATAAATTACCCAAATAGACAAAAAAGTTCATATTAATAGAGAAAATAGCACAATTTTTTCTAACTTCATTGTTTATGCCTTTATAGACTTGGATTACACTATATTATTGATCAATTTTATTCTTAAAAATAATTATATTTTAAATTTTAAATTATAATATTATCGACTCAATTACGATTTAATTGTAGTTCAATTATGATTGGACTATTAAATCGTGAACCAGTAAAATTTTTCAACTCGATATCCGTCCGATTCTAAAAACATTGCTTGAAACACATTATTTTTATAATTGTTAAAATCTACAACATATATAAAACTTCATGTAATATATGCAATAAGAAGGCCTTTAGTAGGTGTTATTTTTTGCAATATTCTAAAATCAATGGATTTCACATTTTGAAGCAATTTAAAATATTATACGATTTGAATTTTATTATGTTCTTTTTGCCAGAGTCACGAAAAATTAAAATGCTTTGCTATAATTCTTGTGTAGGCATTAAAGGCAATTTTGGAGAATTCGAAAGCAATGAATGAAGTTGGCCATCCTTTATTGAAGTAGTTAAGAAATTGATTTTGTACCTCATCTATTCTTTCTTCTATGAGGTTCTTCGCACCACTCAACAACCCTTTAGCCCATCCATTGGATAATAACTGAATAGCATGGTGACAATTACAAAATCAAGGTCGTCTTCTGCAGATCTAGCGCCAAAGCTTATGAATTTTGATTAATAAGTAATTTCTTTTAATTTTCTCAGAATTTTTTTTCTTAGTTCTTCAAATCTAGTGGCAAAGCTTCAATTCTTTAGATCTGTTGGATTTTGTTTTCATGTTTCTTAAGTTCTTCAGATCTAGCGGCAATGCCGTTGTTTCAATAGGTTGAACAAGTAAAAAAAGTTTAAACATCTCCAAAATCCGATTGGTACTAGTTTTGTCCCGTTAGAATCGATCCCAGTTTGATACTGATTTTGTGTCGTTAAAATTGAAGTCCCAACTATCCATCTCAACTTTGCTATAATTCTTGTGTAGACATTAAAGGCAGCTTTGGAGACTTTGAAAGCAATGAATGAAGTTGGCCATCCTTTATTGAAGTGGTTAAGAAATTGATTTAGTACCTCATGTATTCTTTCTTCTATGAGGTTCTTCGCATCATTCAACAACCCTTTAGCCCATCCATTGGATAATAACTGAATAGCACGATGACAATTACAAAATCAAGGTCATCTTCTGCAGTTCTAGCGCCAAAGCTTATGAATTTTGATTAATAAGTAATTTCTTTTAATTTTCTCAGAATTTTTTTCTTGGTTCTTCAGATCTAGTGGCAAAGCTTCAGTTTCAGATCTATTGGATTTTTTTTTCTTGTTTCTTGTTCTTTAGATCTAGCGGCAATGCTGTTGTTTCAATAGGTTGAACAAGTAAAAAAGTTTAAACATCTCCAAAATCCGATTGGTACTGGTTTTGTCCTGTTAGAATTGATCCCAATTTGATACTGATTTTGTGTCATTAAAATTGAAGTCCCAAATACCCATATCAACTTTGCTATAATTCTTGTGTAGGCATTAAAGGCAACTTTGGAGACTTTGAAAGCAATGAATGAAGTTGGCCATCCATTATTGAAGTGGTTAAGAAATTGATTTAGTACCTCATCTATTCTTTCTTCTATGAGGTTCTTCGCATAATTCAACAACCCTTTAGCCCATCCATTGGATAATAACTGAATAGCACGATGACAATTACAAAATCAAGGTCATCTTCTGCAGATCTAGCGCCAAAGCTTATGAATTTTGATTAATAAGTAATTTCTTTTAATTTTCTCAGAATTTTTTTTCCTATTTTTTCAGATCTAGTGGCAAAGCTTCAGTTCTTTAGATCTGTTGGATTTTGTTTCCTTGTTTCTTAAGTTCTTCAAATCTAGCGGCAATGTTATTGTTTCAATAGGTTGAACAAGTAAAAAAAGTTTAAATATCTCCAAAACCCGATTGGTATTGGTTTTGTCCCATTAATGTTAGTGTTGTGCCCTAGAGGGAATCACTTGTACATTGTATATGACACATTTTATTTAAAAAAAGGCATTATTTATCTTATAGTTTCATTTGTTTATTTTAAGTAATATAACAGTTCGATAAAGTCTCTAGTACAATATTGTGTTAAGGAGATCATGATATGAGATTTCTACTACATTGGATGGTGTTAGTACTTACATAGTCCCTAGTCATAGTATTAATGAGACAAGACATCATTAATGCGTTAAGACTAGCATGTGTTAGACTTCCTGATTTGATCAGACGGTGGTTCTCATATCCGTGAGTATTGAGATACTCAAAGTTAACACATGGATACTTGTTAATGGAACAAGTTCATTGGATGACCTAGCTTTGAGATAATCACATGGATAACTATTTCGTGCCAGTGATATAATCTCAATATAGCAAACGTGCAAGTATTCTTAGACTTGAGATCTCCAAGGTACTTTGTTTACTGAGCTTTGTACTTTGATTCCAATATCTGGAGCTCGATCAAGGGCCGCCTATGAGATGGATATTGGGTACATTGTGAGGTAAACGAAAGTAGTTGAGAGGATCAATAAATGATTCACCACTCCTAATAGTAGGGGTGAATATCTCACGGCCACTTGTAGGAATTACTACTCGAGAAGTCCTTGGCCAAGGCGATTGTGTATTGAAAATAGTTTCAATTGATACACATCTAGAGTAGTGGGTTCCTGGTACAAGTACTATTGTATTCAGGCCAGAATTAATTCTGGAGGGAGTTGGCACAAATTCCGTACTCCAAACCGAATGAGATATTGTATGGTGAAAGGAGTTAATCGCACTGAAGTTTGTTATTGAAGGGTTCATGTCAAACCACTTGACTTCTTGGACTCTTGGGTGGTTATGATGTGTTGCTAGATACTGCTCATGATCTGAGAATATGGGTTTATGAATTGATGAATTAATAAACCAATCCTGATTAGAATTAATAAGATTAATTCTAATTAATTATAGATTATTAATCTCAAAGACGTTTGGATTAATTCATATTCGCTACCAATTGACTGGGAAACTTAATAGATCACACACAATAGAGGATTATATACTCAAGATGTTATTTAATAACATGGTGGGGTTAATTGCAAGAAAGAGAAGTTGTTGTAGATAAATTATAATTAGTTATAATTTGTGATACAAGTTGTAATTATAAAAACTTGATATTTCCAATTAGAATTAGGAAATTTTAATTATTTTAGAATTTCAGATTTTCAGTGAATTTTGGAACATATATTGAATATGCTTGAAACTCTAATCCAATGATGATTCACACGAAAATAGGAGCCACAAAACAAACGTCTTATTCTTCTTCTCTCTCTCTCTCTCTCTCTCATTTTACTGAAAACGAAAACAATCCTAACCGCCATCTTTTTCTGCTAGACAGGAAATTTTGGTGCTTGAGTATTCCTCTGTGTGGATTACTGTTAGAGATAATCACACACTGTGATTATAGTGGTCAGACGTTCAACCCAAGTGGAGTTTGCACAAGATGATTGCTAGATCGCGCCTCAACTTGAAGAAAAAATTTGTTCTTCGGACGATTAAATAAAGGTAAAAGATGCTACCTTTATTATTTTTATGTCTTATTTTTCACACATAGGTGGGTTTTGGGATGGTATCTCATTTTATTTTCCGCTGCGCCGTATAGGATACGAGTCTGAGATACCCAACAATTAGAACCAATCCCAATTTGATACTGATTTTGTGTTGTTAAAATTGAAGTCCTAAATACCCATCTCAACTTGTCTTGAAGCCGTTAGAACCAAAATCTGAATCTCCTTCCCAACTTGTCCCAAAATTTCGGGATAAGTCAGGACGGAGATTTTAGAAGTACAGTTCGGGATTGATACTGGAGATTTGGTAGTATTGAAGTTTTAGGACGGTACCAAGAATAGCAAAATCCTCGAATCGAACCAAACCATGAGTAGCCCTACTCGTGGAACCACCTCCAACTAGCATTGGCATGTGGGTCAGTTCAACCCACTGGGTAGTCGGACCAGTCTGGGACCGAGAGCCGAATTGGTTCCACTGTAGCATGCCATTCCATGAGGCCGGCCTGTGCAGAGAGCCGTTGGATCTCTGACTTTTTCTTTTGGCCCCCAACAGTTCTTTTATTTATTTATTTTGCATTTTAGCCCCTCAATGGGTATTTCACCTCTCTAACCCCAAAACTCTATAAATACTTCCTAATTCACCATAAAACTTATCAAATACTCTCTAACTTCAATTCTCTATTTTCATTTCTTACTTTCATAATCCTCAATTCTCTCTATTTTTTTTTACAAAAAGTATTAGAATATAATTTATTTTTATATATTTTTTAAATTCTTCAAGCAAAATTTTCATATTTTAGAAGATCATTAAATGTAGGAGTAGTGGAGAGTTTAAGTCTTTAAGAATACAAGAAATAAAGCTCAACAAAGTATTCTTGTTTCTTGGCCATCAACTAGTTAGTATTTCTTAATCCTACATTCTTATTTTTTAACTTTATTAATTATTTATTTATTTTAGTTATTTGTTTAATTTATAAGTTATTTATATTTTTCAATTATCTTATTTCATTATTTGTTAATATTTTATTTCATTTTATTTGAACTATTATTTATTTATTTGAACTTTTATTTGAATTTTAATTAATTGTTCTTATTTAGTTTACATAATAAATATTTGAAAAATGGATCCACATCAATATTATGAATTTTCTTCACAATTATCTCTACATTTTGATTTTAATATAGATCAAACATTTAATTTAATAAATAATGAAATAAGTGTTGAAGATGAAGGCCCAAATGTACAACAACCAAATATTAATCCTACATCTAATATGAGTGTGTCTTAACCTGGTGATGAATCTTCGGAAGTTGTAGTTAGAGTAAAAACATCTATGGTTTGAAATTTTTTTGAAAATGATAATAGTAATGATAAGACAATATGTAAAATTTATAAAGTAGCATATGCACATAAGAGAGGAAAATGGATAGAAACATTAGTTAGACATATAAAAATGTTATATAATGATTGGTTTGAAAATTTACTTAAACAATAAAAAATTCATATTACAAGAGGTCAAGTTGTAAGTAATTTTCAATACGATCATAGAAAAACTAGAATTGGGTTTGCTAAAATAATTGTTAAAACTAAATTACCTTTTAATTTTTCTAAAAATTCATATTATGAACAATTTATGCAATACAATTGCCAACTTGCATTTAGAAAGATTCTTATAACAATATTAAAAAGTGATATAATAAAGATATACAAAGAGATGAAAGAGTATTTTATTCCCATGTTTGATTCTTGTAATTAGAAATTTGCTCTTACTTGTGATAGTTAGAGTGTAGTTACTAAAGAGGCTTATTTGTGTTAGGATTCGTGGACTCCTAAACGCGAAAACATCCACGAATCCCTTCCGATGATCCAAGTAAACGATTAAGAAGATCGTAGGTTTGCAGAATTACCTCTGGTTGGTGAAATCGATATCCTTCGATTCCGATGGTGCTGCTGCACGTGCAACCCGAATGATCACCAGACGCTGCAGTACGCGAACGTCCTTTATCAAATACACACCGCGAACTCACTTGTCACCCGGGGAGTGCTAGCGCCTAGGGTTTGAAAGGATTTTTTTTCTAGTAGAGAATGGCACGAATGTTCTCAACAGAATTAGACTCTCGAAAAGACGGCTAGGGTTTTCTTAAAAATCCCCGAACCTCTTAGAGTCCAACTCTAATAATATCTTATCATATTTTAATTTAAATTCAAATTAAATTAAAACTGATATGATAAGATTCTGCCGTTATCTCGGTTATTTAAACAATTAATTTACCGAGTCAGATTCTTATAATTTGGACATTATCCAGATACATCGAATGTGGACATATTTCCAAATTCATTGTATCTGGTAAATTTTCTAAGTTCGATTAACTTAGACATATTTCCAAATTCATCAAATCTAATTACCAGAAAAATAACCTAACAAGTTCACTTATTGTGTGACCCTATAGGTTCATTTAACACTGGTAGTGTGCCCAAATCATATTTAAATGGCACATAAGTTATAAGCGGTTTCTAGCAAAACATTATAACTATCCAGGTTAAATGAAGATCGATAATCTCTTTGAACCAAACCATAATTTTATATTTAATCCTTTTGTCACACAATATCCAAATTAAGCATAAGGCACGGAACATGTCATCCTTATTAAGCTGAATCAATTATTTCTTGATTTCATAGTAGACTGTTCAAACAAATGATATCAATATCTTAGATTGATATATTTGAGCACAGCCATACATTTTAACAATCTAACTTATCAAGGGGCCCATGGACATCTCTCCCATAACTGAGAGGAACAATTTCCTTCACTATCATTCATATTCCTCTCATTGATTTATTCTATATCCAACAGTAGTCTAATTTATTATCTGATTAAAGACAACTTTAGACAACGTTAAAATATAGAATTTATCAAATAGGAAACTATGATGAATTTAGATCGAATGACTTTTAATATCATTACGGCTAGAAAATACTTATGACATGTTCCATGAAGTACTCTTACAGTGGGTCATGTCCAATACAATATTCTCTAACATTTATTTATGTTTTGATTCGATATCACAAATATTCATGACCAGTAAAACATAACCATCAAGTCACAAACATACTAATCTTAATTTATTATTGTTCCAATAATAATAATCGATCAGAAACAGTTTTAGAATAGTCATTGTATTCATTGTAGGGTTTTACTATCAAGTCACGTACTTGATGACCACAAAATAAAATGTACTATTCATGGAAAGAAAAACCTCATATTATTATATAAAATATAACGACAATAGTATAAGTATAAATTGACTCTATGGCATATCCCTAATAGTGTTTTAGAATTGAATGATTGTTTTTATGTTCCTGCTATGAGTAGGAATATTATTTCAGTTTCTTGTTTGGATTTAGAAGGTTTTGAATTTGTTATTAAGAATAACATTTGCTTCATTAATAAAAACGGCATTTTTTCTGAAGATGCTTTATTATCAAATGGGCTCTATATCTCAATCTTTGTGGATCTTCCAGCAAGTCTATCTATAATATTAATACTAAGAGATTGAAATCCAATGATTTAAATCAGACTTACTTCTGGCATTGTCGTTTGGGCCATATAAATGAGAAACGCATAACAAGGCTTCATAATAATGGGCTTCTAAAATTATTTGATTTAGAATCTTACGAAATGTGTGATTCTTGTTTATTAGGTAAAATGACTAAAGTGCCCTTTACGAGACAAAATGAAAGGACAACTGATTTATTGGGCCTAATACATACTGATGTATGTGGACCAATGAATACATATGCTAGAGGAGGATTTCAGTACTTCATTACATTTACAAATGATTTCAGCAGATATGGCTACGTGTATCTGATGAAACACAAATATGAATCGTTCCAGAAATTCAAAGAATTTCAAAATGAAGTACAAAATCAGCTTGACAAAAGTATCAAAACACTTCGATCAGATCGAGGTGGTGAATACTTAAGTCACGAGTTTGACAAGCATCTTAAAAATTGTGGAATTATTTCCCAATTAACTCCACCTGAAACACCTCAATGGAATGGTATATCTGAACGGAGAAAGGTTCTTATAATAATATTAAAAAGTGATATAATAAAGATATACAAAGAGATGAAAGAGTATTTTATTCCCATGTTTGATTCTTGTAATTAGAAATTTGCTCTTACTTGTGATAGTTAGAGTGTAGTTACTAAAGAGGCTTATTTGTGCATTACATGTCATTAGATTGATCATAATTTGTTTTCAACTACTTGAATATCTTCATTCTGGTAGTAGTATTGTTATAATGATTATTTAAATATGTCGTGAATATAATATATAAAATAAAATTATTTCTATTTCTATAAATAATGATTCTGTCATAACAATTTTGAAAAATAATATGAATCTTATGTTAGACGATATTTTATTTCATACTAGTTGTACTTGTTGTATACTTAATTTGTGTGTTAAGGAATGATATAAATATATTGATGATACTATTAGTATAATTGGAAATATTTTTATTTATTAAAACTTTTCAAACTAGGTTTTAGAATTTTTAAAGCTTGATGTCGAGAACAAAGTATTTCTTTTAAAAACTATAGATTAGATTGTCAAATTAGATGAAATTCAACTTTTGATATGTTTGAAAGTGTTATACCTTATCAAAATCAACTTATTGAATTTTGTAACAGTAATAAATTTTAATCTCAATTCACTTATTCTCATTTTGAAAATTGTATTAGGCTTTCATCATTTTTAATTACTTTTAAAGAAGCAACCAAACTTTTATCAATATATTATTATCCAACTACTCATCATGTTCTTCCTATACTTGCTAAAGTAGTACATATTTTTAGTGATTATATGATGTATCCCCAATATAATTCTTCTATAAAAAATATGTTTGAAAAAATAAGAAATATTTGAAGATATTCTTATTTTTTATTGTATGGAATTGTATTTAGATTCTTGAATAAAACTTCCTAAATTTCATGTATTATTGAATATTTTTACGAAATATTATGTCTCGATGGATCTCCAACATTTACGCAACTTATGATAAAAGACATAAAAAATAAAACGGCTAAAGTTCTATCTAATATGTATAACTTGTATGGGTTTAAATCTTTTTTATTCTAATTCTGATACTATAAGTAGAGAATGTTCACCATCATCATCATCTACCAGTCAATTTCAACCAACACGAGGATTTATATCTTCAATTTCATCAAAATTTAATCCGTTGGGGTATCATGAAGTGTTAAAGAAGATCAACTACCCACTTGTAATGATATGAAAATTTATGATATGCAACATTTAGAAAAAAATGAGGACTAATCTTTTGACATTTGTGATTGGTAGAATGATAATATAAAGGAATATCCAATTTTATCTAAAATATCACATGATCTTTTAACACCACATGTCTCCGCAGTGCTATCGGAAAGCTTCTTTAATGATAGTGTTTGAACAATTGATGAAAAAAGATCTTAATTGGTTTCTCATATTTTGGAGATGTTAATGTGTTGCAATAATTGATTCGCAATTGAGAATAGGACGATCAATTCGTGGATTATTGATAATGACTTAGATGAAGAATGGAGTAAACTAAGTAGTTAGTATTTTGAATAATTAGGCTAAATAATATAAGGTAATTGTTTAATTTTATTAATATTTTATTTTCAAAATATTTCTTTTATATTAAAATTTTAATTATTGTAATAATTTTAAAAAGTTTATGCATCAAGTTTCCCTCTTATATAAATTTTATTTTATTAATTAATAAAATCGGTAGGGGTTCAAGCTAGATTTATGCATCAAGTCTCCCTCTTATATAATTTTTATTTTATTAATTAATAAAATTGTTAGGAGTTCAAGCCAAGACCCCCACCACTTCAAGATGACTTTTTATAATTTTGAATAATTGTGCTATTTAGGTAATAAAAAAAATAAAAAATAAAAACACATAGAAATTTAAAATTAGAAAAAAAAGGAAAGGTCCACGGATTGGCCCACTAAGACTGCGGGCCTCGCGATCCTAGGGATCAGTTTGTGCTGGGCCTAAGGGTTTTAGTCTTGAGCCTGGAGCATACCAACTCGCTTATTTACAGGATTGGCCCGCATGACCCAAGAATCGATCCCACCGGCACGACTCAAAATTGTACGAGCCGACCCACGTCATTACTACCTCCAACTGAGCCTTCCCATGTCTTGTACATCCGGGATGTACTCATCTACATTAACTTGTGGCCACAATTCCTAGGTAGTAAAAGGAAATGAGTCCTATTACTATTATTATTATTATTATTATTATTATTATTATTATTATTATTATTATTATTATTATTATTATTATTATTATTATTATTTAAAGAAAAAATCAATTTAATATATCTCTTTTAATAAGAAATATTTTTAATCAATTAAGTTATTATTTTATTGCAAAAGTATATACTTTTTACCCCAAATAAAATATTTATTTTCTATTTTTATTTTTAAAATAAATATTTGCTTTCCAAAATAAACATATTTTAAATTTAATTTACGACTAGCATGCATAATCTAAGTATTCTAAACAATTTTCAGGGAGTTAAGTGTTAATATTCGATTTGGGATAAAAGTGAATACCTTTTAGCTTGCATTGAGTTTCAATTTAGATGAACTGCAATTATGGAGTTCAAAGGAATTAGATGACTCATTGAGAAAAGTATTACAGAATTTAACATCATGATTTATCTTACAGAATGGTTTGGTGTAAATTTATCATGCAAAATATCGAGAAAATATATGTTAATCATTAGTTTCGATAAATTCGTAATTGTTAGGTCTAAAATAAAAGAAAAAAAATAAGATACATAAATATATAAATTTTTAAATAAGTGATCGATGAAGAGACTGTGTCTGTATAAGAGTACATTTGATACGTTAAAATAAAATAGAATAAAATAAAATAACTTTAATAACTTATCAATCCATCCCAGAGTTTAATTCATAGAATTAAAGTAGAAAATATCATTCTACAGAAAAATCTATTTGAGGAAGAAAGTGGGAAAGGTATTTCTAGTCAAATACTTGAAGAAAGACCTTTCGAGGAGAAGTTGGAATTAAAAAAAAATAATAACTATTTTTATCCTTAACCTTTAAATTTTTAAATGTATGTGCAATATTTTTATAGGTTTACTTGTAGATTTTTTTAATTATATTTAATGCTATGGTACAAATTTATTATTTTTTAAAGAATGTTACTATTATAAATCATTTGAATTTTAGGATTAAATAGAAATAATGGCTAAGTGATTTATATGAATATATTTTTATTAATTTGTTGATATATAAAAAATAATATTTAAATAATTTTATTACGACCAAATCTACACTTCTCTAACTTAAGTTCACATCTCTAAATTATAAAAGTCCTTTATATATAGTCATCATTGTTCAAAAGTTTATATATAATCACTCAAATTTTTAAGTAATTTTATTCTAATTTTGCGAGATTAAAAATTTTTGTATTTTTAAAAATTTTAGTACAGTCACTGTAGCACGTCATTGGTGTAGCAATTCTATTATTGACTTACACTTGATAGTACTCGTCACGTTACCAATCTGATTTCTCCATCCTTCTCTATATTATTTATTTTTTTCTCAAGTTTGGTTTCTTAAGATTTAAATTTAATTTTTTTTTGAAAGCCATATCTAAAAATAAGAAAGTAAATATCTAGAATATTCAGATCAGATTGATGATGTGATAAGTAGTACCAAGTGTAAACTATGATTGTTGCACTATATCACTGCGATAATATGATACAATAATTACATTGAAAATTTTCTCTTTGGCCAAAAAAACATATCTTATATAAGGGTTGACATCAGAAGACATTAGAATGGAAAAAAGATTTGAAGAGTTCTATTTATTTTTTGACTCATTAAAATGGCAGTTTAATAATTAGGGAATTGATAATTTGCCATTAAAATAGTTAATGAGTATTAATAACTATAAGGCAATTATAATTTAGGAATGTGAATGTAAGTTTTAAAAGTGACTTCTCTCATCAAATACTAATTGTATTTAATAATATTTATGTAAAAAAATTGAGATTTAATTTATATTAAATTAAAATATATTCTATTGTAACATTAAAACTAGTTATAACAAACTCAAATAAGAAATGAAAAAGTGATTTTAGGTGGAAAGAGGGTTTTTGCTCAAAATAGGTTCCTTTTGGAATTTTCACCCCATTACTGGTTCAAAACCACACCCTACCTCCTGCAGGAGGTTCCTTGCATTTTCCGGACGCGAGGTATGCTGCCACCTCGCGTCCGGCAGACGCAATGTTCTTTTTCCACTTTTCCACCCAACTGCAATGTGCCTCGCGTCTGGTGCACCTCGCGTCCACCAGACGCGAGGAGCTCTCCTCTGTTGGACGCCTTGTCTTCTCCTTCCGCATCTTCTTCTTCCTTCTGCCCTCTCACACAGCGATTCTTTTTCTCTTTTCAACACACGGGTAATAATTTTTTTTTCTTCTGCAATAATATTACTTTCAATTTCACTCTGCCAATAAGAATAAAAATAATTATAATTTCTAAATAAATTTAAAAATATTAAAATTTAGAATTTATTGATATTATAAATATTTACAAAATATTAAGTATCTAAATTTTATAAACTATATTATTGGACAATTATGTTCAAATTTAAATCTCAATTATGTAAATTTATAATTCTCTTATATTTTAATTCAATTAATCTATTATTTAATAAACTCTATTATGTAAATCTCAATTATGTAAATTTATAATCCTCTTATGTCAATTATCTAAATTTTATAAACTCTATTATTGAATAATCTAGTTTTTACCAAAATTTAATATGTAAAAAATTAAAGAAAATATGCGAATACTAAATTTTATTTTTAGAGAATAATAGTTTGAATTATAGTTGAATATTTTAGTGAAAAGTAAGTCGTGAATCTTTTAGGAATATTTATTAAATAATACTCGAGTGATTGAATTACTATTTAATATTTCGTGACGACGCTTTTTTTTGTCAGAATATTTTCATCGCAATAATTATAATTTTTTAATTTTAATTATTCATACAAATTTAATTTTATGTATTATTGGTCTAAATTTTATTTTTATTTAAATTAATTAAATATTTATTATTAATTTTGTTGATAGATTCACAATTAATTTTGTATTTTTGAAATTTGCCAAATTTTTTTTTATAAATAGGGATAAAAATAATTATAATTTGTAAATAAATTTAGAAATATTGTCAATAAACTATTAAAATTTAACTGTAACACACGTTTTGAATTTAATTGTTAGCTAGAGTTTAATTATAATATTTATTTATTGATACTATAAATATCAATTATTTGCAAAAAGTATAAATATTTCCAATATCAATTATCTAAATTTTATAAACTCCATTATTTAAAAATTATGTTTAAATTTAAATCACAATTATGTAAATTTATAATCCCCTTATATTTTAATTCGGATAATCTAGTTTTTATCAAAATTTAATAATATGTGAAAAATTAAAGAAAATATGTGAAGACTAAATTTTATTTTTAGTGAATAATAGTTTGAATTATAGTTGAATATTTTCTTGAATATTTTAGTGAAAAGTAAGTCGTGAATCTTTCGGGAATATTTATTAAATAATACTCGAGTGATTGAATTACTATTTAATATTTCGTAAATGTTTTCGATAATTATAATTGAATACTTTAGAAAAATAATTTGATCTACCAAATAACTTTATTACATATGAATTCATCAAAAAAATGGATGAAAGCTAGTCCCACAATGAAATCCTCGATGGTTCCTTGGAGGTTGAACTCGTCTTTGAGGTTGTTCTTGAGGTTGTGGTTCAGGTTGTACCTTATTATGTTCTTCTGTAGCGTATGAGGGATCTACAATCTCTTCAGACTGTATATGCCATCTATGAGACCACTCAGTAGAGGGACCAATATTACATTCACCGACAGAAGAATGGCGTCTAGTATCGAAAACTAGATGCTGTGGAGTGACGAATTCATCAATAGTTGCAGGATCACCTGCCACATAATCACCTTCATCTGCTGGCATAGGTGAGTAGTGATCCTGCTGATGGACTTCGCCTGCCGCAGCACGTGTTGGGGATATGCCCTAAAGTCAATTTGTACTTATACAATTGTCATTATGTTTTATATAATAATATGAGACTTTCCTTTCCATGAATAGTGAGTTTTGTTTTGTTGGTCATCAAGTACGTGACTTGATAGTAAAACCCTACAATGAATATAATGACTATTCTAAAACTGTCCCTGATCGATTATTATTATTGGAATAATAATAAATTAAGATTAGTATGTTTGTGACTTGATGGCTATGTTTTACTGGTCATGGATATTTGTGATATCGAGTCAAGACATAAATAAATGTTAGAGAATATTGTATTGGATATGACCCACTGTGAGAGTACTTCATGGAATATGTCATAAGTACTTTCTAGCCATAATAATATTGAAAGTCCTTCGACCTAAATTCATCATAGTTTCTTACTTGATAAATTCTATATTTTGACATTGTCTAAAGTTGTCTTTAACCAGATAATAAATTAGACTACTGTTGGATATAGAATAAATTAAGGAGAGGAATATGATTGATTGTGAAGGAATTTGTCCCTCTCGATTACTGGGAGAGATATTCATGGGCCCCTTGATAAGTTAGACTCGTTAAAAAATGCATGGCCGTGCTCAAATATATCAATCTAAGATATTGATATCATTTGTTTGAACAGTCTACTATGAAATCAAGAAATAATTGATTAAGCTTAATAAGGATGACATGCTCCGTGCCTTATGCTTAATCTGGATATCGTGTGACAAA
This sequence comes from Voacanga thouarsii, assembly GCA_026120185.1. Taxonomy (NCBI): domain Eukaryota; kingdom Viridiplantae; phylum Streptophyta; class Magnoliopsida; order Gentianales; family Apocynaceae; genus Voacanga; species Voacanga thouarsii. The sequence goes on along the minus strand of JANUWF010001723.1, from coordinate 503,518 downwards.
AGGACTAAATATAAAATTATGGTTTGGTTCAAAGAGATCACCGATCTTCATTTAACCTGGATAGTTATAATGTTTTGTTAGAAACCGCTTATAACTTGTGGGCCATTTAAATACGATTTAGGCATCGCTGCCAGGTGTTAAATGAACCTATAGGGTCACACAATAAGCGAACTTGTTAGGTTATTTTTCTGGTGACCAGGTTCGATGAATCTGGATGATATCCAGATTATAAGAATCTGACTCGGTAAAATAATTAGTTAAATTACCGAGATAATGGCAGAATCTTATCATATCAGTTTTAATTCAATTTGAATTTAAATTAGAATATGATAAGATATGATTAGGGTTGGACTCTAAGAGGTTCGAGGGTTTTTTAAGAAAACCCTAGCCGTCTTTCAATAGTCCAATTTTTCCGGTTGAGAACATTCGTGCCATTCTCTACCAGAGAAAAAAAAACCTCTCAAACCCTAGGCGCTAGCACTCCCCGGGTATCGAGTGAGTTCGCGGTGTGTATCCGATAGAGGACGTTCGCATACTGCAGCGTCTGGTGATTGTTCGGGTTGAACGTACAACAGCGCAACCAGAGGTAACTCTTAAAGCTTAGATCTTCTTAATCGTTTACTTGGGTCCTCGGGAGGGATTCGTAGATGTTTTCCGCGTTTAGAAGTCCATGAATCCCAACAGCACGACGACGTGCCCGCCTACTGCCTCTCCGAATTGGTGGTACTTCTCGAGGGACTTGTTGTGGAATCAGCAGTATCGAATCGGAAGTATAAGATCGTCTTGATGGCTCGTACGGTATGCGCTGTATATGATCTGCTTCGCCAATAGCAGTCAATGTATGTCTAGCAATATCTTATATCCTCCAGACTGATTGTGCCAACAATGGTTCAACACGTTGAGTTGGTGCAGTGTCGCTTAGATACAAAATTCGGTGGAGCGCATCGGTCTGCACATTCATTTTAAGAAATTGTTAATAAAAATATACAAAATTAGAACTTCTCTATATATGTACACATTAGAAAAAATTTTACTTACATATAATTCAGCTATTGTGCTACTAGATTGATAGCCCACGGGGTTCAATTGTTATATGGTCGGATTGCCAATCAATTGTCGTGTGCGCCTCCAATACCACTTAACATATCCATCCGAGACCACACTTTCACCAAAAGTGGGTTGTCCTATCAAAATATATGACTGGCGATTTATCAGTTAGCGAGGTGCAGCGCATCAATATCATCTCACCCACCACCAGTCGTCCGCATGTCACGATGATGCAAATCTACCCCCGTGTCAACAGCATCAGGAATTGGCTGCAACAATCTAAACTGCCGCTGGACTCGATCAGGGCGATGTAACTCTATCGTCTCCCAACACAATAGAAACGTAATAGACATTCAGATGTTTCTCCCGTGTGTGCAGTATGGGGGTAGGGATGCCAACATGTGCGCGTCATAAGGATACCATATAAACTGTGAAATGAGATATATAGCAGTAAATAGTAAATTAATGCATATTTATTATAATTGATTGCAAATTCATAATAGTTATACTTACATGATTATATCGCATCCGATCTAACTGATCCCTGTACGCAAGTAAAACGTGTGTTGGGGTGCGGGAAAGCTCAAGTGGACCCTGCCATGCTGAACCTCTAGGCGCGTCGGGGGGTATATCCTCTATCGGTTGTATTCTGTCCGGTCTAATGGTTAGAATGCGCTCCCAAACCCATAACTATCACAATATGAGTAGAGTTTTAGTTTTAGCCACATATCACACGATCATTTTTTAAATAAAAGCTGAAAAAAATAGTAATCTTAAATTTGATTTTATTTTGAATCTGAATCAACAAAAGTGGGCCACTTATTTGATGCGCTGTATAGTTTGTTGCATTGCACATGCATCGATATAAATGAGCTAGTGCCACACTACCCCAACTAATTGTGCCAGATAACTGTAGATCACGTATATATCGTAGGAAGCGTAAATGAACCCAATTCCCAGATTTGTCCGAGAATAGAAACCCACCAATAAGCTGTATGATGCGACACCGTGCATACTGTGCAACCATATCCGGTGTCGCGTATGGCTGGAGCGGCTGAGTTAGGGCTCTCTCGATAGAGCTCAACTTCAAACGAGACCCGTCTAGGTTTGTGCCCGTGGGTCAAAAACCAAGTAGTGCTTCGCACATGTTTAACAACTCTGCTTGCGGATAAGTCGATTCACGACCAATAATTGACTCACCGTCCACACGTAAGTCGAAGAGGACCTCTATGTCTTGTAAGGTAATTGTGGCCTCTCCGACTGGTAAGTGGAAGGTGTGCATCTCCTGACACCATCTCTCCACCAACGCTGTAATAAGTGGATGATCAATCTTCGTGTACGGTAAATGAATGACTCCACCGAACCTGACCAACTCCATAAGTTGTTGGACACGGGGATCGAGTGGCCGAGCAACCCAAAAGGCGCTGTCATTGCGCCTTGCACTAAGGACAGTATCTGGTAACTGTCCTACCCAAATATGTGTAGATCTATGTCTATGTTGCATGGTTAACACGTCTGGTATAATTGGGTCGAGGTCAACTCCATCAGGCATAGGCTCGTATATGATGTCCTGAAACGAAGACAATAAAGAATTTGTCATTTTATTAATGGATATAAAATGCATAAAAAATGTTATAAATGGAAATGAGTAAAGGCATGAAATGAATTTATAGAACAAAGTAAATGAATCGAATAAAGTAAAGACAAATTAAAACAGAGTGCTTAATACACCAATTTAAGGTTAACACCTCCCCCAAATGTCATTTTATGCACAAGTTATATAGTAATATATAAAGTGTACATAATACAACATTGAAACTTGATACATCAATACATAAATTAAAGATAATACAGGGAACTACAGAAAACATATCAACCCCGTTGAATGGCACTGTTGGGGTAATTTCTCTTGTTGTGTCTAGTCTGGTGACAGTTCTTACAACGTGGAGCGAATCAGGGTTGCGCTCGTCCATCTCATTTCTAATCCTCGATGTCCTCATACGACCCCGACGACGATTCTTGAACCGGTACGGATTCGGTGCCAACGTAAAAGGGAGAGTGCGCCAATAATCCTCATGAGAAATAGGTCTAAACTGTCTTGTGTATGTCATTTTGTAGTACAGTGTCGTGTTCAAGGGTGACACGAGATCCCCAGGATTTAACCCTACCTGCTGACAAGTTGTAAATGCGTGTGAACAAGGTATTCCATATATTTTCCACTTGGTGCAACTGCATGTTCTCGAACTAAGATCAACTTGATATGTATTATTTCCCTTACCATGCTCGCGATATCTTGACACAATACAAAAAATGCCCCGACCTTGGTCATAAGCCTACACATGATGGCTTTTCCCATTTGTTTCATTCTATATAAATTTGGACCATATCTTAGAAGGAAAGTGATATCGACCGTGATTGGCCTCCTGTCTATGGTCATTAAAGTATTTAACTGTTTTCTTGAATGAAGACTTGACGATCACCTTGATGAGTAGAGCATATATGCCTTTGACAACACTATTGAATGATTCCGCCAAATTCGTTGTCATATTCCCGTATCAATATCCACTATCGTAAGCAAGAGTCCAATGCTCCAATGGAATCGCATCAAGCCATGCCTTTGCAAGGGGACTTAATATATTTATTTTATCCATAATCCTTAAAAATTTACGTTTCTTACTCTGCGTACCAGCCGTATACATCAATTTCTTCAGTTGGTGGTTCTTGAACTTCGCATTGAAGTTACTCCGAATATGTCTGAGACAGAATCTATGCACTGCCAATGGCTTTTGCTAGAGAGGCTGTCGATGTACCGCATTTACTATCCCCTTGTGTCGATCTGATATCAAACATACCCTACGATCCACCAGAACATGTGCCCTCAGTAACCACAAAAACCATCCCTAACTCTCATTGGTTTCTTCATCCACAACTGCAAATGCAAGGGGTAATATATGATTGTTTGCATCTTGACCAATTGCCGTCAAAAGCTTTCCCTTATATATTCCCCTAAGGAATGTCCCATCAATGTTGATCACTGGCTTCATGTGAACGAAAGTATCAATACATGGTTTGAAAGACCAAAAAACAGATCCAAAAGTCTTGGCACCGTTGCTATCAAATGGTAAATGTTGCCACTGAATTACCGTCCTTAGATTCGAATCCTGCAGTGCAAACATGAATCGTGGCAACTGCTCGAATGAAGAAGGCCAATCCCCATAAACCATCTCAATAGCCATCCTCCTGGCATTCCATCATTTTTTGTAAGATGAGCTTAAATGCAATACATTCTGAATATAACTATTAATCTCGCGCACTGTAATCTTAGGCCTATCGTGTATCATAGTCATAATGTGCTTTGCCATAAAATTGGCGCTCATATTGCGGTGGTTTTCATCGACTGTCCGAACTAAACAAATATGTTCTCCGTGCCAGCGAGTAATTTACCATAACTTGTAGTTTGCTTTCTTCCGTGCACGGATCCGCCAATAACATCGATGTTCATCAGTAGAATTTTTGCACTCAGCAATCCAAAGTGTAGACTTGCTTTCTAGGACCGTAAACTCTCGACCCATTCGCACGGACCATGACCCAACAGCCCACAGTAGCTCATCTTGTCCTTGAACCACATTCCGACACACAAATCATTATTTGATTCTAACAAAAAATTCATTCCAGAACCACCTGCTGCGATTCCATCGTTATCATATTCTCTATCTGGAGAATTATTTAACCTATCAAGGTACTCAGAATTCGGTGGATTGTATAAGCGCTCCAGTACGCTGACCCCATAAGCAGGCTGAGGTATTACAGAATGACCAGGGAATGCAAAAGTATCGGGCATCGTAGAAGAATCAGGGAATGCAGAAGTACCTGGCATCGCAGAAGGACCGACCATTTCAGCTCCAACATCATCGTCTCCATCATCCTCATTAGGACTCTCATCAGCAACAGGTTCATCCACATCCGATATAGGTCCTAAACCATCTATAGTCGCCTCAGGAGTACCAACCCAAACGGGCTCTCGAGTAACCCAATCATCAACTGGAGTAATGTCCTGCGGAACACCCAAATTAGCACCTGGAAACCACTGTTTTTGGGACCGGACCGGCCGGTCGGACTGGTTGGACCGTGAACCGGTCCCTCAACCGGTCCGGTTCAATCTAATAAACCGGACAACTCAAAAACCGCACAGGGTCATTCAGACTGGTTTGGACCTATCGGTCGGACCGGTCATTTATAAAAAAAAAAATTAAGTCAAATTTTATAATTTTTGGGGGTAAATTAAATAATGTAATTCAATAAACTACTTTAATGTGTTAGATTGTTGGTTATAAAGTAAAAATGATTATTTTTAATCATGAATTTGAATATTTATGTCTTTATGAACTTAAATTACACTATATTATTGATCAATTTTTTTTAAAAAAATAATTATATTTTTAATTTTTAAATTATAATATTACCGGTTCAATTACGGTCTAATTACGGTTGGACCATTAAACCGTAAATCAGTAACTTTTCTAGTTCGATGACCGATCCGGTTCTGAAAACATTGCTGGAAACAATGGCAAAACTGCCTCGGTATGGGGTGGTTGAATATGCTCACGATATTCTTGTATCGAAGGTGCTTCGGGTTGGTTGAATATCATTGGGGAGTTATAATGCGACTAAAATATATCATAATGCATAGGCAGAGAACTACTTGGTAACGGTGGTATTTGTAGATACAGAGTTGGCATAGGATTGGCTTGAACTTCAACACTTGGAGCAATTGTAGGGGTCTGCAACATCTCATAATTCACATGCAAATCAACTGGTTGTCCCCCCGCAATGAATGCATAGTACCACAAATTTTCCATATTCTCATCATCAGTAATATTTCCTGTTGTAGACCTCCCAACATTACCAACGGAAGCGTCTTCTCGCATCGTGATTTGCAACTTTACAGTAGACACGTCCAAGCCTCGAATCGCACATATTTTATTGACTAAGACAACATAATTTACTTGATTTCTAACAAGCAACGTCTTGCAATAGGGACCGTCAAAAATATCACCATTTGCGGTGCGAATAATCTCACAATCCCAATAGAACCGTAATCTTATAGGTTGTTCCAATGACATTGTACCTAAATAAGTTATATATTTTTTTCTATTAGATAATTAAATTCTAACAAATGTTATAAATATTATACTATACCAACCAATATCAAATAAATCAATTAACCAGAACAGGCTCAAAATCTATGCTTTCTATTAAATAATTAAATTTTAACAAAATCCATGCTTTTTTTTTTATGACAACAATTACAAAAAAAATCTGCATGAACTAATTCGAACTAATTCAACATGAATTAAGTGTCTTCTTAATGTTCCCGTGTCAAAATTAACTCTTATTCAAGATGAATATAAAATGTTAATTTTGGTTTTAATTTAAAGAAATTGAAATTAATTGGATAATTTTTATTTAATTCAAATAATGACTATTTCAAAATATTCAAATTCTCAAATATTTGAAAATTTGAAAATATTAATATTCTACATTTAATTAGTTTTTTTATTTTATAATTTCACTCTAACTTTTTTTTTTTTTGGGGTCTTACTTGAAAAAATCTGAAAGGCTCTAACATCCAACTATATTTCCATGTAAAATTCAAATATTAATATTCTTATTCGTTTAAGGTAAATAAAATAAAAAAATGTTTAACAAAAATAATTTAATTATATTAACTAATTTTTAATTAAAATAAAAAATAATCGAATTTCATAATATCCATATAAATCTCAAATCTTCCTCGCATCTCAATTAAAAATTCTAACAAAAGTTTTATTTTTATTTCTTGACAACAATTACAAAGAAATATAGTATGAACTAATTAAGATAATTAACAATTATAATAATAAAAAAATTAATATACGGATTTGATATTTTCTACTTAATTTTTACATAAAATATTAATATTAAATATTTGAAAAGGATAAAATATTATTTTTTCTTTAACTTCATATGCTTATTGTCCATAAATTAATTTTATATTATTTTTTAATTATTGAAATTAATTTTATTTCAATACATCGTTTAATTTTAATTTCAAAAATTAAAATCTTAGATAAGTTCATACATTTTATTTTAATATTTCAATTTTAATTTGTATATAAAAATGAAAGGACTTTTTTTTAAAAAAAAAATCTTTCACTCAACATTAATTTTTTTTCATTTTATTTATGCCTAAATATTTGAATGGATAAATTAATTTTTTTTTCTTAGTTAGACATCACAAATTTACAAATTTAATGTTGTAAATTGCATGAAAAAATTTATTAATCTTCATGTTAATTTATTTAGAGAAATATTCTTGTTTAATTTTTATTTCATAAAATATATATCTAAAAAATTTTGGAAAAGAAATTTAAGTCTCTTCTTAATATTCAATATTCAAAATTAAATCTTCTTCAAATTGTATATAAAATATTTTTTTGTTTTAATTTAAAGAAATTAAAATTAATTAATAATTTAATATTTATTTAATTCAAACGACTATTTCAAAATATTCAAATTCTCAAATATTTGAATTTTTAATATTAATTTTAAAATATTAATATTTCAAATTTAATTGTATCTAAAAAGAATAAGGATAGGTCTTTTAATTGTATCCAAATTTAATGTTTGAAAAATTCTAAAAGGATGGATAAAAGGATGGATAAAACTATATCTATCTATGTGCTTCAATATATATTCCAAACGGATTAAATTGAAAGTTCCAGACCATTAGACAATTCCAATCCAACATCATTTCGAAATTTATTTCATACAAGTATTTTTTTATTCTAAATTTATTATAATTTTTTTTTCTAAATTTTTCTATCTGAAAATAATTTGTAATTTATTCTAATTCACTATATGTGTTTTTTTTTTCAATTTCACTTGAAAAAATTGGAGGGCTCCCGCATCTCACTCAATTTGCAGTCCGTAAATACTAATAATTTCATGCTCACAAAATAACCAAATTAAACTATAGCAAATACTCACCGAAATAAACAACATTAACTTTTAAAAAAATTCATATTTTCACAAAATATATATCCAAACAGTTTATATAATATGATAAAATAATAACAATTTTTTTTATTCATTGTAGGAACTTGTGATCAAGGGTAGAATGAAAATGTACTACTATTAAATTTCTTCTTCCTAAGTAGAGATTTTATGGAATAGATCATGTGACAATACAATACCCGGTGTAGTTTCTGTTTTTGACTTCGATGCAACCGTGCAAAAAGAAACCTCAAGCTCTTCTTCCTCCTTAGTTGTTTACCTTAGCAGACAGGTTTTTTATTCTGTGAAATGGAGAAAATAATTTTTTTAGCAATTTTACTTGCTTACATGGTAGCAAATAATTTCATAAAATCGTCAATCTATGATTAAAAAAAAAAAAAAAACCTGAAGACATGGACTTCTACCGTCGATATGAAGGATGGCAATGGACTTCTACTACGTTAGTTGTTGTCCAGGTTCCCTTATTATCACTGTAAGACGGGCTGGATTTCTACTGCATTATGTGTTGTAGGCAAGCAGATATGAAGGATGGCAATGAGAAGAGAAGAAGAGCAGAAGAAATTGGCCGCGAAAGCAGAAAGAAGAAGAAAATATGGTCGCAGATGCTGAAGTTGCAGAGAAGAAGAAATTGGCCAGGAAGAAGAAATAAATAGAGGAGACTGTGGTGGAGAAAGCAAATGCAGCTCGTGAACAAAAGCGATTTTTTTGAAAAAGAGGACTGTCGGGACTGACATAGTCGAGTACAGCCGGGCCTCGCGTCTATCAGATGCGAGGATATGTGCGCACGGCCAATCCACAAGAATTAATTCACCTCGCGTCTTCCGGACGCGATGTGTCAGCATACTTCGCGTCTCGAAAATGCGAGGAACCCCTTTTATGAGGTAGGGTGTGATTTTGAACCCGATTGCAGGTGGAGATTCCAAAAGAAGCCTATTTTGGTCAAAGTCACGGTGGAAAGATGATACCCTTCAATTCGGATGAGCCGAATTGCCACGTATTTAGTTAATTATTGATTGAAACAAAAAAAAAGACACCAACCGTTGATTCTTCATCCAGTCATAAAAAGCGACGGTAGATCACTCCTCCAACACGTCAACACTCAACAGCACAGATCCTCTGTAACGCAGCCACGTCACAACCCAAAATTAATACGAGTATTTCGTTCAGTTTTCATTTCAACCCAAAAACTGGAACGCAGAAGCTAAAGTTCCGCGTAAGGGAAAGATAGATCTCCCGCTATCGTTCTGAATTTTCTGAAAAATTTGAACCGTATTTTCCATTGGAGATGGCATCTAGCTCTCACAGAGGCGGTGATTTTTACCCTGCCGCTCCCTACAGATCGAGGTTTTTTTTTTTTCTATTTTTGAATTCATTAAAAAATTGAAATTCTGGTTGTAACCCATCCTAAATTCAGATTTTCCTCTTTTTTTTTTGTTTTTATTTTGGTCTATTACTGATGAATTAAATGTAAACAGAGAGGGTTTAAGCACGAGGCAGGTGGGGGGATCGGATGAAATACAATTGAGAATTGATCCGATACATGGAGACTTGGATGAGGAAATTAGCGGTCTTCGCAAGCAAGTTCGGCAGCTCAGAAACGTAGGTGCTTGTTTTTGTTTTAAAGAAATTTCACCTTTATTTGTTTTGTTTTATTGTTTTTAAACTGTTGTGAATTGTGGAGAAGTACATATAAAGTGTGTGTGTGTGTGTGTGTTTTAAATTTCCTCGTGAGATCACTTAACAAAAATATGAAAAAAATACAATTTAATTCTAAGATAAATCAGCCCATGGGAAAGATTTTGGGGCCAACTGAGTTTAATCCCTGTTGAGAAGTATTTTACCATCATTATTGCTAAATGATTTAATTACCAATTGCTGCTATACTGCGTTTGATTAATCTTAAGCCTGCAGTATAAAGCAAGACCAGATATGGGCGCAGGACAAACCTAAATGTGGGTTTTGACAATTATATTTAGAAGGGCTAATGGTAGGAGAGAGTGGAGCTCTAAAGCATAGGAGTGAACATTTGGAGAACCTGAACCCCCTTCCCGATCAGAATGTGAGAGTCATTACTGTTGCACCAAGGCTTGCCTTTCTATGTATATAAGTGGCTTCTCTTCAAGTCACTGTCTGTAATGATGTAGATAATGGAAAGATGGAAGTGGAAGCCAGTTGCTTTGCCATGGCTGTGCCACTATGTGATAGGGAAACAACAGAGTTTTTTTTTATTTAGGGATGGAGATTGAGAGCTCCAGCTTTATTTGCAATTCAATTATTGGTCAGGTCATAGAACAGTGGACTGTTGGTTGTGATAGACCATGCCTAAATCTTGGCTTGTAATTTTTACAATTGTCGACAGGATACAATGGGTTTGGACTCTGCACAGGGATAAAGGGTTTGGAAATAGAGTTAGGATAGCATTTTTGGAGATATTTGGCAGATTTGCTTGAGAAAATTGGCATTATCTTGGTATGCATAGTTAAATGTTTTGGGATTAAAAGCTTCTAGTTTGCAAGAAACTGGCTGTAATTTTCTTATTCAATGGGAACTTCTGGATTGTGGTGACAAACACTGGTGAAGCCTTTGCTCAAGAACCAAGCTATTTTTTTCCTTCCTTTTGTCCAAATTGTTGTTTGTGATTCTGTCATGCAAAGTATCCAAAAGCTATTCCTTTGCGGTGGTTTAGCAGACAATTTTGCCAATTCACCTGAACATGGATTGGATTCAGTTAACAATGATGCCAACCTCTCTGTGAAGTACATCATCATAAATTTACCGCCTCTTTGATTCTCAAATACTTTATTTAGTTGTAAATACTGAAATCCTTTTAGAACTATAATAAGAAAAGCAGTAATTAAGACTGTTTTTGAATAGGAATGGGTGTCAGAGAGAGATGGTTTCTCCAGCAACTACAAATCAGAATTAAATTGAGATACTCTGGCTCTGTGTATCCCAGAATTTGAATTATCTCATTTGCTAATTAACCTAGATAGTCTAGAATTACAATTGGTTGTATTCTTAGCCTTAAATTTTGCTTTTCCAAGCTGCCCTAGCCCTATCTTTCCTTGCCCCCATGCTTCCCTAACCAATACAATGGAAACACCTGATATTTGGATTGTCAACCTTCCTTGTAAGCTTGCATGGGTCTGCCAAAGCACCCTATTTATGCTCTGTATGTTGTTACATTGGTCCAGTACTTAATTTCATGCTGCAAATACTTAATTTGCTTACAGCAATGCTTCACTTTTCACCTGCACAATGTATTAGGAACTGTAGTCCTGTTATTTTAATTATTTTCTGATTTTTTTTTTTTTTGGCAATATCTGACTGCTATTTGAATTTACAGGTAGCACAAGAGATTGAATCTGAAGCGAAGTTTCAAAATGATTTTATCACCCAGTTGGTATGCCTTTGACCTTGCAGTTAACAACTTTCAGTAGCTTGTCACTACCTTTGCATCACAATTCTTGAAATGTCATTGTTACATTAACAAGAATTGGCTCTTGTTCATATTGAACCAATATTCCGTGCACAGAATTCTTTTTTGGGATAAATAGTCCATGGACGTTAAACATTTTGGCCACTTCACTTTGTTAGGTTGGGTTGGGGGGGGGGGGGGGGAATGCATGGGTTATGCAGTGCCAAAGGAAAAGATGGAGGATACAAGAAGTAGTTTTGCTTGCTCCTTCGCTGCAACAGAATGCCATCTTTCGTTCTAAATTATCACAGTAATATAAAATGAAAACAAATGCTAAACTTACCTTGTCCGTTATGGGGAGGAAAAATGCCAAAGATACTTTCCATGCCAAGGTCTTTTTCACCTTTGGAGATGTAGCTTTGTTACCAAATGTGTCTATCAGCCTGTTTGGCTTTTAATTGCTTTCCCTTCGCCTGTTGTGTATGAGGGTTATAATTTGATTAACATCCGAAGGAGCCAACAGTCGTTTAGTCCCTTCCTACTCTCTCTTTCCTAATGGTGAGCCAGTCTTTTGGTGTTTCCTATCAATGCGCAGATCTGCTTGCAAGAGATGAAAATTTTGTTCCAGAATGCCACTGAATGGATTTAATCCTTTGTGTACCAAAAGAAAATTAACAAAGGGAAGTATCTAAGCCAGACTTTTAACTATGACCAACTCCGTGCCATGCCCAATTTCTGATAGCTCTTTTGTCTTGTCATGGTATGAAGTTAGATAGACCTAGTCCTTGTAGGCCATTAAATCAAAAGGTTGTATCATATGGTCTGCTAGTTGTACCTTCTACAAATGGGATTAGTTTTTAGTGCACAATCTTTGCCAAAGCTGGCTATAAGTGTGTTCTCTAGCTTGTCTTGGTTGGTATTTGCTTCTGCATGTTGAATATTGAAGTGTCTATCCTGAGACCTTGTAACGAATATCTTCTTTGTTATTTTGGGTTGTTTCTAGTCCATCATATCCATCATCCTTGAAATTTGAAGTTGTTCATATAAGTTCTTCTTTAGAGGTGCAAAATGACCATTATTTTGATTTTTTTTCTTTTTCATTTTTCTTGTCCATGTAGCAAATGACACTTTTTAAAGCTCAAGCAGGACTGAAGAACAATATGAAGAGATTGAACAGAAGTATCATCAAGGAGGGGTCAAGCAACGTTATGCATGTTGTTCTTTTTGGAGTGATTCTATTCTTTGTGATCTACTTGTTAGCCAAGGTTGCAAGAAGATGAAGAAAGATCATCTTGCTTATCAAGGCAGTGTTCAGCAGTGAATCAAAAAGAAACCACCCTACTTCTGCGTAAAGCATCATCTGTGGGCATCAGCAAATTGTCAAAGTTGTTGTAACTTCAACCAGGGAAATGCTTTTAACTCTGGCCTGTAGGGACAATCCCAAAAAATTGTTATCAGATTCCTGTTTGAATCCGACGTTTGTGACACTTGATTGAGGAAAATTGTTATATGAAAATAGACCAAGCATTTGGGGATTAGTAATGTAGAAAATATTTATGTATATCAAGATTCCATTTACTTTCAAGTTCAGTATTTTGCCATTTGCCAAACCCATCATAGACTGGCATGCACGATGTTCATCAGACATTTTGCTACTTTATGGAGGCTTGTTCTAGCTGGCTTAGCCCAGGTGCCAATCGTCACTAGATTCGTGATTCATGAGCATGCACAGGCATTTGGGCGCATCTGTGTTTCTTCTGCTTGCTTCTTGGGGTCTTCTTGCTGCTTGCTTAGTCGTACTTGCTCAAGGACCTCCTTTGTCCACTGTGAAAAGTAGGTTTCATTATGACCAACCTGGCCGTCTTTGTGAAACAAAAAGCATTGTGGATCATCATTGGGAGTTGGGCAGTCTTCACCATTTGAATCCCACCAGGCACCCCTGTGTTTCATTCCTGATTGATTTGCCATCCAGTGATGAGCATATTGGCCTATGCCTGCATGCTCCAACCATCCTTTGGGGAAGAACTCCATCACGCTACTGCCACGTTCCATGAAGAACATGTTTGTCAACTGAGCTCCATGTGGAGTTGCAACAATATCGGTATTGCTCATTAGTTGCACCTGAAAATGGAATGACACAGTAACGACACACAATGTCCACAAATTGCCAAAGTGTTCCTTGAAACTACAATCTAGAACGAGCTCTTGCTTTGTTTTTCGGAAAGCTGGAGCTCGTTCTGGTCACGAAAAGCTTGATTTATTTGCATCCAGCACTCCTCACAAACTAGACATCTGATTCTAAGAAAGCATACTCGGATTGTGTTCTCTATCTAGCCTGCTTGGTTGAGAGTTCTACACTGACATGTACTTCAGATTCATAAGGTTTTCCTGTAAAAGCTATTTTTGTAAGTCAAGCTGAGGAAAGTGGATAACTGACCTGATCACAGAAGCTTAGATCTTCTGAATTAACCACATTGAGGATGCAGCCCTCCATCCCTGCACATTCCCTTGTGAATATCTCAATTACAGCCGTTTCATTCTTAAAAGACCTTGAACCTCTTCTCAACAATAGAGTCAATCTTATAATGGGTGCACCTCCTGCTTTCACCTCTCTCCCTCTGTTTTCTTGGTTCAAGACACACAACTTTCTAGCCTTGCATCTCAACAAGTCGAAAACCTTCAACTTGTTCTCATCTCCCATTTTTCCAATATCATGCCTCATCACAATTGCCTTCTCGAAACAGTATGGTTCATCTCCTTGGTTGAATCCTTCAACCTTGAGATCTCCATAGTTTGCCTGCATTAGGTGTTCAAGCCATGATCCCATTTTGAACCTCAGTTCACCCCAGTGGAACAAGACCCACCTTGTTGGCCTTAAGCAACCATTCTTCATTGACCATCTAACAAAAGGGGCTACAGCAGACACTCCATGCCACAAGTTTTCGTGGTTGAAGTAGGTGTCTGATATAAACGTTAGGCCTTCCAAGAGAATGGCCGAGTCTGGAAGGCTTTCTCGCCATGCTAAGGCATAAGAATTCTTGGTGCCATCCTTGGTGTCGCGCCCCTTAAGGCACAGAAGCCGGCCTTTGGATGCATCAGAGGGAAAATTCAAGTATTGAGCTTCATTTTGCTCAAGAGTATCATTTAGTGAAGTCATAAACCATGTATTGCCAGTCATGGCGGTTTCTGAAAACCTGAGATCCTTGAGGGGCAGGAAAGTCACGGATTCCCTTAGCTTAGCTGTCATGGCATCAAAGACCATAGACTGGTTTCTTGCACCAACTCCCCCTTTCCATTGAGGGGAAATTGCCCACGGGATGGAACTTGGATAAGAAAAAGAATCAAAAGCAGAAGGCTGAACACGAAATACAATGATTGTCGAGAGCAGAAAGAACAGGCATATGATCAATTTTATGGAGTGGTTTTTGTTCTTGTTCTTGGTGCCCGATTTGACGCCTCCCTCCACTTCCATCAGCTAGCTAGTTGTTCGAGGTTATTTGTTGATGGTTTAGAGATGAGAAGAATTATCTGACTTCGAGAAGCAATTTCAATCTCGAAGTTGAGACTAAAGTGCTTAAAATATTGCTCTAAGTCAACTTCTGATTTCTGCTCACAAGTTAAGCTGTAGCTGTTGCAATACTTTAATGTCGAGGGCGACAAACTATTCTGGTTCTGGTCGTATGATCCCGGACACCAGCTACCACGCGAGTCCAGCTTGTTTTCTATCAGCCTCAACAACACATTTTTTAGACCCTGAGATCCACCTTCAACGGCTTTACTGGCAACTAGTTCGATGTTGAATACATAAAAGCTCAACAATACACCAATCCCAAGATGATGGCCAAGATAGAGCACCATTGGACGATATATTAGTTCGATTTACAATGGTAGGAAAGTTACCAATTGCCAAAATGACTGAAGCTCTTCCAATGCAAAACCAACAGTTTCGATTAACTGGACCAACTCCAGAATTGTTTTGCAAATAATTTCATTAGCACCTGAATCATATGTACAAAACTCGTCATATTTACATATCCTATACATCAACTTATTACTTAAAATCATGTTAGGAAAATCAATCTAGGAATCAATGAAACAAATCTAGACGGCCCTGCAAAAGCAGGTGGTTCAGTGTCATGATTTTCGTGGACCACCCTTTTGACAACTGAAAATCGCTGCCTAGTTAGTCACTTCGGTCCTTGATTAGTAGGCAGCCGGATGGTAAGGCAGGCGTCAGTAGGGTCAGCTGTACTCTGTCATCAGAATCAAAATGCTTTGCATAGATTGTTAGGCTTCATGTTAGATGAGCATTGTTCACGTATTGGACTGCTGGGACCACATAACCGGCTCCGTTTTGGTTCCGATATCCTCACGTGTGAAATTGCCACTGAAAGTGCATCAACCAAACTGGAATCGTCCTGCTCAATTGAATCATTGGAATCGCTTACAGCTGAGGAAGCTGAACCTGTACCCTCATTGGGAATATGAGGAATGGTATTCATATCTGGTTGTTGTCTTGATATACTGGCTGATGCTAGGGTAGATGCTCCACCTGAGTATCTGGGCTTCAATTTGAAAGACAATGTCCTCATTGTCCGCTCGGTGTAAAACAAAATCCATGGATGACCTGAAAGGACACGCGTGTATCAATGACGAGGAAAAAGAAACTACAATTTTTAGTTAATGCAGCACGTATATATGATAGCTTTGCATTAGGAAAGAAATGGCTGGTAGAAATATCAAGAAGTGAATGAATGGAGTAGACATACACAATGAAATTCAATTACTTTGATGTCAACTGACTGGGAGTAGAGGCAGTTACAACAGCATGCAGCATTTTCAATAGAACAAACATTTCATTAGATAGAAGCTTACTTAGTACTTCGTCAGCAGTTATTCTTGCTGCCACATCCCTGGTAAGAATGCGATCAAGCAGATCCCTTGCAAGTTTAGATACAGATACCCATTCTTCTGAATGGAAATCAAGCCTCTTATTCTTAATTGATTCAAACACAGCTTCCAAAGAGTCACCTTGAAAAGGGAGAACACCAACTAAGAGAGCATGTAGAAGGACACCAGCACTCCATATGTCCACTTTCTCAGAGTAATCCCCCGATATAACTTCTGGAGCAACATAAGCCGGACTTCCAGACAAACCAGTTAACGTATGACCTATGTCAAATATTGCACAATCAAAGCAATTACAACACCCGCAAAAGAAATGAATCTAATGAAATTAAAAACCCTCATCGAACCTTCCCCCCCAAAAAAAAATCTACTTTATTTAACATTTAATGCATAAAACATTTAAAGCCACTCAAACAAAACCAGAGGAAAAAAATATTTTGCTATAAGACACAATGCTAGAAGAGGACTAATAAACGTAAACACAAAAAGCCTCATTTAAACCACTACCCCCCCCCCCAAACAAGGGGGAAAAAAACAAAAAAGAGAGACACGAACTACTAAACACAATCCCATGTTCTTAATTGACTAAAACAGTACATACTTAAAGCAAACCAAAATGCTAAGACCTAAAATATCAAAAAATAAAAAAACTTAAAATAAGAAGAAGAGAAAGCTAAGGAGTAACCAAACTGATCCAGATTATCCTGAGAACAAAGAAAATGCAGTTGCCCTTCACCTGAGACTAATACGAAACACTGGAACTGGCACATCAAGAATGGCATTTTTTTTAATGATCTAGAATGGCTCCCCATGGTTCTAAGAATCAAAAGCAGACATGAAAAAAGAAGTTTGATGGTATATTCAGTGGTTGATAAACATCATAAGCTATTTTCCTATTAGTTCAACGCTGGTACTGAACTCTGTATTATTATTCTCATGGTTCTCCTGCACTTGGCACTTTAGATGGCTAAATTTACACAAAGCCACAGTTAAGTGAGACCTCTACTATAACATAGACAGATGCATTGGCATGTGATAGAAGCTAAAAAACAAATAATGGCATGGGCCTAAAAATCAGACTTCACAGTTCAAAATATGCTTTGCCACAACATAAAAATGTGCAAGGAAAGAACTTCTAGAGGTTTCAAATGGAAAGAGGCCTTCATCGAGCAACACACAACATTTTGTTTGAACATTTTATTCTTGGGATAGATGAAAATGAACTCCCCATAATCGTCTTCATTGGGAATTTTATTATCTTCTTTTTATCTGGGACTAGTTTAGACTTCTTTGTCTAGCCCTAAAAGTTGTTCGTGGTTGCAAGGCCCTTAGTGCCACTTCAATTTTGAATTTCTAATTATCCATAAAAGTAGAAAAGAAGCAAGTCTCTTCACCATTGAAGATGTTAATCCAAGTAGACAACTAAAAAGTGCAGAACAACCCTTAAACTAGATAGTCAATTGCTAATACCAATTTTTCATGCCAATGCAGTGGAATGGCAGTTTAAGCCATATCATTTTATACTATCACAAGAATTAAAGTTTTATACGAAAGAACATACATTCCCATCCAGATCAATGAAAACCAAATTAAAATGAGAAAAAACAAAACTGCATTTTGAGAACAGCCCTAATGGCTACAAATTATTCTTCTCCTCCCAGATGAAACCATGTATCAAAAAGTGAATCATAAAACTTAAAGACTACCATTATGCAAGATATCACAATGGAGTAAACTATTGACAATATAATAACTCAATGGAGACAATTGGGAGTAAACATATTGCAGATTCACAGCTTTGCAGAAACTCAACAGCAAGACTGTCATAAGAGGAAGATGAAGGAATTAATTCTTCTAAGGTACTAAATATTGTTTACCTTTGGCAATCCTCATGGCCAAGCCAAAATCTGCAAGCTTTATCCTTCCAGAAGCAGTGAGAAGAATGTTTTCAGGCTTTATGTCCCTATGCACAACCCCCATTTCATGGCAATACTTGATTACAAGCATCAAGTCCCTAAATATATTTGCAGCCCGATGCTCAGAATATGAGCCCTCTTTGGCCATCTGATCAATCAATCTCCCACCAGAACATAACTCCATCACCAGATGAAAACTGTCAGCATCTTCATAAACAGCTTCCAATGTCACGACACCAGGGTGACCTGACAAATGCTGCATTATCTCCACCTCACGATGAACAGTTTCCTCACCTTTCTTCAAGGATTTACACGCAAATTCTACTCCAGTAACCTTACTCCTACATAACCAAACTGATCCAAATTTTCCTCTCCCTATGGTCTCCCCAGAAACATAATCTTCCTCTATCTTATTCTTCCTACCCATTTGTGTCGCAGCATCTATACACCCAATCTTCCGCTTAAGCCCTCGCCCTGATAAGAGTGATGACGACGAGGTGCCACATGGTGGAGCCGTGGCAGCAATGCCCGCAAGTCTAGTACTTTTACATGACTTAACAATTTCGCAACCCACCACCGCATTACAGTCACCATCTTCCTTACACCTCTTTCTTAACCTTGAATAATCTTCTAATGAAACATGAAATCTTAAATTTGATATCGATGATTGCAAATCCCGAGACAATTCCAAAACATCCTCTTTTTTAGGGTATAAAAGTTCGCTTCCTTTCCTTTTCTTCATCAGTAACCAATTAATACATCCAAAAGAATTACGGGAAAAGAATTAAACCCAATATTGAAAAGATCCCAGATTATCAAAAGCTTCAATTCTGCAATTTAATTTCAATAACAAAAACTAATCAGACGAAAAGCTTGAGACACAATACGAAATATATTTCCCAACACTGACAAATCGAGAAAGCAACCATGGTACCGAAACTTCCAGCACAAAAATGCAAGCCCAAGAAAGAAATCGGACAAGAAAAATAGACTAACCTTAGAAACTGAGAGATGAATCCCAGATGGCCAAAGGAACTAGATGAAAGAAAATACAAGAGTACTGACAGGTTCGAGTGAACAATTAAGAGAAGATGAAAGACAAAACCCTATTAAACTCTGCAACGACGAATCGTAGACGATTGATTTTGGATTGAAGAAATTGTGTGTTTGTGCGTGTGTGGAGATTTTGGGTATACTTTTAAGAGAGAGATGACGAAATGAATAGGGACGGGACGTATACCCTATCATACGACAAGTTCGCTTCGGACACGAACGCTTTTCATATAATAACCGTTGCAGGGCAAGGGTAGACCTGACCTCACACAAAATCCCCCTCCCCACAGAGGTAAAATACCCAAGCACCCCTCCACCAAAAAAAAAAATGACAAAAATAGTAAAAAATGTTATAAAATTAGGGTAGTGTTAGAATAAAATCTACACACTACACACTAAGAAAATTCTAACTATTCTTTGCACAAGAATTTCTCTTCAAACTTCTCTCTTTCTTTCTCTCACAATTCTTTCTCTAATCTTTCTTTCACTAATCTTTCTTTTACAAAAATAATGGTGTATTACAAGTTTAGAGAATAGCTCTATTTATAGAGCTCTAATTAGTGGATTACATCATGGCATACATCATCTTCCACTAATCTTAATTAGTGGTGTCTCCACTAAATGGTGGACATCCATAAAAATCTTCTAATAATTCATATAAATCCATAATTAGTAGAGCCTCCACTAATTAATGGAGATTCCAATAATTCATAACACTCCCCCTTGGATGTCCATCCATACATAAAGAATATGCCTCGTTAAAACCTTACTAGATAAAAACCCAGTGGGAAAAAAAATCTAGTGAAGGAAAAAGAGTACACTATTCTATATATCCGTTTATTACTCCCCCGATGAGATGATTCCTTTAAATCTTTAAACCGACGCATATCGATTTTATGTCTCAACTTCTCAAATGTTGCAGTCGGTAAAGTCTTCGTGAAAATATCTGCGAGGTTATCACATGACCGAATTTGTAGCACATCAATTTCACATTTCTTCTGGAGTTCATGAGTAAAGAAGAATTTTGGTGAGATATGTTTTGCCCAGTCTCCTTTAATATATCCTCCTCGTAATTGAGCTATGCAAGCTGCATTGTCTTCATAAAGAGGAGTTAGAATATCTTTGATTGATGATAATCCACAACTTTCTCGGAGTTAATGAATCATGGATCTTAGCCATACACATTCTCGACTTGCTTCATGAATGGCTATAATTTCAGCATGATTTGAAGAAGTAGCTGCTTGGAGATATCGAAGGACTTGTTTAATTCCATTCCAATGTCGTCGTGTTGGTGAAGAACTAAATCTTGCTAATAAATTGACAGCAAAAGCAATATCAGGTCGTGTAGTATTAGCAAGATATATCAATACACCAATTGCACTGAGATATGGTACTTCAGGACCAAGGAGTTCTTCATCATTTTCTTGAGGTCGGAAAGGATCGGACGATCATTGGAATACTCAATGAATGTGCTTTGTCCATGTCAAATCTTTTTAGAACTTTTGCTGTATATGTTGAATAAATGTTCTACTTGCCAAATGTTCAATTTGTAAACCAAGGCAAAGTATACTTTTACGACCATCCTTGATGTCGAATAATCAATTGTTTCTTGGAGCTCTTCAAGAGTTCCAATAAAATTAAAATCATCAATACATATAGCTAATATCACAAATTTAGAACCAGATTTCTTAATAAAAATACATGGACATACCTGGTCATTTTAAATCTCGCTTTCAATCAATATTCACTAAGATAATTGAACCACATGCGCCCAGATGGCTTCAGGTCATGTAATGATTTCTGTAACTTGATGGAGTAATTTTCACGAGGATAATGTTTATATGCTTCAGGCATATGAAATCCTTCGGGGATTTTCATGTAAACATCATTTTCTAAATTTCCATACAGGTAAGCAGTGACAACATCTAATAGGCGCATATCTATCTTTTCATGTACTGCCAAACTGATAAGATATCGGAGTGTAATAGTATCAACAACAGGAGAATAAGTTTCATCATAATCAATACCTGGTCTTTGTGAAAAACCTTTGGCTACTAATCGCGCTTTATATCGAACGATTTCACTATTTTCATTGCGCTTTCGCACAAATATCCACTTGTAGCCAACAGGTTTTACACCTTCTGGTGTTCGGACTGCAGGTCCGAAGACTTCACGTTGTGTCAGTGCATTTAACTCCGATTGAATCGCATCTTTCCACTGCAGCCAATCTTTTCTATGCCGACATTCATCAACTGATATTGGTTCAGGATCATCACTATCCTGTATAACATCAAGAGATATTATATGCAAACATATGATCAATAATTGTTTTTATCCGATTCCAACTTCTACCGGGAGTGGTATAATGGATAGAAATTTCAGTGTTACTTTCATTTATGTCTGGTTCTTTGTCATAAGTTTTCTCTTGATCTTTATCATTCTTTACTTTAATATGATCATCTGGACCATTAATCCTCTCTTCTTTCGAGGATTTTTATCTTTAGAACTAAGAGGTCGGCCATGCTTCTGGCATGCTTTTGGCTCAGCAGCTATATGTAAAATCTTTTGTTCTGTTGGAATTTCAATTAGAATAGGAGCATTTATAGCTGGCATATGCGATTTTGTTACTCTTCTAGAGTCAACAAAAGCGTCTGGCATTTGATTTGCAATGCTTTACAAATGAATTATCTTTTGAACTTCAAGTTCACACGCGCTTGTATGCGGATCAAGATAATTTAATAATGTTGTCCAATCACGATCTTTCTTGTACTGTTTCTATTCTCTCCCTAATTTAAGGAATAATGATTTCACAAGAGAATAAGAAAAGAAATATAAGAAAATGATGACAAGCAGGAAATGCCAAGAAAAATATCTCCTTTTTTTTTCACTCTTCCCGGTACCGACTTTTCCTCTTCCTCTCTTGTCTTTTCTTCTCCTCCGACCCTCTACCTACCATCTACCTCTTCTTCTTCCTCATACAGATATATATATATATATATATATATATATATATGTATCGATATATATCTCAGTTATCAATCATTAGTAAACATCAAAAACAAAAATCACAAAGCAGATATGGAGACTCATAATTCATTTGAGACATGGTCAAATTTTGACTCGGTTTCTGCAGCAGATGTTGATGTATTTTTCTTTCCAAACCAACCGCTTCTGCCTAATTCGAACACAGAAGATTTTGATATGTTTTTCTTTGCAAACCAACCACTTCCTCCTAATTTCAGGTGAGATACCTTTGAGGGCTTCCATTTGTTTTTAGTGTGCTTGATAATGAAATTAAACTCTCTTTTGGTTTGTTTTTGATGTAAATCAGTGGAAGTTTTGAACATACTGCTTTGGACCAAGTTGATCTGCCCCTATAAGAGACTGCTTTTGATACTATTCCTTTGAATGAGGATATGCTTGTGCATGATCCTTTCTACTCTCTAATGGATTTTGAACAAAGCCAGAATATGTTTCCAGGTTATTTTACCTTTAAACATGGATTTTGAATGGTATTACTTTTACTGATATTATTTTATTTTTCTAGGAGAAATAATAAGTGGTCTTGACAACGAAGTCGGAGTAAGTACTCATGAAATGCATAATATCGAAGTTCAAGATATTATTGCAGACAAAATTCTTGGGGAGAAGAAGATGATTAAGAGGCAGAGAGAGAAGAAGGGCAATAACTCCCAGACACTATCAAGAGAAACAATTTCACAATACTTTTACCTACCAATCAAGAGCGCAGCCAAAGAATTGAATATTGGCATAACCTGTCTCAAGAAAAGATGTAGTTTTATACATTACAGAGTTCACGGTTTTACAATATTGCAACTTCAGGTACAACCATTCATACCGTGCAGTAGGTAGTACGACCATTTTCAGGTGGTCAAATCTTTCTTTTTATCCACATGACATATGGATCTCCTTTTTTTAGCATTTAGATGCATTTCTGTATGACATATAAATTTTTTTTCAGAAATATCAAGGGTTACAAATTCAAATTTAGCGAGATCAATAAATGCGTACCTGTCTTCTGGCTTTAATAACGGCAGAAACTCGTGCTGATAACGTGTTATAAAATTAGGGTAGTGTTAGAATAAAATCTACACACTACACGCTAAGAAAATTCTAACTATTCTTTGCACAAGAATTTCTTTTCAAACTTCTCTCTTTCTTTCTCTCACAATTCTTTCTCTAATCTTTCTTTCACTAATCTTTCTTTTACAAAAATAATGGTGTATTACAAGCTTAGAGAATAGCTCTATTTATATAGCTCTAATTAGTGGATTACATCATGTCATACATCATCTTCCACTAATCTTAATTAGTGGTGTCTCCACTAAATGGTGGACATCCATAAAAATCTTCTAATAATTCACATAAATCCATAATTAGTAGAGCCTCCACTAATTAATGGAGATTCCAATAATTCATAACAAAAAATAGTTTCTTTCTTTAGTGCCCATTATTTATTAGAAAAAGAAGAAGAAAAAATAATATAGTAATTTTTAAAAAAATACATAACATTTTACGTATTTTATCTTATATTGGGTAAGAATTTTTTAATGCGCATTTATGTATGTTTAAGGGAGATTGATTTGTTTTTTACGATAATTATTTCAGGAGAGATGTGAAAAATAATACGTGAATTATAATCACAATCAAATTAATTTATTTTTTATTTAAATTTGAATATTTCGTTTAGATTTGTAACAAAAATTTAGGATAAGAGACAGATCTATGAATATTAATGTTCAAATATTTTAAAATAAAAATATAAATGTCTAATTTAAAGAGAGGAAGTGTTTTGTTGATTAAGGGGCGTGCTTGATTGTCTAACCTATTGCTTTACTTAAGAAAAAAAATAAAAGAATGTATGTATTACTTTTGTTAAAGAAAAATATATACTGCTTTGCTTTAAAAAAAATGCATTCTTCTTCGATATAAAAGTTTTTTACCAAATTTAATCCAAATTTTAACAATTTCGCTGGATAAGATTTTGATTTGCCTTCTATATGTGTTATAAAATTTTGATAGTGTCAAAATAAAATTTACATATAATAAATTTCTAATTATTATTTGCACAATAATTTCTTCAAACTTCTCTCTTTCTTTTATCTTACAGTTTTCTCTAACAATTCTCTCACAATTTGTACATTTCTCAAGTTTGGGGAAGAACTCTATTTATAGAGCTCTTATTAGGGGTATCTCCACTAACTCCACTAATATGTATTTAGTGGCGTTAATGATAGACATCCATATTCACTAATGGAATTAATGGAGCTTTTACTAATTCACTGATATATTCACAACACTTCCCCTTAGATATCCATTACATAAAGAATATGCCTCGTTAAAATCTTACTAGATAAAAATTCAATAAAAAAAAATCTAATAAAGAAAAAAGAGTACAATATTCTATATGTCTGCTTATTACTCCCCCTGATGAGATGATCCCTTTAAATCTTTGAACCGACACATACCGATTTTATATTTCAACTTCTCAAATATTACCGTCGATAAAGTTTTCGTAAAAATATCTGTCAGGTTGTCACATGTTTAAATCTTTGAACCGACACATACCGATTTTATATTTCAACTTCTCAAATATTATCGTCGATAAAGTTTTCGTAAAAATATCTGTCAGGTTGTCACATGACCGAATGTGTAACACATCAATTGCACATTTCTTTTGGAGTTCATGAGTAAAGAATAATTTTGATGAAATATGTTTTGTCCAATCTTTTTTGATATATCCTCCTCATAATTGAGTTATACAAGTTGCATTGTCTTCATAAAGAAGAGTTGTAATATCTTTTCTAGATAATAATCTACAACTTTCTCGAATATGATAAATCACTGATCTTAACCATACACATTCTCGACTTACTTCAAGAATGGCTATAATTTCAACATGATTTGAAGAAGTAGTTGTTATAAATTGTTTTGTAAAATGCTACGTTATAACAGTATTTCCACATGTAAATATATAACCCGTTTGAGAACGTGCTTTATGTGAATCAAATAAATAACTAACATTTGCATAACTTATCAATGTTAGATTGGTTTTATTTGAATAAAATAATTCGAGATCAATTGTACCTTAAAAATATCAAATGACTTGTTTAATTCCATTCCAATGTCGTCATATTAGTGAAAAACTAAATCTTACTAATAAATTGACAGCAAATACAATATCAGGTCGTATATTATTAGCAAGATACATCCATTGCACTGAGATATGGTATTTTAGGACCAAAGCGTTTTTCATCATCTTCTTAAGGTCGGAAAGGATCTTTATTCACATTTAATGACCGAATGATTATTGGAATATTCAATAGATATGCTTTATCCATGTAAAATCTTTTTAAAATTTTTGTTGTATATGTTAATTGATAATAAATGTTCCACTTTCCAGATGTTCAATTTGTAAATTAAGGCAACATTTAATTTTACCAAAATCCTTGATTCGAATTCTCTATTTAAATAATCAATTGTTTATTGGAGCTCTTCTGGAATTCCAACAAGATTAATATAATCAACATATATAACTAATATCACAAATTTAGAATAATATTTCTTAATAAAAATATATGGACATACCTGGTCATTTTTAAATCTCGCTTTCAATAAATATTCACTAAAACGATTGAACCATATGCGCCCAAATTGCTTCAGGTCATATAATGATTTATGCAACTTGATGGAGTAATTTTTACGAGGATAATATTTATATGCTTCGGGCATGCAAAATCCTTCGGAGATTTTCATGTAAATATCATTTTCTAAATTTCCATACAAGTAAGCAGTGACAATATCTAATAGGCGCATATCTATCTTTTCATGCACTACCAAACTGATAAGATATCAGAGTGTAATAGCATCAACAATAGGAGAATAAGTTTCATCATAATTAATACCTGTTCTTTGTGAAAAACCTTTGACTATTGACCGTATTTTATATCGTACGATTTCATTATGTCCATTGCGCTTTCGTAAAAGTATCCAATTGTAGCCAACAAGTTTTATACTTTTTGGTGTTCGGATTGTAGGTTCGAAGACTTCATATTTTGTAAGTGCATTTAATTTCGATGGAATCGCATATTTTCATTGTAGACAATCTTTTCTATACCGACATTCATCAACTGATATTGGTTCAAGATCATATTATCCTATGTAACATCAAAAGATATATTGTATGCAAACATATTATCAATAACTATTTCTATTTGATTCCAACTTCTACCAGAAGTAGTATAATTGATATAAATTTCAGTGTTACTTTCATCAACATCTGGTACTTTTATTTTGTCATCAGTTCTCTCTTAATTTTTATCATTATTTTCTTCAATATGATCATTTAGATCATTTAATCTTCTTTTCTTTCGAGAATTTTTATCTTTAGAACTAAGAGGTCGGCCACGCTTCTAGCGTGCTTTTGACTCAGCAGCTATAGGTATAATCTTTTGTTTTGTTGGGACTTCAATTCGAATAGGAACATTTATAACTGGAATATGCGATTTTGTTGCTCTTCTAGAGTCAACAAAAGTATCTGGTATTTGATTTGCAATGCTTTACTAATGAATTATTTTTTGAACTTCAAATTCACACGCGCTTGTATGCAGATCAAGATAATTTAATGATGTTATCCAAACAAAATCTTTCTTATACTGTTTATGTTCTCCCTCTAATTTAGAGAATAATGATTCATCAAAATGACAATCAGTAAATATTATTGTGAATACATTTCGCGTCAGGGTTCAACATACTTGATAATAGAGGGAAAATCACATTCAACGTATATCCCATTTCTTCTCTGAGGACGCATCTTTGTACGTTGGTTTGGTGCAATTGGAACATATACAGTACACCCAAAATTTTTTAAATGAGCAATATTTGGTTCTGAACTAAAAATTGATTGCAAAGGAGAGAATTTATTATAATTAGTTAGTTTTATACGTACAAGTGTTGCAACATGTAAAATAGCATGTCCCTAGATAGATGTTGGGAGATTTGTTTTCATTAATAATGATATAATAATTAATTGTAATATTTTAATAAAAGATTCAACAAGACCATTTTGTGTATTAACATGAATTACAGGATGTTCAACATTAATCCCAATTAACATGCAATATGCATTAAAGGTATGTGATGAAAATTCACCAACATTATTCAAACGAATATTTTTAATTTGATAGTCAGAAAATTGTGTTCGTGATTTAATTATTTGAGCAAGTAATCTCGCAAACGCCAGGTTGCGAGTAGATAATAAACACACATGTGACCATCGAGATGATACATCAATTAAGACCATAAAATATCTGAACGGTCCACATGATGGATGAATAGGTCTACAAATGTCTCTGTGAATCGGTTTAAGAAATATAGGACTTTCAACTCCTACTTTTACTGGTGATGATCTAATAATTAATTTTCTTAGGGAACATGCAGCACATGAGAATTTTTCTGATGTTAATATCTCTTTATTTTTTAATGGATGACCATATGTATTTTTAATTATTCTTCTCATCATGGTAGATTCCGAATGACCCAACCGGTCATGCTAAATGTTAAAAATAGTAGGATCAGTAAACTTCTGATTTACTAGATGATGAATTTCAATTGTACATATTTTTACAAAATATAGGCCAGTAGAAAAAAATGATAATTTTTCTAATATAGATTTCTTACCCAAATTAATTTGAGTAATATAAAGATGCTCAATACCATTTTCCTCATTTGTTTCAACATGATATCCATTTCTGCAGATATCTTTAAAATTCAATAAATTTCTTCTAAATTTTTTAAAAAATAATGCCTTATCAATATTTATTGTTATTTCTTCAAACAATAATATACTAACTCTTCCGAAACTTTCAATCAAATTTGTACTACCGTTTTTATTATAATATTTATATCTTCTATTTTGATATAAGAAAAATATTTCTCATTTTTTAGTATGATATGTGTAATTTCACTATCAATAATACATATATCATTATTAAAAATAGTCATTTGAACAAAAATATGTATATGCAAATGTAAATATTCTTAAAATATAATAAAAATTTACAAAAATATCAGGGTGAAACATTAATTCTTCTAGACACTGCCATCACCAATCCTACCATTTTGGTGTTCAAAAAAAATCAGATACATCAATATGAGTAATATTGATATTAAAATTTTCTGAATCAATATTATTATCGTCAGCATCATTAACTGCATGTTGAGAAAAATTTGCTTCAATATTTTTATTTTCCTTTCCAATGAAGCTTGACATAATTTCACTAAATGCTTGGTCACACGATAGTTACGTGACCAATGACCTTTCATGCCACATCTATAACACTTATCCTCATAATTTTCTTGTATTTCTTTTTCTTTTCCCTTATTATCTTTTCTTTCACACTTCAGGTGGCCAGTGTTTCTCACAACTTGATTATTACTGTGATAAGAGAAATATCGAGTATGTCAACAACCATAACTACGATCACAGTCACGGCCACGACTACGACTACAGCTTCTGTTGGAGCCAACAGTATTCACTTTTGGGAATGCTGTTGAGACAATTAGTCTGACTTTATGATTTTTCAATAATAACTCATTTTTTTCTCTACAATGAGGAGGGTAGTAATTAAATTAATAAATTTTGTATACTCTTTTTTTCGATATTATTATTGTAGGACAATATTTGATGTATGAAAGATGAAGAATGTCTTCTTCAGCATATCTTCATCAGTAATTTTTTCTCCACATAATTTTAATTGAGATGTAATTTTATACATAACGGAGTTATATTCATTCATGGTTTTAAAATCTTACAACCTCATGTGCAATCATTCATACCGTACAGTTGGTAGTACGACCATCTTTAAGTGGTCAAATCGTTCTTTGAAATTTACCCACAGGACATATGGATCTTTTTCGGTAAGATATTATATTTTCAAATTTTCGTCGAGATGACGACGGATAAAAATCAAAGCTTTAACCTTTTTGTTGTGTAGATGTACTATTGTTTTCTTTAATAATTTCACTAAGGCCTTCAGCATTTAGATGCATTTCTGCATGGAGAACTCATGATATATAATTTTTTTCAGAAATATTAAGGGTTACAAATTCGAGTTTAGTAAGGTTAGCCATATGATCAATAAATGAGTATCTTTAGTCTTCTGGCTTTTGTAACGACAGAGACTCGTACTAATAACGTGTTATAAAATTTTGACAGTGTCAGAATAAAATCTACATACAATAAATCTCTAACTATTATTTGCACAAGAATTTCTTCAAACTTCTTTTTTTCTTTTCTCTCATAATTTTTTCTAACAATTTTCTCACAATTAGTATATTTCTCAAGCTTGGAGATAGAGCTCTTATTAGTGGTGTCTCCACTAACTTCACTAATATGTATTAGTGGTGTTAATAGTAAACATCCATATCCACTAATGAAATTAGTGGAGTTTTCACTAATTTACTAATATATTCACAATAATATAAACTTTTTCAACATTAAATTATTGTCTTAAATAAATTTTCTTTTCAAATTAATATTTTTTGGTAAATTGGTCTTTGTGGTCCTTTAACTTACTTTTATTTGGCAACTTAAGTCCTTGAAATTTTTAGATCCCTCATATTTTTTCTATTGAATATTTAGGTTCTTCTGTCGGGTTTTTCACGATCAACTATAGTCAACGTCATCTTTTGGCGCGCGTTTACAAACTCGAGAGTCATTTTTGAGAGTGCAAAATTTATTTGCTAATAATCCCAAATCACGTGCCAAGCTCGTGGTGTCGACAGGGGGAGCATGGCTATCGTGAATGGAATTAGACTGTCTAGACGGCGACACAGAATTACCGCTCTCTGAGACTCACCTGATTCGAAGAAATGAGTTTTTGACCAAAATAGTAGGGTTTCCAAAAGCAGCTCCGGATGGGGGTAGGGAATGCGGGGGACCCTCGGGGAGAGGGAACCTCGTGTCTGCTAGACACGAGGAATAGCCACCATTTCTCGGTCAAAAGCCATGCAGAGATTCAGCAAAGAAGCGCAGAAATTTATGGATTTCTGACAAAAAGCAAACAACCTCGTGTCTGGGAGACACGAGGTTGTCGGCCTTTTTTATTTCTCCCCACCCGGCGTGTCGGCTTTTTTCAGTGAACAGAGATTCCATTTTCACGCGGTGCATGCAAAGCAATTCACGGGAGGAATAGTGTGCAATTCTGCCTATAAAATGCGCGCAACCGACTTCATTTTCATTCATCTCCAAAAGTCGCAGCTTCGTCCAATTCTCTCTCTTCACATTTCAGTCGATTCTCTCTTAACATTTCACGGCATTTGCCGACTCTCTCTCAAACAGAAAGCCCAATAGTTTAATTTTTCTCTATTTTTAAATTTATTAAACTTTTTTTTCCCACACATCTGGAATTATATATCATATTTATTTATTTTCATCACTATTAATTTATCGTCGGAGATTTGTGCTGGAATTACAAGTCAGAAAAAGTGTAGCTGTCTGTACACTCGAGCCATACACGCGACTTTTATATTTCAGGTTTTTTTTAAATAGATATTATATCAATTAATTTATTTATTTGTTCAAATAGATATATTGACTGATTTATAATCGTTATATTTTAATTTGCGTCCATGTTAAAAAAATCGTTATATTTTTTTATATTTAGTTTTTTATTATTTGTGACAATTAATTGATTTATATTGATATTGTATAGTACAATATATTGTATAGCACAAAAATATTTGACTAAATGACTTACTGTTAGGTTAAAGGAAAAATGACCGACTAATTATTTCTAATAATTTGATTAGAAAAATATTAATATAAATTAGACGAAAAATATCTAATTATGCACAAAATTTCAAATTAAATGAAAAAATTTAATGTAGGATATATTAAAAATTTAGGTTGAACCTTATCTTTAGTTTTTATGGTGAGCTTAATAATTTAATTTATTTATAATATTTAGTTAGTTGTTTTTTTATACTTAATTTAATTTAATTACGATTTACGTTCATATTAAAAAATCGTTATATTTTGTTTGATATTTGGTTTTTGATTATTTGTGATGATTAATTGATTTATATTTATATTGTATAGAATAATATATTATTTTGGGTTGAGATGTGATGAATAATGAGATTAATTATTTCTAACAATTTGATTAGGAAAATATTAATATCAATTAGATGAAAAATATCTAATTATGTACAAATTTTCAAATAAAATGAAAATTTTAATATAGTATATATTAAAATTTAAGGGTGAACCTTAGCTTTTATGGTGAACTTAATAATTTAATTTATTTGTAATTTTTAGTTTGTTGTTTTTTATACTTAAGTTAATTTAATTTAGTTTAATTGTAATTGACGTCCATGTTAAAAAATTGTTATATTTTGTTTGATATTTGATTTTTGATTATTTGTGACTATTAATTGATTTATATTGATATTCTATTATATAGCACAATATATAATTTAATTTTTTGTGGGATTTTTAGTTTGTTGTTTTTTTATACTTAAGTTAATTTAGTTTAGTTTAATTGTAATTTACGTCCATGTTAAAAAATTGTTATATTTTGTTTGATATTTGATTTTTGATTATTTGTGACAATTAATTGATTTATATTGATATTCTATTATATAGCACAATATATAATTTAATTTTTGGTGGGATTTTTAGTTTGTTGTTTTTTTATGCTTAAGTTAATTTAGTTTAGTTTAGTTTAATTGTAATTTACGTCCATGTTAAAAAATTGTTGTATTTTGTTTGATATTTGATATTTGATTATTTGTAACGATTAATTGATTTATATTGATATTCTATTATATAGCACAATATATAATTTATTTTTTTTTGTAATTTTTAGTTTGTTGTTTTTTTATACTTAAGTTAATTTAATTTAGTTTAGTTTAATTGTAATTTACGTCCATGTTAAAAAATTGTTGTATTTTGTTTGATATTTGATTATTTGTGACGATGAATTGATTTATATTGATATTCTATTATATAGCACAATATATAATTTAATTTTTGGTGGGATTTTTAGTTTGTTGTTTTTTTATACTTAAGTTAATTTAATTTAGTTTTGTTTAATTGTAATTTATGTCCTGTTAAAAAACCGTTATGTTTTTTTTTATATTTAATTTTTGATTATTTGTGACGATTAATTAATTTAATATTGATATTCTATTATATATCACAATATATTGTTTTAGATCAACCTGTGCTGAATAATAATTTTATTGGTTTCATATAGCAATTCAATGTTGCGACATTCTTTATTTATTTATTTATTTTTTTTTTAATAGAAAAATTCTTTTACATTGTTTATTTAGGCACAATGTTACTAGAACAACATGTTTCAATTCAGACTCATCTCGCATGAGGATTATTGGCGTGACTCTGGTTTAATATTGGTGTCGTACGCTCACCATTTCAAGAATCGACGATCTGGTCGAAGGCGGGTATTCGGAATGAAATGGATGAGCGTAATCCTTATTCACCTCATTGATGTGGGTTATGCCATCGCAGCGGACATAATAGGAAGAATTGCACCTACGGTGTTGTAGATTGATGTTATAATATTTTATATATTATATCTTTATGAGTTTATATGACTGATGTAATATTTATTCTTTGATATGTTGTATCGAAACAGCTTATGTGTGTAATAATATTCATCACGTCTGTTTATCTATTTTGTGGTATTATGGTTGCATAAACGATGATATTTTCACTTTATTTTGTTTAATAATATATCATAATCATTTTTTTTTTTTTACGTTTTAGGATACCATTGATGAACCTTGCACAAGACAAAGTTGATTTCGGCCCTATTATTCCAGACTTATTGACCCTACAGTGTCGACATAGATCGACACATATATGGGCAGGACAGTTGGAAGATACTGTCCTGACTGCAAAGCGCAATGACAGCACTTTTTGGATTGCTCGACCATTCGATCCACGAGTCGAGCAACTTATGGATATAGCTGGATTCAGTGGGATTATTCGTTTGTCGTACATGAAGATTGATCATCCCCTGATTACAGCGTTGGTGGAAAGATGGCGCCAGGAGATACACACGTTCCATCTTACAGTGGAAGAGGCCACAATTACACTACAAGATGTTGAGATTCTTTTTGGATTACGTGTGAAGCGTGATCCAATTATTGGTCGTGGGTTCAACTGCCCACAGGCAGAGCTACTAGATCTATGTGACGCGCTACTTGATTTTCGACCCACGGGTACAGACCTGGATAGATCTCGATTGAAGTTAAGCTCACTCGAGAGAGCCCTGGCTCAACCTCTCTCAGCGCACGCGACTCCTGATATGGTTGCACAACATGCAATGTGTCGCATTTTGCAGCTTATTGGTGGATTTTTGCTCTCCGATAAATCTGGAAACCGAGTTCATCTCCGCTTCCTTAGGTATATACGTAGTCTCGAGTTGGCTGGTACACTGAGTTGGGGTAGTGCAGTATTAGCTCATTTGTATCGTTGTATGTGCAACGCTACTGTTTACACGACGCATCAGATCAGTGGTCCACTTCTATTGATTCAGGTACGAATTTAAATTCAAAATACGAATTTAACTATGTTAAATCAATTATATTTTTCTAATATTGTTATTTTTCTAGAAGTACAGTTATGGGCTTGGGAGCGCATTCTCACTATTAGACCCGATAAAATACGGTCGGTGGAGGATATTGGCCCGAATGTGCCTAGGGGAATAGTATGGCAGAGTCCACTGGAATTGTACCGCACACCAACACATGTGCTAATTGCGTATAGAGATCAGTTGGATCGGATGCGACACAATCACGTATTTATTACTACGATATTATTAGATTGGAATCGAATTTTAAATAATATTTATTGTTATTTATTGTTTGGAACTAAATTTATTTATTTTACAATTTATTTGGCAACCTTATGATGCGAACATGTTGGCATCTCTACCTCCGTACTGTATGCATGGCCAACAAATTTGGATGTCTGTCACATCTCTGCTGTGTTGGGAGACGATTGAGCTACATCGCCCCGATCGAGTTCTGTGACAATTTGGATTGTTGCAAATAATTCCGAATGTTGTTGACACGGGGTCAAATCTGCATCAGCGAGACCTATGCACTACTGGTGCCGGATGGGATTAGGTGGATGCGCTACATCGTGCTAATTGGATTAACAGACATGTTTCTACCATCACCAGACAACCCACTTTCGGGCAGGCTATTGTTGCGCCTAATTATTTTACGTGGTATTGGACTCACACATGACGATTAATTAGCAATCCTACCATACAACAACCAAATCCCGTCGGCTATCAGTCTAGTAGTTCAGCAGCTAAAGTACTCGTAAGTCTATTTTTTCTCGTTCATATAAGTATATATAGAATTCTGACTTATTTAAAATTTTAATGATATTCTTGAAAATGCATATGCAGATCGACGCACTGCACCAGATTTGACACATAGGTAATGAAGCGTCTCAAGATGATGTATCATACGCGCAACAAGCAGTCGGAAGAACGTCCGATATTGCCATGCGTACTTTGGCTGCCAGTGGCAAATCCGATTGTCTAAATCGAATGCCGTAGAGCCATCCAGACGATCATATGCTGTTGATTCGATACCGCCGATTCCACAATAAGTGCCTCCACAAGAACCACCAATAAGGCTGGGCGGTAGACGGGCACGTCGGCGCGCATCAGTTGAGGAAGTTCCCCCGTAGCAGTATTACTCACCGGTGCATAGAGATGAAGATGTTTATGTGCCAGGCGCTCCTGCAGGGGTCTATGATAATTACGTTCCAGTTTCGCCAGTTGCAAATGACTTCGTCCCTGGTGCAGCGGTTTCAGATGATTACGATGATTTTTTAACTCTGCAACACCTAATTTTTTATCCTAGGTATGTTTCTTCGGGGGGTGAGTTTGTTGCTGGTACATCCACTGGACATTCTCGGAGATAGTATAGACAGTCTGAGGACGATGTTGGTCCGTCGTACGATACAGATGAATAAGATAAGGGACAACTTGAATCACATCCTCAGCAACAACCTCCGAGACGGGTTCAACCTCAGCGAAACCGTCGAGGATTTCATTGTGGGACTAGTTTTCATAATTGGTTTTGAGGATTTTTTGTGTATGTGTATATTATTGACATTTAAAATTAATTATAATTAATTTTTATATATAATTGTAATTAAATTTTAGCATTCAAATTAATAAATTAAACTCTAACAATTAAAATTAAATTTAAAATAATTAGAAAAATAATTAATTATTATTTCAAAAATATTATGTTTAACAGATTAAAGATAATAATAAAATAAATTACATGTCTACATATAAAAATATTTACGCTAACAAATTAATGTGAAATTCAAAAAAAATTACTGCATGTTTTTAATGTACACATTTAAAATTAATTATACATAATTGTAATTATATTTTAGCATCTAAAAATTAAAAGTAAATTTAAAGAAATTAGAAAAACAATAAAATAAATTAAAAAGATTAAAAATTATTGTCATTTTTTACGATAAAAATAAATTAGGATTCAATTTTAGTATTAATTGAGATTTAAAATTATTTAAAATTTTATTAAAAATAACTGTGATTTTGTATTGTGAACGAAACTAAATCAAAAAAAGTATTGAATATAATTATTTATTTAAATAAAAAATTAAATTAAATAGAGCGAAATTACATGTCTACATATAATAATATTTTTGCTAAAGAATTAATTTTAAATTAAAAAAAATTTGCTAAATATTTTTGTTAAAGAATTTTTGCCATGCAGAAAAGTCATGTTTTTTTTTTTTAAGGATTTCTCTGTAGAGAAATCATGTAGAGAAATCAAATTGTCAAATCTTATGAAGATTTTAGGTGTACGTTATTGACATTTAAAATTAATTATAATTAATTTTTATACATAATTGTAATTGAATTTTAGTATCTAACATTTTAAATTAAATTCTAAAAAATTAAATTAAATTTAAAGAAATTAGAAAAATAAAAAATCATTATTTTTTAATGAATTAAAGATAATAAAATAAATTAAAAAGATTAAAATTTATTGTCATTTTTTGATGATAAAAATAAATTAAAATTTAATTTTAGTATTAATTGAAAATTAAAATAATTTAAAATTTTAATAAAAATAACTATCATTTTGTATTACGAGCGAAACTAAATAAAATTTTTTATTAAATATAATCGTTTATTTAAATAAAAAATTAAATTAATTAAAATTAAAATTACATGTCAAAATTAATGTAAAATTTTTTAAAAAAAATTGATGTTGTTAAAAATTGCAATGCATTTGAATTGAAAATAGTAAACCCAGCTACTCCATTTTCTTCCTCTCTAATTGCCGTGTTCTCGGGGTTGTTGCCAGTGAAAAGAAGAGAAATCTCTTCAAGAAATTGGGCTGATGGTAGACATGAGATACACACTTTCACGCTTCACGGAATTTCTTCATTTAATGTGCGTAAAGAATTTTGTCCGCACAAACTTTCACGCTTCTCGAAATTTTTGCATTTAATGCCCGCGAGAAATTTAAGGGACAAATTTTGCAAATCAAGCCTCGCGTCTGCCAGACACAAGGTGCCTCCTCCAATAGGATAGCCCAAATTTTGTACCTCTATCCGAAGTTACTTTTTAAAATCTCTTATACACACGAGGTTACTCCTTAAGGGATAACCCAACTTTTATACCCCATCCAGAGTTACTTTTTAAAACCTCATATTTTGGTCAAAAACCCTCGAAGAAATACGCCACTATCTCATCTCTATTAGGATTTTAGTTTTCTTTTTTCATTTGTTTTCATGATAACAAATAGATTGTCTGAATTTTGTTTTGTCAGACGAAGGACAGATGGAGTTACAGGAGACAGTAAGGTCTAGAGAACGAGACCGAGTACACAAGGTGGACTGAATCAGAGATCGAGATCAAGGGTCCGAGATATTGACTCAGCGCAAGAGAAGTAGGATGGAGAGGTACTTGGAAAGGAGAAAGTACCGAGATATTGAAGGCGGTGCTGAGGACAGTTCTGGCCCATTTGGGGAAGAGACCTAGGAATGACTACGAGGAACCATCATCTTCTATGTCAAATCACGCTTCTTGGAGGACTGTTGCTTCGACCAGAAACGTTAGGTCGATGCGAGGGTTGCAAGTCGCCGACGAGATGATTAGTGCGGTGGTCCCAAGGAGAGCTCGCTCTGGTATAAAGACTTGCAATATAAGATTAAAAAAACTTCAATTGAGGTTCATTGTTAATTTGATTGTTGATTTTTCGTTTTATCTATTAAAAAAAATTTATTATCAGTAAAAAGATTAAATGAGCAGTGCAATAGCAGCCCCCGGGGATTTGGGGAATGGCAGAGCCGGAGGAGACCTTTGCCGTCGTCGTTGGGTGGAAGTGTTGATATTGTTTCAACTTCTTCAAGTGTTTCTCTTAGGAGGAAGATGGTTGGTTCTTCAGTATTTTCTTCTGAAAGTTCCAGTTGTTAAGTTTTTATAGCCTTTGTAGTCGAATAAGCTGACAAGATTTTGCATTTCTTGCACTTCAATGACATTTTGCAGAAGCAATTAGGGCCTAGAGGTCTGGTTTCTAAGGCTTCTCGAAAGCTTCTTCCTTTGGTTGAGGTGGTAGAGGCTTTGTTTGATTTGATGTAGCAGTCTCAATCTCAGTTGCCTTCACAGAACTCCAAGAAAGATCAAAGAATCAGCGATAATATCTCGACCGAAAAGCTTGATTTGATCGGCAATAAGGATGTGGATACCAAATCTGTGCGTTTTCATTGTGTCTCTGCACAAATTGGTTCCGAGGCCTCCGACTTGCCACCGGACGTTAACTCTACTTCCGTGGCCTCCCTCGACGTCGGTAGGTATTTGTCAGATTTATTAACTATTTCTTTCCGAGGAACAATTCTGCTGTATTCTTGAATATAAGTTCGTGTTTCCTGCTTACCTGGTTGGCTGTTTGTGCCCCTATTAATTTACTTTTCCTTTTTTTTCTTCTTTTGGGTAAAATACATCATTTTTTGCTCGAAAAGAATTAAGCATTGAAAGTGAGTTGAAGTGTGGTAATATGTTGTCTGATGCACTGGAGCTAAAGGTGCAAGCAAATTTGGGGTTATAAATAAAGAAATTTTGCACTTTAAAATATGCCTCTTTGAGTTTGTAAACACTCGTCAAAAGATAACATTGACCACGATTTACCGTGAGAAGCCTGACGAAGAAACCTAAAAATTTAATAAAAAAAAGATGAGAGATTTAAAAAGTAAAAAAAAAAGTTCAGGGACTAAAAAATGAAAGTTGATATGTTCACTAAGTATTCAGGAATGAATTATGATATGCTCTCTCAATATCTAAAAATGCATCATCCTTAAGAGATTGGTTTAGATTCCAAATATTATCTTTGTTTCACAATATAAGTCGTTTTAGACTTATGCACAGGAATTAAGTGTTTTAAATTGCAAATAATTTAAAAACTAAACTTCTAAAAATACCCCTAATTAAATATTTATCTACTTTGATAATTGAAGAGAATTAGGTCATAATTAGTGGAAAAAGAGAAATTGTAAGGAAGGGTAGAGTTGTAAAAAAAGTAATAAATTTTTATAGAATTTCCTAAAACGATCTATATTGTGAAAAAAAATTTCAAATCTAAAATGACTTATATTGTGAAACAGAAGTAGTAATAAAAAATTATCAGGTACATCACTACTACTTTGACTCCTTCTTCTGTTGATTTATTTAAATATTGTGAAAAACTACAAAGAGATTAGTTAGAATGGTAGTTGTAGAACATCTTGTATTTAATTTTGGTAAAAGATTTTGTTTTAATAAATATTGTTAAAATACTTTAAATTCTACTGTAAAACATGTTTTCCACATTACCCTCACACGTATATTTAAAAAATTATATAGGAAAAATAAAAAATAATTAACTCAATTTTTTTTAAATTTACCTGATAAAGTTTCTTTACAGAGTGATATTTAAAGTGATTATTGGCAAACTCATTCTCATATGGATGTTACATATCATTGGATAAATAATGTATGTAATATTAAAAAACGATTACTTGTTTATGGGGCCTTTGATAATTTATATTCTATTAAAAATATTTGTTAACTGTTAATTGTTATTCTAAAAAAATATGGTTTAGTGAATAAGATTCTTTAGATTTCTTTTGATAATGCTAGTGAAAATACTGCCTCAATTATTAGTCTTAAAATTTTAATTAAGCCAATTATTGGAGGTAAATTTTTTCATGTTAGATATATATGTCATATTTTAAACTTATATATACAAGGTAGTCTAAAAAGTTTTGATTTTTATATTAAACCAATAAAAGCTGCTTTTAAAAATGGAGTTAATTTTGTAGACATAATGGTATAAAATTAAAACAATTTTCAAAAGATATCCTAAATAGATACAAGTCAACATATGAATTATTAAATGAATTTTTTCCATCTAAAGAACTTATATGAAGGCTTAAAGGAGAAAAACAAAGCACGTAGCGGAAGCAAAAAATTGCAGAAAACTGAAGAACATGAAACAACTCGAACAGAGCCGGCGTCGGTTTCGGCGGCCTAGCCGGCGCCAGTCACGCTCTGGCAAGACTCCGAGGAAAAAAATCTCTAACATTTTCTTTTTGTTTTCAAAGTTGGCTGGATTGGAATGTGTGGAACGGGGGTAGCTGCGTTGGTGGAAACCTTTGGTGCGATTCCTACAAGCCTCTTACTTCGTCTTTGCATGTAGGTGAACGCCAACCTCTCGATCTTCCATTATATGGCATGTCTAATTCCGTTTGGTGAACAACTCACAAACTAAGGAACTTTTCCTGCAGAGAGAGAGAGAGGCGTCTATTTTTTCCACCAGAGGAAAACAACAGTGAAAAAACAACGTTGTCTTCAATCCTCTTGTTTAACCTAAATAAAATTATAGGTTAAATTGGACTGACCCATTGGACTCTTAGTTTAGCCTTTTGGACTAAAATAATTATTTTAATTAGAACCAAATAAATGGCCCAACAAATTATTAATTTCCCAACCCAAATAAACTAGTCAAATTAACAAGCCTATATTAGTTTAGTTCCAGGTTAATCTTTAATTATTCAAATTGGGCCAAAGCCTTGAATAATTAATTAACCCACCAAACTAATTTAATTAATTCCCTCTCTTCATGGACCTTTATTTTACTCTAACCCAATAATTAAATTAGGCTATTTAAATAAAATCAATTTTATTTAATTTAATTTAAGACCAATTCCTTAGCCTGTATATAATTAGGACTCATGATCTATATTATGGACCAAAAGACACACCGCCTTGGCTACTAAAATGACCAAAATACCCTTGTCATATAAATTGTTGTATTTTGCATTTTAAATATTTTCTAATATCACCATAGGGAAATATTGATCCCAAGGATAATGCTGCGTTAGTAAAGTC
This sequence comes from Voacanga thouarsii, assembly GCA_026120185.1. Classification (NCBI taxonomy): domain Eukaryota; kingdom Viridiplantae; phylum Streptophyta; class Magnoliopsida; order Gentianales; family Apocynaceae; genus Voacanga; species Voacanga thouarsii. The sequence goes on along the minus strand of JANUWF010001723.1, from coordinate 462,632 downwards.
TCCAACCTATAGGTGTAATGACTAAAATACCCCTCTATATATCACCGTACATTAGAGAGGAAGAAATGTACTAATACCTCTCTAAATGACATCTACGATCCTTTGACTTCTAATCCAATGATCCACGACTTTTTGGATTGTTTTTGCTTTCCAAGGGAGCTACTCTAAAGCAAACATCCAAGTCATGTTTCCTAAGGCCCTGGATATTTAGATCATTCAGACAACTACAAGGGGCGATATAGTATAGAAACTATTTTGTATAAGTCTGTTTTAACTAACTAGTCACACATACCCAACATGCAAGTATATTGGTCGTACAATAGAACCTCAACTATAGCATATCAAATATATGCTTCCAGTTTCGTCAGACCATCAACTCATACTCAAGTCATAAAGTATTAGTTTACGCTGTAGTAGTAGTAGTAGTAGTTTAGATTTCTATCATATAGTACTTTAAGAAACCATTACTACAGGTTCTATTCTACGTTTTCGAAATACGCTTATGTCATGAAGTGAGTGGACTACTCACTGGCTAAAGGTAAGTCATTCCCCATTTAGAATTCACAACATAATAACCTAGACATGATGAGATTCCTATTCTCATCAATCGGTTAAGAACGAACGTTTATGTGTTAAGTAACCCGTGATCCATACCTTACTGTGAAAGACCTCATTCACATGAACCACTTACTTAACTCAATGGGTCTTTTCCAAATGTAATTGTACAAAAAAAAAAAAAAATCACAGACAATTTCTGAAAATAAATTCTTTTATTAAAACATTCGATATTTACATCAGAAATCTAGTCTAAGAGGGCATATTTCCCAACATTATATGTGCTTTTTTGCAAATAGAGCTACTAGAATACAGTTATTTCCTCAACAATAGAACATTTGTAAAGGTATTTTAAATATTTTAAAAATACTTAATGATGTTGCTTATAATTAATCTGTTGTTTGTTATCCTCCTTCACACTTAATTATTCAAAAATATATTAATGTTACTAATATTTTTAGTGAATATTATAGTGATAATCTTTTGTCTCCTTTTATTAATGCTATGAAAACTACATGGTTAAACTATTATTTAGAAATATTTGAAATTAATTTAATTGCTAGTGTTCTTGATCCATGTATGAGAATTGATGATTTACAAGATTATTTTACTTGTTATTATGATTCTTTATTTTCTAACGATAATAATGGTGATGATGGTGATAGCAGTGATCAAAATCTTATATGCCGTTCTGATGTTTTTTTTATAATATCCAATATAAGAAATATTCTTTGTGACTTATATAATGAATATGAATATTTTAGAAGTAATGGTTTAACTGTTCAAACAACTCAAATTATTGAAATTTTGACATCTGAATTTTTAAGAATTAATAAAACAAACTTCTTATATTAGAAAAGTTAAAATGACTGAGAAGATTTTCAAGTTCTACGGCGGAACTTGAATTGTATCTAATCTATAATTTGGAGTAGAAGGATACATCATGCAAGTGAAAATTTTGGTATATTGAAGTGGTCGGCCGAAAATGATAATAAATTCCCTATTGTAGCACTAATAACTAATGAAATTTTTACTATTCCCATTTCAACTGTTACAGTAGAATAAACTTTTAGTGTTGAATGAAACATTTTGAGCAAAGCGCATTCAAGAATGGCAATGGAGGCTATTAAAATTCAACCATGTTTATATGATTAGATTAGAGACGAAGATGGTCAACAAGAAAATGTGTGGGTAAACCTCAATGAATTTTTAAACAGAGACATTGAAAGAACTGCAAGTATACTCATGAGTGATAACTATTAAAAGTAAGAAATGGTTAAAAGGTAAGAGAATTACGATAAGTTTGATTCTTCTATTCTAGAGGATAGTATGCAACTTAATTTTAACTATTCTTTTATATTATATATTTTTAACTATTTTAAATCATTTTTATATTTTTTAATCTTAAAAATGAAAAAAAAATCCAAAAAAAACCAAAATATCGAAAAATTGATAATTGCCGGTTGGTTCAGCTGTCAAACCGGAGTTGGAGAGCTAATGTTGAGGTTAGCCAAAAATAGCCAATCGTCAACCGCGAATTGGCCAACCAGCAATTGGAGCCCCCCTTGAGAACTAGTTTAGCCGTGTAGATATAAAACCTTCTAAAATTGCAAATATACCCTCTACTTTTTTCATTTTGGATAGAAGGAATTCCTTAATTTATAATATATAATATATAGTCCAAATATAATTTGGTGTAATTCTAAAATTTGTTCAAACCAAATTAATTTTACTATTGGAGAAACATTAAAACTGAAACAAAACCAATTCAAAATTAAAAGCAAAATTGAGTTGATTTGAATATATTAGTAGTTTATAAGGTTTAAATTTCTTTTAAACACCGCTAATTTAGAGAAAAACGACAGATAATAAAATCACATCAAATTCTTTTAGCATTACATATAACATTCTTTATGGATATATTTGAATTGTAACTGTTTTTAGAAGAAATTCTTTTGAATTAAAAAAGTAATTAAATTATAAAAAAACATGATATAAGAAAAGAGAATATAATTTTTTTGAATACATGACACATGTTTCGAAACAAAGTATATTTAAATTGAAAATTTTTTAATTGAATTAAATTTTTATATAATTCCACTTAATATTCTTACTATAAAAACTTTAATGTAATAAATCTACCAAAACGATATATGTAATTACATTTGATTGTTATCTAATTCTATCTTGTATAATATTCCTATCATAGAAGACTAACGTAATGAACTTATCAATGCGATATACAATACATATAATCCTATATAATATTCCTATTGTAAAAGATTAATACAATGAACTTATTAATATAACACATACCATTACATTGAATTGTTATTCAATTTTATTCTATATAACATTTGTATTATAGAAGACTAATATAATAAATCTACTAACACGATTTATAAAATTATCCTAAATTATTATATAATTTTATTATATGTAATGTAACGCAAAGCAACTCAACAAACTTGCCAATACTATACATAAAATTACCTTAAATTATTATCCAATTCTATTTTATAAATAATATTCTTATTTTAGAGCACTACTTGCAATGAACTTTATCGGACTTGCCAAATAATTTTTGAAATGCTTCTGAGTTCCGACGGTATATAAATGAGTGGAAAAACCGAATTAGAACGAAACAAAAGTATCCAACTTTTGTTGTTCCTCCTCTGTTCTCTCTCTCTCTCTCTCGTCTCTGAGTAGCGCGACTATGGCACAGCTTTGCATTGGAGGAGGGTTAAACCCTTCAAAAACCCTCACCCCGAAGTTCTTATCAATTAAACCATCAGACCCATCACGCTTTTCATCATCATTTTTCTCTGTGAAAGTTGGGAAATACAAGAAACAGCTACCATCCTTGGTAATATCTTCGTCTGCAATGTCATCAAGCCAATACGATATAACACCCTCTCTTGAGCCTTTAAGGAACAGTGAGCGCAGAGATGAGCTCATGAATATCATCAAAAGTTCGTTAGGTAATTGTTTATCCGAGACTCATCTTGATTCTACTGTCCCTCTTCTCAAGTCCAAAACTAGCGGCAAGGTAAGTGATTAAGCTTTTCTTGTTCCGAAATTCCTTTGGTATGCTTTGTTGAGAGTAAAATAGCTACACACATCTTGAAGTGTTCATAAGACTTGAAACAAAGGGATTGTTTTGAAAACATTTGGCTAGAAATTTCTAGATTCAAATGGGCTGCTGTCCCCTTTGCAACATTTTTCTCTTTTTTTGGACAGCCGGGGTGGGTCTGGTGGGACCGGAGGTGGTTGGGAGGATTGAGATGCCGGAGAGCTGCACATTTATTATTATTAATGCTAATGCGATCTTTCTTTGTATATTGATTTTAAGGTTAGAGACATCTATGATTGTGGAGACTTTCTCGTTCTAGTTACTACAGATAGGCAAAGTGCATTTGATAGAATTCTTGCTTCAATTCCTTTCAAAGGACAGGTACGTTTCTTCTTTCTTTTCCCAGGTTCTTCTGCGTTCTCTAAGTTCGAATTCTTGTAATTTAAAAGTGAAAAGATATGGCCCATATGTTGCTGTTATAATAAAACCGAGGCTTTTGTGCAGGTGCTTAATGAAACAAGCTTGTGGTGGTTTAATAAGACTCAGCACATTGTTCCAAATGCTGTAGTAGCTGCGCCAGACAAGAATGTAACTATTGCAAAGAAATGTTCAGTGTTTCCGGTTGAATTTGTTGGTGAGATTTCTTTATGTAATGCTGTTTATTAGTTGCCTTATTTGATTGTTGGGTTTCTGTCTTATTATTTTGAGTTCATGGTTGACTTATTTTTCCATTTACAGTTTTGTACAGCAGCAAGATAGCATATGTTGCTACCTTGTTCACTACTGTGATAAGTTTTTTGCTATCTCACTGTCAATTTTTCATAACTGATCAGGCTACAACTTAATTGTTTGCTGAAACTGTGCATATTGCAGTTAGGGGTTATGTGACAGGGAGCACCGACACTTCATTGTGGACAGTATACAGAAATGGGGTTCGAAATTATTGTGGCAATTTACTTCCTGATGGTAGGAAGTTGTTAATTTTAAGTCCATGACATATGTGAACTTTTATTTTAGGATTTTTAATGTAAATTTTAAAATCAATATGTAACAGGTATGGTGAAAAACCAGAAACTACCAGCAAACATACTTACACCAACGATTAAAGCAGCAGATCTTGATGTTCCAGTCACACCAGATGAGGTTTAATAATTTAAAAGCTAATTTCTTGATGAGTTTTATAGCATTAGTTGTTTTGCCATCTTTTAGCACTTTAGACGAAATAAAGGCTATCTAGATTTTGACTACATGGGATAGCTTTTTCTTTGTTTTCTATTTAAATCAATGCTTATGTGAAAGGGGAGGGGGGGTGGGGGAGGGGCTTATCCCTACTTACTAGTTTATCCTTTTCCAATATTGATCTTATTATTAGCCTATTTTAACCAGCTATGTAGATTGAATGGAGGTGTTCTATTAACTGACATGAAAATGTCTGTTTCTAAATCTTTGGCCCCTTCTCTTTATTCCTTATCTTCTCACCAGGATTTCTCAATTGTTCTTGAGTGTCCCCTGCTAGGGTTAGGATGAGCCGATGAGGCAAAGGATTTCATGATTCTCCATTATAAAGATTAAAATCTCTGTGGGTATAGGCATTGTGCATTTGAGTGAAATGACATTGTGCATTCACACAGGCAGGACAACTAATAATTGGAAATAAAAATAATTAATTAGCAATTAGAAATAAAAAAAATTAATTAGCTGCAAGTTCAAATGCAATTTGGAGCAAATGCCTAACAGTTGTTTTTTTTAAGGTTAAGTAATCCCTCAATTATCTATCTAGATTCGGAATTTTGTGGTTCAAAAAATCAGAAAAATGATTATGTTGTTGGTTCCTTTTCACCTAACCCCCTGGCCCCCCCCCCCCCCTCACCCCCAAAAAAAAGAAAAAAAAAAGAGGTGACAAACTCTGATTCAAAATGATGGGATTATTTAATTCAACAATATCCTATTGCCATCCCAAAAACGAGGAGCAGGGAGTAAGGATTAATTGTTTCAATTGTTTTCAAGTATCACTTAAGTCCTACTAGCAAAGCACTATCTAAGCTAAGAATTTTTCATTTCAGATAGTTCAGCGTGGTTTGATGTCTCAAGCTGATTATGATGAAGCAAGTGAGAAGGCACTAAGGTTATTTGAATATGGTCAGGTGAGTACATTATTTTTGCTAATGTAAAAACTTACCATAGTTTCTGTGCTTATGTCTTGGTTGGCGATAAAACAGATGCTTATGCTTGTTTCTTGATCTTGTAATTCAGATTTTAAAAAGAACAAAAAGAAAAAAGCGAGAATGAAAAGAGTGCCTTTCAAAGGAGCATCAAAATCATTTCCTGTTTTGTTGGTATTTATAGTAGTTGGCAAAAGTGTACGAGTATTTCTGGGGCAATTTAATGCTTTTCATGTTGGACTTCTTCACAATTTCTGGAACCATGATGAATTATGGGCCTAAAAGAAAAGAAAAAAAAGATGCTCACAATTAGATATTTGATGAAAAAAGTTCAAATTGTGATAAGGCAAGGGCATTGCCATTATTATTTTTAACTATGGTGCTTGTAAAACAACCGCTGGATTTGGCTAGTGTACTTCCCCCATATAAGTGCTGTTCTGATATTCATTTCATGTCTGCAACTGCAGACCATGGCAAGGGAACATGGTCTAATACTGGCGGACACTAAATATGAATTTGGGAAGGCACCTGATGGTACTATTCTATTAATCGATGAGGTAAATTATTCTATTTCTTACTGATACCTCTCTGAGAGAGTTTGTGTGTGCATGTGTCAGATTCAGAGTTACTCATGTATGAGGTTATGTGATTCTCTGCTTTTCTTTTTGTAATTTAGGTGCATACACCTGACTCAAGCAGATATTGGATTGCTCATTCATATCTTGAATACTTTTGGAATGGTCTTGAACCAGAAAACGTGGATAAGGTTGATTGAAATTACTTTGATACTTGGTTCCTTGACTTGTATTGTCTGTTTAAAGTTAAGAGTTGCTGTGACATTTTTCAGTGTGCTAACTATATGATAATAACTGAAATTCTTAGGAGTTTTTGAGGCTTTGGTTTAAAGATCATTGCAATCCATATGAAGATGAGGTAAGCCTTAATCGAATATTTTAGTTTCAATCTCCGCCGAGAAAAATTCACAAACTAATTAGATGATTACAATATGCTTGCTTAGGTCTTTCCTGATGCTCCAGAAGAACTGGTCTCTGAATTAGCATGGCGGTATGTTAATCATGTTTTTCTCATCCACTATTAAACCTTATAATTTTGTATTTCCTAGGTAACCAAGAAGTTATCATTGTTGTTCAGCCTTCTGCATTTGCTGATATGTGTCTTTAAATGGCAGATATATATTCTTGTTTGAGACAATAACAAAATCAAAGTTTGAGATAGTTGCAACAAAGGTAAGAATAATTTGTCAAAGCCCAGTGGAAATTTGAAAATTAGGCATGAAAATTACCTTCTGATGATTTTGAACTGATGTTTATCTCTCGCCTAGAAGGGATGTGCATGGGGATTGTTGGCATACTTTTGTAGCACATGGCGCATTTTTGTATATTTTTTCTTTATGGGAAGGTGATTGATAGAATTTAACTTCCACGCAGAGTAAATTATTTCCTAGGAAACTTGTTAAAGGTATCTTGCTGGTATGATAATAGTTTCTGATTTGGTCATAATGTGTTCATGCAGGAGCAAATACATGATCGAATCTCTCGAAATGTATCGGTGGCTCTCTCATCTCTCTTGAACCCATGATTCATAAACTTTAGGAATTTGCTGGAGCCAATACATTCATCATTTATTTCTGCTGGAACCAATATATGTTGAAACATCTCTTGTAGTGTCACAGATTCCAATTATGGTGGAGTTTTGTGTTATTTTGGTCATTAGGGATTCAAGATGTAAAACTTTGGTCAGTGAACCTCATCAGCATCTTTATTGTATTCTTTTGTTCATTTAGTGTGAAGGAAGGGATTTGGAGGAGGCGGTCAGCCACCGTCACTTCACTGCTTTCAATCCCATTTCCTTCCCTCTCAAAATCCCCCACCCACCTTCCCAAGAGGACCCCTACTCTCCACCCCACCCCCGCCAAAAAAAAAAAAAAAAAAAAAGTGGAGAGAGGGAGAAGAATAAGAAGATCCCTGCAAAATAAAACAATTGTTTAGTAAAAGTCTGATTATGGGTAGTAGCACTGGCATCCCCCTTGATGACTCAACAAAAGCTAACTAACTAAATAGATTCTAGCACCGTAATTGCGTCCTCTCCATCCATTTGAAGAGGAAAAGATTATCTTCTCCATTCATTTGGAGAGGAATCTTTTCCATCGTGCCACAATTAAAGGGTAGATGAACTACTTTCAGGTTTCGGTGCACATAGAGAAGATCCATTATTACTGGGGCAAAAATTTTCTGGATAGAATAGATTTTCTGAATAGAATCTTTTTCCTTATCTTCGATGTTGATAGCAGTTCATCAACGCTAGTTGTGGAAACAGCTCTCATTCTAAATTCCTTGGGTTCACGTGACGAATCTTACAACAAGGATAATGATGATAAGACAGAAAACTTCTTTGTTTCATGATGCTAAAACTCATCTACACCTTCAGTCTTACAAACCTTCATCAGCAAAAAAAAGTATTCGATGAAATTTCTTTGGGAAAATATTATCATTACATCGAAAATTTTATCCAGAAAAACTTTAAAATGTTTGTAAATTATTAATTATGTGTATTACCATAATTGTGTAGTGCTTAAAGCCCAACTATAATAGTGAACTTCAGTCAGCTTTTCTACATGGTGATTTAACTTCTTGTTAATTTGTTATTATTTGATTTAGATAATTTGATGGACACTAACTTTTGGAAGTAGGGTCTTTTTCTCATTTGTGAGAAAAATGTATTTGTGAAACTTTGTATTCAAATAGACGATACTTATACTTGAAAGAGATTGATATTCAAATTTATATATAAACTAACTACTAAATTTTCACAAAAATTTGTCATTATCTTTTTTTTTTCTTTCCAAATTTTATAATTGTTACATAATGTTTAATTGTTATTCTTAACTGTGATAGACATATTACCTACAGAATTCTTTATTGATTTAGAAGTTCTTTGAGGGCAGCAATATTGAATTAGTTCTTTGATAGATTCTAACTTTTTAAAATGTAGTATTCTCCCATTCTATCTAAAAACTTGCATTTATATTTTAGTTTTTATGTCAATTATTGTTGAAGATGCGAAATATAAATGAAAAAAAAAATGACTTTTCGATTAATTGCAAAGCTCAATTTTGGGTATAATGCATGTTTTAGTATTCTAAGTAGTTTGTATATTTTCAAACTAACAAATTGGGTTTGGTTAAAACTAGATTTTTTTTGTTAAAAAGTTATGAAGAGAAAAGGTACATAGAAACATGTGTAAGAAGGAAAGGCGAAGGGAAAGAGAAAAACTGATTAGTTGATTAATGGTGTATAAATGGGGCAAGTTCAAGTTGATTAACTTGAGTATTTGAGAAGAATAATAATATGGTATTGGGTGGTAGATTATTAATATATTTTGTTTTTGCTTGGTTTGGATGTGTGAATTTTTGATGGTTCGGTCTTCTATTATTCTCATTCTTTTAGTTTATTCTTTTGATAATTCCTTTGATTTTTTTTTTTTAATTTTGATCCTAATAGATCTTCATTATCTAATGTAAACTTATCCCTAAGTCAGTGTTCAATATAATAAATAGGTCTATAATTTCTTTTTAGCTATTCTGGTACTATTAATCATTATATTTGTGGAATGAATTGATATAATAGTGACTTTCTTTTGGCCTCTATTTCTTATGGTTTAATATCAATTATAGAAACTATGGATGCTAATGATTCATTATAGAATTTTTCTTAAATTGCTATTAATTACCTTTAGTTTATTTGATGAAATTCTACATTTTTATAATTGACTTCTCTTAATTTGCTCTTTGATACAACTTATCATACTAATAAATATAACATGAATTGTTCTCCATTTGTTGGAGTTAATCACTATTGGACAAATATTTTATTTGGTTGTGCAATTATCTTGGATGAAAGCATAACTTATTTTGTTTGGGTATTTGAATCATTTCTTTAGGCAATGGATAACAATTAACAAGCCTCCAAAAACAATTTTTACTGATCAAGATCAAGTAATAGTAACTGTAATATAGAAGGTATTCACAAACATATATCATCGTTTGTGTGAATGGCACATATACAAGAATGCTGCTCAAAATATTAAGCATATTTACGAAAAAGCTAATTTTCACAATCACCATTGTTTTAATGATTGTGATATTGAGGTGGAGTCTAAAAATACTTGAAAATCTATGATTGAGCAATACGATGCTTCAGAAAATCAGTGGCTTAAAACACTCCACAATTTTTGAGCAAAATGATGTTCTATTTTTAGTAGTGATTTCTTCTCAGCAAATATGAAATCCACACAAAAGAGTGAGAGTACAAACAATATTTTTCACAAACTTCATGCAAGACATTGACTGTCACAAAATTTGTACAACATTATGAAGAAAATGTAGAAAGAATGTCTGAGATTGAAGTAGAGGATTTTCGTGGTACTCAAGGGAAGCCTATTATACAAATTGCCAACAAAATATTGAAGCATGCAACACATATATATACTTGTAAGGTGTTCAGTATTTTTCAAAATGAATTCAAAGAAAGTGTAGCTGAAAAAATTATTGTGTACAACATTGATGGACTTGTGGATTACTTTACAATAAGTAGAGAACGTTCTAGAAACATCACATTGTTTTGTTTGACTCTTCAAATGGTACAATTTCATGCAATTGCAAGAAATTTGAAAGGTTAGCAATATTATGCTTTCATGCTTTAAGGGGGCTAAATGTCAAAGGTAATGCTTGCAAGATTCCCTCACAATATATTCGAAAAAGATGGACAAAAAATGTCAAACAAAGGAGAGATGATGATTAGTCAAATGAGTTATTGGAAAAATCTTCACGTTTTCAGTAACAACTAGTTTTAGTAGGCTAATGTGGAAGGCAAGTTATGTCATGAATATGTTTGTTTTCGATCAAGAGTCAGTTAAAATTGCTTATGAATTCCTAAATTGGCTTATTGATGACATTAGAAAATATAAATCAAGTTTGAATATCATAAGTATTGATGATGACGAATTCGAACAAATCAAATGTAATGTTCCAAATAATAGCAAACTTGCAATTTTAAGTCTCCTTCCTGTATGAAGAAAAGGAGAAACAAATGTTAGGATAAAAAGTAATCTTGAGAAACACATGAAAAGAACTAAAATAGTTGCATCTTGCCCATCACAATAAAAAATTAGTGCATATTGTAAGTATATCTTTTTTGTGATTAATTAATTTATTTTAGAAGTAATAATTTGTTGTGATAATTGAATTTATCTTTCTTGAATAGGTCAAAGAAAATTTGAAATTAGAACAACCACAAACCTTCCAATTGTTGCATCACAAGACGAATGGTATTTGGGTCAAATGGCTTCATATCCATTAAATTCGATGGATCTTGATTTGCAAAATCAGGTGTAGTAGAAATGTATTAAAAAGCAATATTTTCTTTATTGGTTATACGTACTAAACAAATTGTCTTGTACATGATTTATTTATTGGTTAAAAGGCAAGTGATGTTAATCCTAATTATAACTTCTTTAATCAAGTTTGAATTTCTAATGATCTAGTGTTAGATACTGGTACAACAACATTACTAATATGTTTGTGTGTGCGCACGTGTATGAATGCATAAATACATAAGGCATCTTTATTAATTTTTCTTTTTCCTAATTTTTGCAGGATGTCATATGAAATTTTGGAGATTTGAGAACTTTGAGCACAAGTTTGCTTCAAAATTATGCATTTTAGCCTCATACAAAAAAGGTGGTGTGCAGTTATTTCTAAAGTTGGCTTAGTTTAATGTATTATCTTCTAAATAAAAAGCAAATATAGTGCAAGGTTTCTAAGGTAAAGTTATAATTTTTTTTCTTCAAATATAAAGCTGCATTCTGATTTCGTAAGATTCTAGAGTGGAGGTTTGATTAAATCAGCTTTATTAGTTTTGCACATTTTTATCTTTGATCCTCTTGGTCTTTATTGAAGAAAATTAATTAGTTTAGTGCATCTTCAACATTTGCCATAAATTTCTTTTACTTTTGTATTTCAACACTTACTATATTAAATATTCTACTAATGTCAACAGTTGTAGGTGAGATTTAGCGTGACCAAGAATATGACCAGGAGAGCATGCAATGATGATTTAGTTGCAAAGTTTACTCCCTCTGTCTTAATATTTCTTTATTTCCATAAATATTTTCATTCTTTTTTTTTTTCTCTTGTCACATAAAAACTCTTGGATGGCCAAATCATGTCTTCCTTCACTCAAGGGAAGAACGGTTTTGTATACTGCTCGGACCGTAGCTACAGACCGAGCAACAACGTCGTAGCTACATACCGTTCGGAAGTCAAATCGTTGTAATTATCTCAATTCAAAATTTGTAGGCACATGCCCAGTGTGCAATGTTGGAGAATCACTTCATGGCATGGTGTAGAAGACGCTTTCCATTGGATGAAGTCAAAATTGCATTTGTCTTGCTTTATTTCTATTGGAGGCTGATTTTATCATTTTAATAATTAAAAAAAGGCATGTTTTAGATGATAAGATTGAATTATTTACCTAGTCAATTGTACTTCATGGTAACCTGAGTTGTTATACATTATATTTCATTATTTTTCTCTATTTTTTCTTTGAGCTTGCATTTTAAACTTTCCAGACAGCTTTTGAAGGATAAGGTAATGATGAAGACCATTTTATTTTCTTGTTGATGCACAAATTCCATACTTTGGAAAAGAAACTTTTCGAAATTTGTACAGTCCCATAGAGAAGAACTAGTAGAATTATAGACACTAATTCTTAAATTTGTCTAATTAACTTCTTCTTGTTATTTATGAATCTTCTGACTTGATTGCTAATTCCTTGATACGAGTTTGAATAGATGGTATCTTAAATTGTTTGGTACTCTTAATTTAAAACAAGTATTGATACAGAAAGTAGAAATGTGAATTTTTTCCCCTTACGGAAATGCAGATTTTTTTTGCTTGTGAGAATGTGCGGATTAATATTTGACAAGAATCCTAAAACTTAAAGAAATTTGTGTCAAAACAATTACTTCTTTCTATTCCAGAAAAAAATGAGTTCTTTGTTTGCTGATCCGTGATATTTCCCTCTGTAGTATATAGTTTCTTGAAATTTATTCTCCATTAGAAATATCTTTTAGTTCAATTCTTATTCCATTCAGTGTTTGGAAGGAAATTGGAAAAAAAAAACACACACGCACACAAATAACCGACCCAATAAATTTCAATATTGGGTCATGAAACAAATAAGAAAAATTCATTTAAATCTCAGTTTTCTCATAAGTTTCCAAATTCACTAGACATTATTTTCCTTCGATGAATTCCAACGATGCTTTTTTGCTTTTAGTTTGCACATTTCATTGCATATAAAGTAAATAACATCACTTGAATCCGTCAAAAGTCACTGTTAAAGATATATCTCCAAAACGAAAATGTATTGAATATAGGGGCAGACGCACATGTTGTTTAGGGGTGCCTTTTTTTTTTTTTTTTAATTCTTATTAATTATATTATATTAAATATAGATTACACAATATTTGTATTCTTAGCCCCTCTCAAAAATTTTAAAATTCTTATTAATTATAATTATAACATATTAAATTTCGAGGTATAAAATATTTATATATATGTTATATTATTAAGCCTTTTTCTAATCTATTAATCATTGTCTCTTCTTTTATGTTTACTAAATTCTAAACTTCTAATATTTATTGATCTATCAAAGTATTTGTTTTAAGATTTTTTTTCCTTATTCAATCATATATTCTTGGCTCCATTTCATTAACTAAACAATAAACAAGTCTTTTGTATCAGTCCCTTAAAATTTTTATCCTGCATCCGCCCCTAATTGAATACAAAGTAAACAACATTACTTTTTTTTTTTTTGGTTAAAGGAGGATAGAACCCCCTAAAGGTTTTATTAAATAATTACGGTACAACCAACTTAACACGCAAAGAGAGGATGTTTAACCTATCCATATTACAAATGCCCTTAGCCTGTAAAGGCAAATCCAGAAAATTAGAAAATGCTACAGCAACTTGCAATCGGCAACTCTCGTTAGCCATGAAGTCCGCCAGTTGATTTGCTTCCCTGAATACATGAACCAAAGAGAACAAAGGAATTTTAGCAAGGAGAAACTTGATTTTCAAAACCAACTCCCTTAGATGCCAAGGGACTTCTCGATGCCTCGAAACCATCTGAACCAATGCAAGCGAATCAGATTGGATTTGAACATCCGAAACCTTCAACCTCCTGCAAGTTCTGAGACCAAGATGAAGGGCTTCCAATTCAACCTCCATGTTAGTTGCCAACCCAAGGAATGACAGAAATGCAGAATAAAAACCCCCGTTTGGAAACCGGAGTACTCCTCCAGCCCCTGCCAAACTAGTCAGCCCCTTAGATGTGCCATCAATATTTAGAATTAAGTGCCTCTACGTGTCAACCTTATCCTTCCATTTTATAGGCCATATTTGAACACTCCTCTCAGCCGACCAGGTTAGATTCAAATATGCTAGTGCTCCCCACAACTGGGACGACGCTATAATAGGAAAATTAGCCGAGAAATCCTTTAAGAATGACTGACACATTCTGCTGAACTCTAGTCATTGATGGTCGCTTGTCCTCAAAAATTACACTATTTCGCTCCTTCCAAACATTCCACAAAATAGCAGCAGAGAGAATCCTAAGCAAACGCCCTTTGGACCCAGAGCTTGACCACAAGGCATTCAGAATATCAGGAGGGGAATGAAGATGAAGCAAGTCCACTGCCTCCGAGAACGGCAACAGAAACCGATCCCAAACCCGCTTAACAACCACACAAGAGAAGAAAAGATGCATGAGGGATTCCAAGTCTGCTTTGCAGAGACAGCACTTAGAAGCCATACTAAAACCCAACCTACTCAAGGAGCAATCCAGGGCAAGCATACTATTCAGAAACCTCCATAGAAAAATGCAGACCTTAGATGAAAACTTGGAGTGCTAAATCTTCCCAAGCAAAGGCCACAGTTCATTCCTACAACGAATTAGGTCAAAAGCGGAGGAAGAGGTGAAGACTCTAGATGGCGAATGCTTCCATATCAACCTATCTTGCCCAGATGTTAGGACTGGAGGGATGGAGCGTAAAACTGCCAGAGCCAACGGAGGATCTAATAGCTTCAGAATGAGCCCTACCTCCTAGAAACCATTCTTTACGCAGGTTGAAAGCTGAAGCTGATCACACTGGACAGTGGAGTTAAGCGAAGTCAAAGAATCTGAACCCCACCAGTTATCATACCAGAAAGAACACTGGCCATTCCCTACCTTAACACCAAAACAGGAAGTTGCTGACTCCCTAGCCCGAAGCATACGCTTCCACACATGCGACGGCCAAGTGCAATCAGGAAATAGCAGAGGGTGAATAGCACCGCCGGAGTACTTAGACCACATAAAAAGAGCACACAGAGTATTACGGAGCCTAAACCGCCACCATAACTTTTGTGCATAGGTGTCTGAGACATCCACCCATGAGCGGATTCCCAATCCATTTTCATCATAAGGAAAACATAATGAGGGCTAAGATTTCCAGTGACGACTTGAGCCCAGAAGGTGTGTCCCCCAGAAAAAATGAGCAAAAGCACGGTTTAGTTCCTCATAGATTGATAGTGGAATTGAGATTGAATGCAAGAGATGGATAGGAATGGATGCCAGGACTGACTTGAGCAACACTAGCCTACCAGCTTGGGACAAAAATTTAAACTGCCAACCCGAGATCCTAGAACGAATCTTCTCCATTAATGATGATAAGTATACCTTCTTACTCCTGCCTATAAAGATAGGACGACCCAAGTATGTGAATGGGAAGGTTTTTTTGTTATACTGCCTCATTCAAAATATTATATTGATCGACGGGGATAATTTGTTGGATTGATCAATTAATGGATATAATTATTTACTCCAGTAATTGCGATTAGACTGAAGAGTGCAGTTACGTTCTTTTAGTGGAGTGGAACGTAATTAATAAATTATTTTTATTGACAAAATAATTTATTGGAGCTTAGTCTAATTGTATCCGGTCAGGTCCCTTCAATGGCTCCTAATTATGAAAAAATAATAAATTATAATTTGTTTATAATTTATTAATGAAAATTGCAGAAAACAAAAAAAAAAATCGTATTTTAGATGGAATAGAATAAGTGGAAATAATTGTATTCAACTATACTTTTCTTATTCTATCAGGACTCGTATTTTGAGATAGAGTCATTAATACATATTGATTTATGACTCTATTTTGGATAGACGTGAGAAACCTCGTTGTTGTTCTCTGAGTTTGTTTTACTCTCAATTTTTGTGTGAGTCCACCCTCAACAAAGAGAAAAAAAATACGATTAGCAATTTTTTGGTCTAAGGAGATTACATTGAAGAAGGCTTGGGGGTTTGGAGCATTACCAGAAGGCCAAATACTTCAAAAATCGTATTGGTGAAGACGATATCTATAAAGGTATGATTCGATTTCACGTATTCTCAAAGGTTTAATCTGGTTGACACATAAGCATGTCGATCCTATTAACTAACAGATTGAATGGTAGGTGTTCTATTAACTGAGATTAAAATGTCTGTTTCTAAATCTTTGGCCCCTTCTCTTTAAATCTTTTCTTGTTGCTCTTTATCCTTATCTTCTCACCGAGATTTCTCAATTGTTCTTGAATGTCCCCTGCTAGGGTTAGTATGAGGGCAGAGGATTTCATGATTCTCCATTATAAAGATTAAAGGTATAGGCATTGTGCATTAGAGTGAAATGGCATTGTGCGTTAACATAGGCAGCACGACTAATAATTGGGCATTAAAATAATTAATTAGCTGGAAGTTCGAATGCAATTTGGAACAAATTCCTTACAGTTGTTTTATTAGAAGGTTAAGTAATCCATCAATTATCTATCTAGATTTGGAATTTTGGGGTTCAAAAAAAAAAAAAAAAAGAAAAATGATGGTGTTGTTGGGGATAATTTGTTGGATCGATCAATTAATGAATATAATTATTTACTCCAGTAATTGCGGTTAGACTAAGAGTGCAGTTACGTTCTTTTAGTGGAGTGGAACGCAATTAATAAATTATTTTTATTGACAAAATAATTTATTGGAGCTTAGTCTAATTGTATCCGGTCAGGTCCCTTCAATGGCTCCTAATTATGAAAAAATAAAAAATTATAATTTGTTTATAATTTATTAATGAAAATTACAGAAAACAAAAAAAAAAAATCGTATTTTAGATGGAATAGGATAAGTGGAAATAGTTGTATTCAACTATACTTTTCTTATTCTATCAGGACTCGTATTTTGAGATAGAGTCATTAATACATATTGATTTATGACTCTATTTTGGATAGACGTGAGAAACCTCGTTATTGTTCTCTGAGTTTGTTTTATTCTCAATTTTTGTGTGAGTCCACCCTCAACAAAGAGAAAAAAAATACGATTAACAATTTTTTGGTTCAAGGAGATTACATTGAAGAAGGCTTGGGGGTTTAAAGCATTACCAGAAGGCCAAAGACTTCAAGAATCGTATTGGTGAAGACGATATCTATAAATGTATGATTCGATTTCACGTATTTTCAAATGTTTAATCTGGTTGACACATAAGTATGTCGATCCTATTAACTAACAGATTGAATGGTAGGTGTTCTATTAACTGAGAGTAAAATGTCTGTTTCTAAATCTTTGGCCCCTTCTCTTTAAATCTTTTTCTTGTTGCTCTTTATTCCTTATCTTCTCACCGAGATTTCTCAATTGTTCTTGAATGTCCCCTGCTAGGGTTAGTATGAGGGCAGAGGATTTCATGATTCTCCATTATAAAGATTAAAGGTATAGGCATTGTGCATTAGAGTGAAATGACATTGTGCGTTAACATAGGCAGCACGACTAATAATTGGGCATTAAAATAATTAATTAGCTGGAAGTTCGAATGCAATTTGGAACAAATTCCTAACAGTTGTTTTATTAGAAGGTTAAGTAATCCATCAATTATCTATCTAGATTTGGAATTTTGGGGTTCAAAAAAAAAAAAAAAAAGAAAAATGATGGTGTTGTTGGGGATAATTTGTTGGATCGATCAATTAATGGATATAATTATTTACTCCAGTAATTGCGGTTAGACTAAGAGTGCAGTTACGTTCTTTTAGTGGAGTGGAACGTAATTAATAAATTATTTTTATTGACAAAATAATTTATTGGAGTTTAGTCTAATTGTATCCGGTCAGGTCCCTTCAATGGCTCCTAATTATGAAAAAATAAAAAATTATAATTTGTTTATAATTTATTAATGAAAATTACAGAAAACAAAAAAAAAAAAATCGTATTTTAGATGGAATAGGATAAGTGGAAATAGTTTTATTCAACTATACTTTTCTTATTCTATCAGGACTCGTATTTTGAGATAGAGTCATTAATACATATTGATTTATGACTCTATTTTGGATAGACGTGAGAAACCTCGTTATTGTTCTCTGAGTTTGTTTTACTCTCAATTTTTGTGTGAGTCCACCCTCAACAAAGAGAAAAAAAATACGATTAGCAATTTTTTGGTTCAAGGAGATTACATTGAAGAAGGCTTGGGGGTTTGAAGCATTACCAGAAGGCCAAAGACTTCAAGAATCGTATTGGTGAAGACGATATCTATAAATGTATGATTCGATTTCACGTATTTTCAAAGGTTTAATCTGGTTGACACATAAGTATGTCGATCCTATTAACTAACAGATTGAATGGTAGGTGTTCTATTAACTGAGATTAAAATGTCTGTTTCTAAATCTTTGGCCCCTTCTCTTTAAATCTTTTTCTTGTTGCTCTTTATTCCTTATCTTCTCACCGAGATTTCTCAATTGTTCTTGAATGTCCCCTGCTAGGGTTAGTATGAGGGCAGAGGATTTCATGATTCTCCATTATAAAGATTAAAGGTATAGGCATTGTGCATTAGAGTGAAATGACATTGTGCGTTAACACAGGCAGCATGACTAATAATTGGGCATTAAAATAATTAATTAGCTGGAAGTTCGAATGCAATTTGGAACAAATTCCTAACAGTTGTTTTATTAGAAGGTTAAGTAATCCATCAATTATCTATCTAGATTTGGAATTTTGGGGTTAAAAAAAAAAAAAAAAGAAAAATGATGGTGTTGTTGGGGATAATTTGTTGGATCGATCAATTAATGGATATAATTATTTACTCCAGTAATTGCAGTTAGACTAAGAGTGCAGTTACGTTCTTTTAGTGGAGTGGAACGTAATTAATAAATTATTTTTATTGACAAAATAATTTATTGGAGTTTAGTCTAATTGTATCCGGTCAGGTCCCTTCAATGGCTCCTAATTATGAAAAAATAATAAATTATAATTTGTTTATAGTTTATTAATGAAAATTACAGAAAACAAAAAAAAAAAAATCGTATTTTAGATGGAATAGGATAAGTGGAAATAGTTGTATTCAACTATACTTTTCTTATTCTATCAGGACTCGTATTTTGAGATAGAGTCATTAATACATATTGATTTATGACTCTATTTTGGATAGACGTGAGAAACCTCGTTATTGTTCTCTGAGTTTGTTTTACTCTCAATTTTTATGTGAGTCCACCCTCAATAAAGAGAACAAAAATACGATTAGCAATTTTTTGGTTCAAGGAGATTACATTGAAGAAGGTTTGGGGGTTTGGAGCATTACCGAAGGCCAAAGACTTCAAGAATCGTAGAAGACGATATCTATAAAGGTATGATTCGATTTCACGTATTCTCAAAGGTTTAATCTGGTTGACACATAAGTATGTCGATCCTATTAACTAATAGATTGAATGGTAGGTGTTCTATTAACTGAGATTAAAATGTCTGTTTCTAAATCTTTGGCCCCTTCTCTTTAAATCTTTTTCTTGTTGCTCTTTATTCCTTATCTTCTCATCGAGATTTCTCAATTGTTCTTGAATGTCACCTGCTAGGGTTAGTATGAGGGCAGAGGATTTCATGATTCTCCATTATAAAGATTAAAGGTATAGGCATTGTGCATTAGAGTGAAATGACATTGTGCATTAACACAGGCAGCACGACTAATAATTGGGCATTAAAATAATTAATTAGCTGGAAGTTCGAATGCAATTTGGAACAAATTCCTAACAGTTGTTTTATTAGAAGGTTAAGTAATCCATCAATTATCTATCTAGATTTGGAATTTTGGGGTTCAAAAAAACAGAAAAATGATGGTGTTGTTGGTTCCTTTTTATTTTTCCCCTTCCACTCCACGCAGAACCCCCCCCCCCCCCCAAAAAAAAAAAAAAGATGAAAACCTCTGATTCAAAATGATGAGATTATTTTATTTAAGATATCCTATTGCCATCCCAAAAACAAGGAGCAGAGACTAAGCATTAATTGTTTTAATTGTGTTCAAGTATCATTTAAATCTAAGCTAAGAAATTTTCATTTCAGATAGTTCAGCGTGGTTTGATGTCTCAAGCTGATTATGATGAAGTAAGTGAGAAGGCACTAAGGTTATTTGAATATGGTCAGGTGCGTAAATTATTTTTGCTAATGTAAAAACTTTCCCTAGTTTCTGTGCTTATACCTTGGTCTGTGATAAAACAGATGCTTATGCTTGTTTCTTGATCTAGCAATTCAGATTGTAAAAAGAACAAAAAGAAAAAGCCAAAATGAGAAGAGTGCCTTTCGAGGAGCATCAAAATCGTTTCCAGTTTTGGTTATATCTATAGTAGTTGGCAAAAGTGTACGAGTATTTCTGGGGCAATTTAATGCTTTTTATGTTGAACTTCTTCACAATTTCTGGAACCATGATGAAATTATGGGCCTAAAAGAAAAGAAAAAAATGCTCACTATTAGCTATTTGATGAAAAAAGTTCATACTGTAATAAGGCATGGGCATTGCCATTATTATTTTTAACTATGATGCTTGTAACACAACAGCTGGATTTGGCTAGTGTATTTCCCCCATATTATAAGTGCTGTTTTTATTTCATTTCATGTCTGCAACTGCAGACCGTGGCAAGGGAACATGGTCTAATACTGGTGGAAACTAAATATGAATTTGGGAAGGCACCTGATGGTACTGTTTTGTTAATAGATGAGGTAAATTATTCTACTTCTAACTGATACCTCTGTGCGTCTGTGTGTGTGTGTGTCAGATTCCATGCACTCATAGAAAGTTACTCATGTTTGAGGATAAGTGACTCTGCTTTTCTTTTTGTAATTTAGGTCATTAGGTGCATACACCTGACTCAAGCAGATATTGGATTGCTCATTCATATCTTGAATACTTTTGGAATGGTCTTGAACCAGAAGATGTGGATAAGGTTGATTGAAATTACTTTTATACTTGGTTACTTGACTTGTATTGTCTGTTTATGACAATGTTAAGAGTTGCTGTAACATTTTTCATTGTGCTAACTCTGATAATAACTGAAATTCTTAGGAGTTTTTGAGGCTTTGGTTTAAAGATCATTGCAATCCCTATGAAGATGAGGTAAGCCTTATTTGACTATTTTAGTTTCAATCTCCGCCGAGAAAAATTCACAAACTAATTAGATGATTACAATATGCTTGCTTAGGTCTTGCCTGATGCTCCAGAAGAACTGGTCTCTGAATTAGCATGGCGGTATGTTAATCATGTTATTTTCATCCCCTATTGAACCTTATAATTTTGTATTTCCTAGGTAACCAGGAAGTTATCATTGTTGTTCAGCCTTTGGCTTTTGCTGATATGTTTCTTTAAATGGCAGATATATATTCTTGTTTGAGACAATAACAAAATCAAAGTTTGAGATGGTTGCAACAAAGATAAGAATAATTTGTCAAAAACCAGCGGAATTTTGAAAATTAGGCATGAAAATTACCCTGTGATGATTTTGAACTGCTGTTTATTTCTCGCATAGAAGGGATGTGCATGGGGATTGTTGGCATACTTTTGTCGCACATAGGGGCATTTTTGTATGTTTTTCTTTATAGGAAGGTAATTGATAGAATTTAACTTCCACACAGAATAAATTATTTCCTAGGAAACTTGTTAATGTAATCTTGCCACTATTATAATAGTTTCTGATTTGGTCATAATGTGTTCATGCAGGAGAAAATACACGATCGCATCTCTCGAAATGTATCAGTGGCTCTCTCGTCTCTCCTGAACCCATGATTCATATAAACTTCTAGGAATTTGCTGGAGCCAATACATTCATCATTCATTTTTGCTGGAGCCAATACATGTTGAAACATCTCTCGTAGTGTCACAGATTCCAATTATGATGGAATTTTGTGTTAGTTTGGTCATTAGGGATTCAAGGTGTAAAACTTTGGTCAGTGAACCTCTCAGCCACCTTGACTTCACATCCCCTGCTTTCAATACCATTTCCTCCCCTCTCAAAATCCCCCACCCACCTTCCCAAGAGGAAACCCCCCCACCCCCTCCCTCCCCACCCCCCCCAAAAAAAAAAGAGAAAGAAAATCCCTGCAAAATAAAACAATTGTTAAGTCTTATTATGTGTAGTAGCACTGGCATCCTCCTTGATCAATGTTGCATGATTTCAATAGCTGTTTTGCTTATCTCCTCTTTATTTGAAGTAGATTTGTTTGATTATAAAAAGCACTAACAGTGTTCTCATTCTGTGCACTTTTTACCTTGAATGAGAATTTTCCAGTTAACACAACTTGTCAAATGAAAGTAAGACCTCAAATGATTTAAACATGATAAAAATTATTGTTCAACTTCTGCAGGTCAGATTTCAGACTTATAAAATTACCAAAGAAAGAAATATAACTTCTTTCTCTTCTTTTTATATCTATAAATTTTCTTTCTGCATTCCTGATTTCTTTCTCTCCGGTCTAACCAAAATCTGTTTTCTTTTTTCGTTATTTTATTCCGTTTTTTTATCTACAAATCATCAAAATCTTCTCTTTTTTTGGGGGGTTGGGGGGACTGGGAAGGGTGGTGGTTTAAGATCAAGTTTCTTTAGCATGAATTTGCTCCCAATCTTCTTAGATTGGGGTTCATTATTTCATTCTTTTAGAATTTCCTTGTTATTCGAACCAAATTCGAGCTTTTTTTTTTTTTTTACCACTCACTTTATTTTAACCAATTTGCAATTTGTCTAAATCTTTTAAATTGTTATCCTACCGAAAGAAATAGATTTAAACATTTCATCCTTTGATGACTAAGAAAATAACAGAAAGATTTTATTGTATTTATTTTAATTGTTGTTGTGTACGGTAGTATATCTAGTTTATAGAATATAATATTTTCTCTATTATCATAAGTACACTTACGCATTTGTGCGATTTGTTCTAAATATTTATTAACGAATCTCCTTATTTATCCCACACCCCACTCTTCCTCCCCCACAAAAAAAAAAAAAAAAACCAAAAAACCCAAAGAAATAGATTTTGACAAACAAATAAATATATTGTGTAAGGTTGTAAGTGGGAAGAAATTTATTTGAGATGAGAATAGTTGATTGTAGTAAAGAATTATTAAAAGTGTGGGGGTTAAATGGGGTCAAAGCGAGATTAAAGAGAGAAAATTTGATGTGTTGTAAATATATAATAGGTTTTGAGAAACGAAAATTATTTAAATTAATATTATTTTAAATTAAAGTTTTGTTTTGATGCCATCCTACTTACAGAAGAATATTCGAGGCAGGTTTGAATTAGGGGTGACAATCGTGTCGTATTCGGGTTGGTGGGTCGTGTCAATTTAAGATAATTACACACGATAGGTCAATTCGAATACGATTCGATTAATAAATGTGTCATGTCGTGTTGTGTCAACCCATTTATTTTTGTATTGAGTTCGTGTTATAAAGTAAGTTGAAACGACATGACACAATTACACACAAAAATTAAATAGATAATTACTAAACTTACCAACCTGAATACCTACTAAACTCGCTAATCTGTCCACCCATTACACAAAAAATTTTAAAAAAATCAAATGAAACCATATAAAATTAAAAAAACTAATAAAACAACCTATAAAGTCATAAATAACCAATAAAATAATAAACTATCCAACTAAATATCTAGAGATTTCAATAAATTCATAAGATTTAATCTTAAAAATCTAAACAAATGTAGTTTTGAAATAAAATTAGATTCTTCAAGAAATTATTTTCTCTAACTAAAAGTCATTATAATAATATTATTATTATAGACACTAAATAATAATTAATTAAGAATGATTCATTTACCATATATCAAGCAAATAGCCACATTAACACAATTTATTTTCCTTAAAAGGTCTCAGCGTGGATTTGTACTCTACAATTTGAATATAAGTTGGTGGTCTGACGAAGTTAGAAGCGTATGCTTTGATATATACTATAGTTGAGGTTCTTTAGAAGGACCAATATCATTGTATGTTAGGTATATGTAACTAGTTAGTCAAGACAGACTTGTACAAGATAGTGTCTACACTATATCGCCCATTGTGTTTGTCTGAATGATCTAATTATCCAGGGTTTTGGGGAATATGACTTGGATATTGACTTTAGGGTAGCTCCCTTAAAAAGTGAAAATATTCCAAGAAGTCGTGGTTCATTGGACTAGAAGTCTAAGGATGGTAGATGTCTTTTAGAGAGATGTTAGTACACTCTTTTCTCTTTAAATGAACGACGATGTGTAGAAGAGTATTTTAGTCATTTCATCCGTAGGTCGAAAACATAGCTAATGCAGCATTGTCCTTAGAATCAATATTTTCTTATGGTGATATTATAAAATATTTAAAATATAAAATATAACTATTTGTATAACAAGGGTATTTTGGTCATTTTAGTAACTAAGGTGATGTGTCTTTCTGGTCCTTGGCGAATAGCCCCTAAGTCCTAATTATTTTAGGTCGAGGAAATGGTCACAATAAAAAGGATTTTATTTTATTCAGGAAGTCTAATTTATTTTTAGACTGGAATAAAATAAAAGAATGAGAGAAAATAAATTTATTATTTAATTTAATTGGTTAATTAATTATTTAGGGCCTAAGCCCAAATTGAATAATTAAAAAAATTAACTTAGGCTTAAACTAGTTAATAAAAGATTTAAAATTTATTTTTGTTTATTTATGCTCATTAATTATTTATTGAGTTATTTTAATAGGCTCAGAAAATAAATATTTAATTGTTATTATTTTTGGACTTATTGGGTTTAAGGAAAATAATAAATTCATTTTGTCTCAATAACCTGAACTAAAAGGTTTTTTTATTATTCACGGAATCGAAGAGTTAAGGTTAAGCCAAACCTCTTCTATTGATAACCTCTGAATGTTTGAAATATTAAAAACACCGGAGTTTTGTTATCTAGAAGTAAATTGGAGTCGTGGCCTTCTGTTGGAAAATACACAGGCGCACGACCAAAAAAAAAAAAAAAGAAAAAAACTAGAGCTTTTCTCTGTGCTCTCTCTCTCTCTCTCTCTCTCTCTCTCTCTCTCTCTCTCTCTCTCTCTCTCTCTCTCTCTCTCCCTCTCATTTCTCTTCTTCCTTTTCATCTTCTTGACTCTACTAATTAATAGCAAATGATCAAGAAGGACCATTCTTCGCCTAAATTGTTTCACCAACTAGATTGGGTGGTGGAATATTCTCAGAACTGAAAAGTTTCGCGTTCATGCCCAGGAGAAGTTGAAGGATTGCTGATTTTTTGTTGGAATCGTCGTCGAGAAAGTAGCCACTCCAGTGGTGAGCTCCTCTTCTTCTCAGCTAAACGACAAAGGACACGTAAAGGTATTATTTTTGCTTCCGCTACGCCGTGTCTATTGTTTTTCTTGTTTAGTTTTGCAGCATGCATGGTCTCTGTTTCGTTATCAAAGCTTCATAATGTGCGAATATATGTATACAAACAACCATTAATGAATGAATCTTTTATTAATTTCTGAAATATAGAAATACATAGTTCATTTTGGACATATATTCCAACACTAACTTATTCATATTGTAATTTAATTTGAACTGTAAGAAAGAGTTTGGAAAAGTCTCGAGAACCATATCTACCTGACTTTTGGGGTCAATAGTAGCCCCCAGGACTTCTGTCTCATTGAAAGTAGTAATTATTTTGAGCATGTGTTCCTTGACTGATACTCTTTCATCCATC
Source organism: Voacanga thouarsii (assembly GCA_026120185.1). Lineage (NCBI taxonomy): Eukaryota > Viridiplantae > Streptophyta > Magnoliopsida > Gentianales > Apocynaceae > Voacanga > Voacanga thouarsii. The sequence goes on along the minus strand of JANUWF010001723.1, from coordinate 436,737 downwards.
TTGGTGTTCATGATCGCCTTAAGAGTCTCCTGCCTTATGGGTCGGCTCTTGTCAGTGAACATGGCGGCCAATGACATGCTAATATCATAAGCAGTGGTTATGTGCTCATGTTTGAATTGGAGTATATTGGACATAGAGACTAATATATAACAGTGAACCATCTCGTCAGCCTTCTTCCATGCCTTTTCTGCCTCATACTCTTTCTTAGTGAAACTTTCCTTGATCACAGAACAAGGATCGTACAGGATATAATTATACTCTTTCGTGGTGATTATTATATTCAGATTCCTTTTCTAATCCAAATAGTTTGGACCCATTAACTTATTCTTATGGAGAATAATGGCCAAAGGAAGGAAAGAACCACCACTAATCATTTTTAAAATTCAAAAAATAAAGAAAAAATTTCAATTGTGTAAAAATAAACAAATAATTTGTGTACTTTGTCCTCATGTTATATCCAGTTAATAGTTAATCCTATCACTATTATCTATAACATGAATAGTTTGGCTCTTAGAAAAACTGACATAGTCTCGTAAGAAGATTAACAGATTTTTAAACTAAGTGTGTTAATCATCACTAATCAACTACACTTTAAGGTAATGATCTAGAAGATAATTCCATCGATGGGATAGCCGTTTCTTCTAATTTTCTATAAATAAACTTCACACTACGATCTCCAACGTAGGCTAACCAATCATAGCACGTATCCTAGGTATCGATTATGTTCATCCGTTAGCTCTAAATTCTTGTGGAATCTCCATCTGATTCACTCTTAGGGTGATATGAGGAGACCTACGATATCTAATGAGAACCGTGATGGAAGCCCTCTCTTACTTAGTCATTTAAATAAGAGTTTTCTAGAAAAAATATCCTTTTGAAAAATTCCATTAAGTTTTTCCTTAACTCACATAAAATATCTAAATTTATAAAATCTCTATGTTAAGGTTGACACCCTTTGAGAGATTTACGATAAATTAATTTTATTTAAGTTAAAAATTTAATGATTTTAAAAATTTTCCATTAAAACTTTCTAGAGACTTTAATCTCAAGTTTTATGACAAAAACGTTTTCAAGTAATAAAAAAATAATTTTCCATTAACTTTCACAAAATATCTAAATCCAAATATTCTCCCTATCAAGGATAATTTGAGAGAATAAACAATGATTAATTTTGTTGTAAGTTAATAAATCTTTTAATTAAAAAAATGTTTTTCCTTTGTCAAAAAATTTCTCAAGACTTTGATCTTGAAAAAAAAATTGTGCACTTAGGTTGGTCCAAAAAAGGAAATAGCATGCTCAAAAACTGGAGTTTTTCATGCATTTTCTATTCTTTTAATTCTTAACTGATCACAAAATAGATTACACACATTAATTCAATTTAATTAATAATTTTATTTAATCCTAATACCTTTACTACTTTTTACTTGCAAAATATTCCCAGAAAGAAATTACAAAAAAGAAAATTGTTAAAACAAAAGCTCTTCATGATAACAGGCTACTGACCCGATCCGCAACAAAAAACACGCCTGAACCGTGTGAACACCATGGACCAAGCCTCAGCTCCAGGCCGGCGACCTCCTTCATCTTGGCATGGCAGAGCCATGGATCGGCTTTCTTTCTCGAATAACAAAACTGGTCACCTTCTTTAGTGCAATCCTCGACCAGCTTGCTATATATCTCTCAAGGCCGACGACTAGCTTTCTCAAGCCATGGACCAATTTGGTTTTTCAAAGCCAAGTTGGCCATGGCTTGGATCCTAAGCCAGTCATCGGTATTTCCCGGGAGAAAGTTCTGTGTTGTTTTCTTCCGTCTTCCTCTTTCCATTTTCCTTCGTGTTCTTCATCCAGACATTTCGCAAACTCTTCATTTACTCATAGAAACACAAAGAATTGAATTTCACAGTAAACACAATCGCCTATGCCCCAAACTTGGGCTTTACACGAGATCAACGAAGAATCACGAAAAACACAAAGCACTGAAAATTTTACAGCAGTCCTATGCCTCCACTTGCAAGTCTTATAGAGAGTCTACCCATATCATAAAAGCACACCATCTATGTTTGCCAACAAATTTACTTGCTAATTTTATTAGCCTAAGCATGCCATCTACGTTTGCCAAAAACCAATGCTCTAATACCACATGAAAGTGGATCGGCGCAAGAAAAACACAGAAGTAACCAGAAAAACACACAACGGAAGCCTTTAATATTTCAATACCTCTGCGTTTAGGAAGCGATTTTGTCTACTTAGGCTGTGTAGATGTTGTCTGCATTGTCTCTTTAGTCTTCGGTACACTCCTACTTGAGGATTCTGGTTCAAAACCTACAAGACGGCAACTTCTTCTTTGCATGAATGCTGTGACTTCTAGTTTTCAGAATATAGCACTGCCTAAACTAGCCGGTGAAAGCAATTAGACTAAAAAAAACTACGGTCTTTCTTCCTTGACTATCTGCTAACAAGCAGGATCAAGAACAGTCGAGAGAGCAAGGCAAGAGAGAATAATGTTTTTCACCTGGAGAAAAGAAGAACCGTCGTCTCCAAAAACAGAAGCAATGCTAAGTCAAATTGGAGCTCTACCGAATACTACACTGATCACGTATATCGCCCAGGGATTTCAAACCTTAACATAATTTTTATTCGTATCAGTGACATCTATCCACTCACATAACCTACCCAGTCAACCCTGGCACAACTGGATCACGGTTTGCGTCTTGGACTTCTGGTCCAGGCTATTTGGTCGGTCTGGTCTGAAATTGTTTATTTATTCTTGAAGTAATAAAAGTCTATGTATAAATAATTCAATTAACTCAAATTGATCAAAATAATTTCTCAACCTTTTTTTCAGTTTAGGCTCAGGCTAATTTTAATTATTGAATTTGAACTTAAACTTTAAATAATTAATTAATCAATTAAATCAGATAATTATTTTGTTATCTCTTTTGGACATTTTATTTTATTCTTATTCAATAATAAATTAATCTACTTGAATAAAATAAAACCCTTCCTTATTCAAAACTATTTCCTTAGCTCAAAATTAATTAAGATTTATGAGATATTACGAGAACCAAAAGACAAATCGTTTTTGGCTACTAAAATGATTAAAATACTCTTACTAGAAAAATAGTCTTATTTTACAATTTAAATATTTTCTATTATCACCATAAGTAAATATTGACTTCAAAGATAACATTGTGCATATCAATATCTCTCACCTATAGGTGTTATGACTAAAATACCCTTTACGTTACGTTGTTCATTTAGAGAGGAAACAGTGTACTAACACCTCTCTAAATGACATTTATCATTCTTAGACTTCTAGTCTAATGACTCACAACTTCCTAGAGTATTTCTGCTTTATCAGGGAGCTATCCTTAAGCAAATATTCAAGTTATGTTCCCCAAGACCTTAAATCTATAGACCATTCGGATAGTCACAAGGGGCGATATCTCCAATAGGAGTGTAAAAGTTCTCTTGTATGAATCTATCTTAACTAATTGGTCATACATACTTAACATACAAGTATTTTAGTCTTATAGTAGAACCTTACCTACAGTACATCAAAGTATATAATTCCAGCTTTGCTAGACCACCAATCCATATTCAAGCCATAGGGTATAAGTTCATATTGTAACTGTAGTAGTATAGGTTTCCACTAATTTAGTATTTTGAGAAACCATTACTACGGGGTCAGTCTTACGTATTCTAAATACGCTTATATTATAAAGTGAGAGGATTACTCACTGACTAAAGGTAAGTTATTCCCCATTTGGAATTCATAATATAATAATCTTTATTCTAATGAGATTCCTATTCTCATTATCCAGTTAAGAACAAACATTTATGTGTTAAGTAATCCATGATCCATGCTTTACTGTGAATGACCTCCCTTTACACGGATCACTTACTTAAATACAATGAGTCTTTTTCAATAAAAATCGTGCTAAATAAATTAAAGTAAATAACATAAATAAAATTGAGAATAAAACTTTTATTTATTAATTCGAATTTACATCAGATACATAGTTTGAAGGCATATATTCTAACATTTTCAAACAAAATAATAAAACCAACAAAAGTCTAATTGTTAACAAGCCATTCTAGAAGCAAAAGAGTTCTTTATTTTCTGATCTGTGATATTTCCCTCTGTAGTATGTAGTTTCTTGAAATTTATTCTTCGTTAGAAATATTTTTTATTTCAATTCTTATTCCATTCAATGTTTGGAAGGAAATTGGAAAAAAAAGAGAATACAAATAACCGACTCAATAAATTTCAATATTGGCTTGTGAAACAAATAAAAAAAAGTTCATTTAAATCTCAATTTTCTCAAAAGTTTCCAAACTCACTGTACATTATTTTCTTTAGATCAATATCTATGAAGTTTTGTTGCTTTTAGTTTTCACATTTCATTGCACACAAAGTAAATAACATCGCTTGAATTTGTCGTTAAAGATATATCTCCAAAACAAAAATCAAACTCCCATTGTATTGAATACAGGGGCTGACACACATATTGTGTAGGGGGCCTTATTTTTTTTTGAAATTCTTATTAATTATTTTACATTATTACAAAAAATTTGTATTCTTGGCCCTTTCCAATTTTTTTTTAAAATCCTTACTAATTATAATATATTAAATTATGAGTTACAAAATATTTATATATATATGTTAAACTATTGAGCTGTTTCCAAATCTATTAGTCATTTTCTGTTTTTTTATATTTATTAAATTCTAAACTTTTAGTATTTATTGATCCACTAAAATACTTATTTTGAGATCTTTTTGCCTCATTCAGTCATATCTTCTCAGATACGTTTTATTAACCAAACAACAAACAACTCTTTTGTGTCTGCTAGGGCTATGCATTCGGCGTACGGTTCGGTTTTCGGTTTTAAATTTCAGTTGTTTTCGATTTTTTAATTTTTTTTTTATAACAACCGAACCGAATCGAACACCTTAAAAAACCAAAATAACTGAACTGAAATTGTTTCGATTCGGTTCAAACCGAAGTTTAGATAGCAGATAAGAGCTGGGACAAAGAAAGATGGAATTGAGCAACTCAACATCAATTAACCAAATCTATCACACCAATTAACCAATATCAATCAACAGAGAATTCAAATCACTTAATTCCAGTTCAACAAGAGACATCCAAATCCTCAATTAACCCACAAAGCAATCTCAACAAATCAACTCAAAGCTCAAGCAGATTAACAATGGCAAACACCACCACAATTCAGTATAACAAAGTAGTTATACTCAATACAAATTTAAGCATATCAATAGAATAAGACCAACTAAGCTCACAATGCTCAACACACTTCCATACTGTCAACAACTCCAATTCACAAGTCCACCAATACAGTCATAGGAGTTCACCTCAAAACCAAAACCAAGGCAATTTATTCAACAACACCACATTCACTGAATCAACAATTCATTCAAGTGCAACTCACTATAAATCAATTTTGCTCTCAATAGAGTAATGCGGCATTTAACAACCAATATCCCAAATTTCAAATTAAATGCAATTGACAGCTCAAAAATACCCAAAACATCAAACACGAATAGATTAGAATTGAAAACATAAATCCCAGGGTCAAAAGTCACCACAGAAGGACCTCAATTTGTAAGGCCTATCTACTAGCTTTGAATCTGTCAGTCGCACTGAAAAACATTTTTTCGATCCGGGAGTTAAAAAAACAAAGAGAATCACATATTCACAGGACTATGATAGATAATCAAGCTCATCGATTTGTTGGATAATTGAGTCAACTACGGCTGTCGGCTGCTCTTGCAAATGGGGAGGCTGCTTCAATGCTGAAAGGGCTAAGAGAATTCTTCTTCTCTTATAAGAAACCCGGAAGTAAGCCGCTGCCGCCGGGCTGCTACTACTGGCTTCGCCGCTACGGGAATTTCTCACCCCCTCCAAAAGTTGTAGGCAATTGGCTCTCCTGCTTATATTGTTGGGCTCCAAACCTCCAACTCCAAGTCTCCAAGTCTCCGGCAATCGCCTTCTGGCAGTGAGGAAGGAAAGGGAAAGGGAGTCGGGTGTCGGGAGTCGGGACTGAAAGGGAAAGGCAGTAGGCAGGCACGGCCGCACGAGCACAGTGATGAGTGAGCAAGCACAGCTTAGGAAGTTAAGGTTTTTAGTTTTAACTTTTAATTTATTACAAAAATAAATATTTTTTTTATAATTCATAATTCGATTTTTTGGTTCGGTTGAATTTTAATTCAACTGAACCGAAAATCGAACCGAAGTTTCTAATCCTTACTTGAATCAAACCGAATCGAACCGTATACTTTAGAAAACCGAACCGAACTCATATATTCAGTTCGAAAAATCGATTCTGACCGATTATTGAACAGCCCTAGTGTCTGCGCCCAAACTTTAGCCCTTCCAAAATTTTTATCCTACATTTTCCCTTAATTGAATACAAAGTAAATAACATTACTTGAATCTACCACTATTGCTGCTACTAAAGCTACATCTTTTAAACAAAAATCAAACTCCTAAAGAAAAACAATTAAGCAAAACTTCTCTTAGACATTTCATTGCATGCTTATTTTACTGTCTGCAATGGTGAAGGTGTACATGAGTTATAATGAAACGAAGAGGTTTTCTTTCTTTAATTAGTAGTTTTGTAACACTCCGACTGCCTACATACCCCCAAAAGGGGACAGGCATGTCGTCCTGTTCTTTGGACCAGGATATTTATTATTAGGTAAAGTATAAGCCGAAAGAAATATACTAAAGTTCAAACTTATTACAATGGATCACATACTATATACATGTCTCAAAATAAGGAAAACTAATCATGCTTCAAAATAAATACAACAATAAAAGAAACAAAGCCTTTAAATCTCTAGGCAAGTTCAATCTCGTCAATGTAAGATCTTCCTGAAATTATGATATAAAAGGGTATGAGAATTACTTCCCAATAAGTCTTATATATGCTCTTGAATACTTTGAAGTGATTTTGTGTATACAGATTGGAAACATTTATAAGAATTTGTTTGCAAGTCACATCATATTGCTTTTAAAACGATGATGGGTGATTTACGTAATTTTGCATGATAATATAACTGTGCAATTTAAGAAAATAACCACTTATAAATAGGTAGGTTCTGAAACCCTGCATCATAACCCTTTGCCATGAAACCTTACATCATGACAAGGCACTGTGAAACCCTGCATCGCAGTGCAATAGGTGATCAGCCCACTAAGTAATATACTCCTCCATTTCTCTACCCAAACTTACCGGTTGTCCACTTTTAGGAATAGTCCACATAGACTAGTTACTACTTTGGACCGCCCTGACTAACTAGTACTATCGTCTCGTCAAGTAGAGCTTATCTTCTAGAGGTAGCCTCCTGCCAAAAGACTTTCTCTAACCTTCTAAAGTTAGTTCTATTAGCATACTTTTATTGAGTGCTCAATGTATAAGTATCTTGCTTAAGAATTGTTCCCAAACAAACATTTTCCAATACCTCGGTCATGCAAGCATGGGTTTAGTAAGGTTTGCTTAAAATCGTTTAACAGTAAAAGGCAACATTTTAATTAAAATCCTTGTTTGATCAAAACCATTGTAGTAAGAAAATGACCCTTGCTTACAACCCAAGTAAACACATTTTAGTCACGGTATCAAATCATATATGACTTGCAAATAAGAACATTGATAATCAAATCTTTATGCAAGAACTTCCTTGAATTAGCTTACTCAAATACTAGGTCGTTCCTGACCTTAACTCTTATTCCTGTCTAGCAATAAATTATAAAATTGCAATCAACCACCAATCCACTTCCAAACATAATAACATAAGCAAATTATACTTACTACTAACATGCGACCACTACAACCTTCTTAGTCAAAGATAACATATATTACCCCCAAGATCTCATCAACTCATCCACATACCCATACAATAAAAATAAACACAATTATCCCAATCATTCTCATATCCATATCTAATCATCATTTTTCATCATGCTCTTATAACATAGAGTATAAACCAATTCAATAATGATATCACCAAACAAGATTTGCTTAGCATGGGTCTGAAATCACATATAGATATTCCCAATTTTAACCATGATCAAGCACATCCAATCTTGTCCCTAGATTTCATATCTTTAACACAGTACTAATTTTATGCATTAAGCCATCCTATCAAAGTATACCAATGCAATAATAATCTACACATCATAGATCCATTACAATCAATAGCCACAACTAGAATGCCTACTATACACGATTTCCCTCAACATAATCTCATCAAAGCAAACACAACCTTTTTCCCCAACAGTCATATACGTATATTCACACAACAAAAACATATCAACTTCATGTCATAAAATCTTACATTCAACTATCCAAAAGATGTGTAGATTGCTATACTATGAAGATAAGGTTGTTCCCCAATGTCCAAAGTGAATCCTAATCAAGAAAGTGTGTGATCTTAGTTTAGAGAACCAAAGGTTTCTTGCGTTTGTAAGAGAGAAAATCAAATCAACTCTATGTTTCGGCCAAGAAGAGAAAAGGAAAAGAAAAAGAATGATAGAAATGAAAAGATCAGTTACCTTAGAGATTAATGATGCTGAGAGGGAGAGAAAGAGAGAGTGTTCTTGTGTCTAAGATGTTAGGATTCGTAGACTCCTAAATGCGGAAAACATCCATGAATCCCTTTCGAGGATCCAAGTAAATGATTAAGAAGATCTAAGGTTTATAGAATTACCTTTATTCGGCGTAATCGAGATCCTTCGATTCTAATCGTGCTGGCGTACGTGCAACCCGAATGATCACAAGACGTTGTAGTGTGCAAACGTCCTCTGTGGGATATACATGGCGAACTCACTTGTTACCCCGAGAGTGCTAGCGCCTAGGGTTTGAGAGGTTTTTTTTTTTTTTTTTTTTTTGTGAATAGAGGCACAAATTTTTCAACAGAATAGGAACATTAAGAAGACAACTAGGGTTTTCTTAAAAACCCCTCAATCTCTTAGAGTCTAAATCTGATAATATCTTATCATATTTTAATTTAAATTCAAATTAAATTAAAAATTGATATGATAAGATTTTGCCATTATTTTGGTAATTTAACTAATTAATTTACCAAGTCAGATTCTTATAATCTGGACATCATCCAGATACATCGAATGTGGACATATTTCCATATTCATTGTATCTGATAAATTTTCTAGGTTCAATTAACTTAGACATATTTCCAGATTCATCGAATCTGGTACCAGAAAAATAACTTAACAAGTTTGCTTATTGTGTGACCCTATATGTTCATTTAACACTGGCAGTATGCCTAATTCATATTTAAATGGCCCACAAGTTATAAGCGGTTTCTAGCAAAACATTATAACTATCCAGGTTAAATGAAGATCAGTGATCTCTTTGAACCTAACCACAATTTCATATTTAGTCATTTTGTCATACGATATCCAGATTAAGCATAAGGCATGGAACATGTCATCCTTATTAAATTTAATCAATTATTTGTTGATTTCATAGTAGACTGTTCAAACAAATGATATTAATATCTTAAATTGATATATTTAAGTACGACCATACATTTTAACAGTCTAATATATCAAGGGGCCCATAGATATCTCTCCCATAATTGAGAGGGACAAATTTCTTCACTATCAATCATATTCCTCATTGATTTATTCTATATCCAACAGTAGTCTAATTTATTATCTGGTTAAAGACAACTTTAGAGAACGTCAAAATATAGAATTTATCAAATAGGAACCTATAATGAATTTAGGTCGAAGGACTTTTAATATCATTATGGTCAGAAAGTACTTATGACATATTCCATGAAGTACTCTCACAGTGGGTCATGTCCAATACGATGTTCTCTAATATTTATTTATGTTTTGACTTGATATCACAAATATCCATGACCAATAAAACATAGCTATCTAGTCACAAACATACTAATCTTAATTTATTATTGTTTCAATAATAATAATCGATCAAGGACTATTTTAGAATAGTCATTGTATTTATTATTGGATTTTACTATCAAGTCACGTACTTGATGACTACAAAACAAAATGCACTATTCATGGAAAGAAAAACCTCATATTATTATATAAAATATAACGACAATAGTATACGTACAAATTAACTTTAGGACATATCCCTAACATAAGAATGCTCTAGTTTGGCATGGGTGAGTGAGTGCCAATTGAGAAGAAATGTGTGAGAGGAGTATTTCGGTTTTGGCTAGATTGAAAGGGATAAGACCGAGAGTTCTTGAGTGTGTGAGTGTTTTGGTTTTGAGGAAATGGTGTAGAGAAGAAATTGGATGATCAATTTCCCAAAGAAAACACCAATGTAGTGGAGAAGGCATGCTTCACTCTTGTGCAATGTGATAGGGCCGAAGGCTTTTAGTGAGTACAAAGAGAGATTGGCCGAAATCCTTCTGGGAAGAAATGAGAAATGTGAGTTATTTTGGTAATACAAAATCTGGTATCCAAGATCAAAATAACATTGGAGTGGGTTTAGAAAGTTGGGAATTTGAAGAAGATAGAGTTGTATCTCTGAAACTTTGAGGACTCTTTGAGATTCCTCTCTATCTCGGCTATCTTGTGAATAGAAAAGAAATAACTAACCAAATCCAACTTTGTGACTTATGTGATGGTTGACTATGTGTGTGTGTGTGAGAGAGAGAGAGAGAGAGAGAGAGAGAGAGAGAGAGGTCGAAAATGAGGAGGGAAAAGAAAGGCTTGTTAAATAAAAATCTATTTTTGATAAAGATAAAAATAATTGATATCACTAATTTTTAAATATACTTATCTTATCTTTACAAGATAATTACGATATGTATATTCATTGTTTAGACAAAAATCAGATTTTTAAAGAGTTATTTGAGCTTAATAACTCTAAGAAGTGGCGGCTAAGAGATCTCCCAATTTTGTAGTTAAATACAATACATAAAGATAAAGCCAGTTGGATAAATTAGTGACTAGTAAATAATTTCTTTATCTTAAAAGATAATGGTGGCTAGGAGAAGAAAGAAATTAAAATAATTTTACAAGATAATGTATTAAGGTTTATCTTGGATAAAAGTCTGATAATTTGTTAATTTCTCTATGATGTGTAAATTTTAGGTGCATAAAAACCATCAAATTTAATTCATTTCCTTAGTCAAGTTTTAATTAAAATATTAATCCTAAAATACACATACGAGCAAGTATACTTATCGCAAGTATAGAATAAGAAATTAACGAGTATGGATCCTCAAAGGAATAAGTACACACTAATCGCTTTTCATTCATTGTTTAATTGACTCAAATAAAGTAAGAAAATAAGAAAAAAAATATATACAACTCAAGAATGTGAAAATATGCAATTTAGACAAAAGCTCTTGAAAACATGATAATGAATCATTTAACTAATATCACAATCAATTATTATCTTGGTTTCATAAAAGATTTAATATAGACTCACTTCGTTTGCAATCCATAGAATCACTATCTTCTAGTTAAATTAGTGAACATATTCTATCTCGACTAACTTATCCAAAAAATGCATTAAAATCAATCCTCATATAAACCTCTATATTCTAGGTGATTTAAAACATAAAATTAGTCAATGAATTCATATTCTACCAATCATCAACCAGCCTTTGATTACCAAAGTTTTTAACAATTAACCCATTTTTCAAGCAAATTAAGAGATAACAAATATGAAATTAATCAATTGAAGGCATTACCAACTCCTTTTTCAACAAGTTAATAACAAAAACCAATCAGCTAACTCCGTAAGACAAATAAATAATCAAATCCCAAGATGAATAATGAATTGATCAAAATACTAAACACTAAAAGAAATCTGTCAATTTGCTACGAACAAATTTGTGGAAAATCCGTGGCTAAACTGGAATTTGCCATGGAAAGGGTCCGTGGCAAATAACTTCGTCGCTAAGTATTTTTTTGCCACGGAAATATTTTTCGTAGTAATTTACCACGGATTTGCCATGAATTGTTCAAGTTGGTATCAGATTTGGGGAAAAAGATTGCGAGGAAATCGTGACAAATCTGTGGCAATCTGCCACGGATTTGCCACGAAAGATTCTCAAGCAAGTATCGTCTGTGGCAAATCCGTGACAGATTACCATAGATTTGCTACATAAACAATATGGAATATAGGTTGTTCGTGGCAAATCCGTAGCAATCTGCCACGGATTTGTCACGGACTATTTCTCAAGCAAGTACAGTCCGTGGCAAATCCGTGACAAATTGTCACAAATTTGTCACGGAAACAATATGGAATATAGGTTATCCGTGGCAATCTACGACGAATTTGCTACAGACATTTCTCAAGCAAGTATCCGTGGCAAATCCCTGGCAATCTGCCACGGATTTACCACGAACATTTTTCAAGCAGGTACCATCTGTGGCAAATCCGTAGCAATCTGCCACAGAATTGCCACGGACATTTTTCAAGCAGGTACCGTCCGTTGCAAATCCTTATTAGATTGCTACAGATTTGCCACGGAAACAAATTTGTCACGAAAACGTTATTTTTTTCATATTAAATTGTAATGGATTTTCCATGGATTATTAAAAATTAATTTTTTTTTGAATTTGACCATGCACACGTATAATTTCCTGTCAAATACAATAGAATCGACTCATTCAATACCAAATATAATAAAACACAATTTTCTCATTTGAAGTCAATTACTGAAGTCAATTGACTACATATCATTTGACTACATATCTAACATACACGTACAATTGTATACAACTACTTGACTAATCTACAAGCCCTTATATCTACATTCATTAACATCGTAAAACATGCAAACTTCCCAATATCTTTGTGTTCCTCACAATTTACTTCACCACTTGAGCTTCGCAGGAAAAAAAACTGCAAGAAGAAAAGGAAATACATTATCAACGAGTTAGGTAAAGAAAAACAATACGAAAATGACTTGGAAAAAAAAATCGGCAGAATTTCCCTTATATACTGGACGTTTCTAGGCACAAAGTCACCACAATATCAACAACATTAAAAAAAAACAAAATATTAACTGTCACAACAATTATTCAATAAATGAAATGCACAATTTGAAAAGTCACAGAAATGACTACATATCTAACATACACCTACAATTATCATCCACAATGTTAACAATAATTGCAGTACTCTGTGCAAAGTAAACAAGCAACTTATAAATATAGTTTGGACTGAAACAAGCAAAACCTCCAAGCACGATAAGACTTAAAAATTGACTTTTCCCCTTCCTCCTTGTCTCTTTCTCTCCTTATCTCTTTCTAAACAATTAACCTTTCATCTTCTTCCTTATCTCTTTCTCTCCTTGTCTCTTCATCTTTCTCCTTATCTCTTTCTCTCCTTGTCTCTTCCCCTTCCTCCTTGTCTTTTTCTTTCCTCCCTAGCCCTCCCTCCATTCTTCCCGCACAGATATATATATCTCTTAGTCATTAGGCATTAGTGGAAACCACAAAGGCACCAAGATTTCTTGTTCAGCACCACAAAGATGGATATTTGTAATTCGTTTGAGAGGTGGTCAAATTTTGAAATAGTTTCCAATCAAAGTTATGAACATGCTGCTTTGGATTTTCAATTTGAACTACCTATTCAACAGACTAGTTTTGATATTGTTCCTCTGATAGATAATTGTAATTCGTTTGAGATGTGGTCAAATTTTGAAATAGCTTCCAATCAAGAAAAGTTTGATGTGTTCTCCTTTCCGAGCCTACCACATCCTCTTGATTTAAGGTAAGATACTTTTAAGGCTATTTTTTTTTAAAGGGAGTTTTCACTCGTCTTCTTCATCTGGTTTGGTTTGTTGTGTTATGAATCAGTGAAAGTTATAAACATGCTGCTTTGGATTTCCAATTTGATCAACCTATTCAAGAGACTATTTTTGATGCTGTTCATCTGATGGATAATTGTAATTCGTTTGAGATGTGGTCAAATTTTGAAATAGCTTCCAATCAAGAAGATTTTGATGTGTTTTCCTTTCTGAGCCTACCACTTCCTCTTAATTTAAAGTGAGATACTTTTAAGGCTATTTTTTTTTAAGGGAGTTTTCACTCGTCTTCTTCATCTGGTTTGGTTTGTCATGTTATGAATCAGTGAAAGTTATGAACATGCTGCTTTGGATTTCCAATTTGATCAACCTATTCAAGAGACTATTTTTTATGTTGTTCCTCTGATGAATAATTGTAATTCGTTTGAGATGTGGTCAAATTTTGAAATAGCTTCCAATCAAGAAGATTTTGATGTTTTCTCCTTTTTGAGCCTACTACTTCCTCTTGATTTAAGGTAAGATACTTTTAAGGTTTTTTTTTTAAAGGAGTTTTCACTTGTCTTCTTCATCTGGTTTGATTTGTTGTGTTATGAATTAGTGAAAGTTATGAATATGCTGCTTTGGATTTCCAATTTGATCAACCTATTCAAGAGACTATTTTTGATGCTATTCCTCTGATGGATAATTGTAATTCGTTTGAGATGTGGTCAAATTTTGAAATAGCTTCCAATCAAGAAGATTTTGATGTGTTCTCCTTTCTGAACCTACTACTTCCTCTTGATTTAAGGTGAGATACTTTTAAGGCTTTTTCTTTTTTAAGGGATTTTTCACTCATCTTCTTCATATGGTTTGGATTGTTGTATTATGAATCAGTGAAAGTTATGAACATGCTACTATGGAGGAAATGCCTATTGAAGGTATCACTTCAAACGAAGTTCCTGTGGAGAAGAAGGTAATCAGGAACTCCAAGACACTATCAAGAGCAACCATTTCGAAGTACTTTTACATGTCAATGACTCGAGCAGCCAAAGAACTGAATGTTTGCCGAACCAGTTTCAAAAACAGATGTAGGGAGTTGGGAATTCGTAGATGGCCTTACAGAAAGTTTAGGAGCTTGGAGACCCTAATCAAGACTTATTCAGGTTCTTTCTCACACATACTTGAGAAGAGAATAGCCATTGAAATATTGAAACGTGAGAAGAAGTTGCTGGAAGAAATTCCTAATGCGAAGTTGGAAAATCAAACAAAGAGGCTAAGACAAGCATGTTTTAAGGCCAAATATGAGAAGAGAAAACTCAGGGATCTGGAAAAAATTTTGAGAGGCAGATGTTAGTCTAATTGCTTTGGTTAATAAGGTCAAGTTTATGACCTTTCTCATATTTTCTTTACATTAAGAAGATGCTTAGGCATTAAAATCTATTGTATAAAATTAAGTTTAAGGGTAATCAATTTATTTGGAGTATCAAGATGGCAAAAAAAAAAAAAAATAAATAATAATAAAAATCGACAGAGTTTCCCTTGTATACTAGACATTTCTAGGCACAAAGCCATCACAGAATCAACAACATTTGAAAAAAAAAACATTAACTGTCACAACAATAAAAGGGTAATCACCCATTACTCATGGGGAATGATAACCCATCACTCACGGGGATTCATTCTTATAAGTTAAAAAAAGAGAAAAAAAGAAAAATATTGAGAACTAATGGAAGGGTAATCATACATGCTTCACTTAGCATGTAATGCAAAGTGGAGAAAAATACTGAGAAAAATTGGAGAAAAACTGACCCATGCTTCACTTAGCATCTAGAATTCTCAAAAATAATATAACTAACCATATATACTTTAAATTCAACCTGTGCTGCTAAGGAGAAGTCATTTAAGACTTTTTTTTCCCCATTAAAGCAGGAAACAGGAAAAAGCAACTTCAAGCTCAAAATTTCAAAATAAAAGAATCCAAAAGTCATAATTACAAAACTCAAATTAGCTAAAAAGCAAAGTAAAACCTAATATGAAGGTGTATATTCAACAAATGAAAGCATTTCTAGGGGATAAAAATGAAAGCAGAAATACTGGAACAAGCCAATTGAATTGCGAATCTGGACATAGAGAAGCCAAATTCAAATTAGTATTAAAAGCACAAGGAAGAAATTTATACCTTCCCACAGAACTCACAAATATACTTGCTATGCTGACTGACCTCCATCTTCTTAATCTGCTTTTGCAGACTAGCACCATAGCGGGTACCTGAAATGTCACCACACAAACAGAGAGTCAATTACGTCCTTGCTTTCAGCAGAATTTGATAGCTCACAATTCACAATGCATACACACAACCGAACAAAAATTAATAGTATAAAGTGAATCAACTAAAGATCAGTATCTAGATATTATTTTTAAATGCTTCAGAAGAGGCCTGTCTGTGATAACCAGAGGCAACAAAGGTTACTAAAGATAATGAAAACCAAAAAACTTAGCTTCACAACCTGCAGCTCATAGACACTTAACCTCTATTATCAGAAATGCCCTTGAAAGTCAATAAAAGCCACTTTTTACCATTTTTCGTCAAATAACAGTCAATAATTCACAATAACATATAATTTGCACCTGGAAAGGAGATCCAAGTCTTAAACAAAAGATAGCCAAAAACAAAATACTAAGGAAGTGCTCAGCACATACCATATTTTCAAGAAAAACTCCAGTGATGGCTCAACCTAGCAACCAAATTTCATCTCAGAATATAAAAGCTCACCTCTTTGTCCAAAGGCATAACCAAATTACTGGGCAGCTTGGCTGGTTCAACATTTTCCAAACTATCACTAGAATCACTTCTCTTGTTGCGCATCTAAAACAAGACAGCTGTTCTTAGAACAGGCAGAAGCAAAAAATAGTGTCAGAGAGAAGGAGAACGGAGGCGGGAGGGGGGACTCGCGGGAAGCTTGGGGTCGTGGGCTGGGGGAGCTCGGGATGAGCTGGGGGCTATGGGGTGGGGGGCCGCGGGCTGGGTGCGCCGGGTGACGAGATCTGGACGAGAAGGCGGAGACAGGCGGGGGGCTCATGGGGAGAATGGGCAAGGGGCGCTGCGGGGGGAGCAGGGGGTTGCTGGGGGGAGAAGGGGTTGCGGGGGAGGGGGAGAGTGGACAAGGGACGACGGGAGGAGCGGGGGCTGCCGGGGGACGGGAAGAGCGGGGGGTTGCGGGGGAGAAGTGGAGGTGGTGAAGGGGGCAGGGGGTGGGGTACGTGGAGGGGGTCAGTAGGGCGGAGGGGGGTAGGAGGAAGAGGGAGTAGGAAGAAGAAGAAATTGGGAAATCTAAGAAGAAGAAGAAATTTTCTAAGTGTTTGAAAAAAAATGATTTTTTTTTTTTGGGCAGATTATCTCAGAAAAAATGGAACAAAAAAATGAAAAAATGTCGTGGCAAAATTGTGGTAATCTGTTGTGGATTTGTCAGGAATTAGTAGCAATTTTTGTGATTTCGTGGCAAATAGTCACAGATTGGCCACGGAACACACAAAATAATTTGTTTATTTATATTTAATATAAAACTATATTATTCAATATAAAAAATATGTTGTATATTTATATAATTTTAAAATTTTATATAATATCAATTATATTATCTTTTTTATTAAATGATTTATACATATATGTATATATATACATGTATATATATATATATATATATATATATAATATGCATAAATTCATACACAATATAAAATCATAATCATAAATATACATGAACACACACACACACACACACACACACACACACACACACACATATATATATATATATATATATATATATATATATAGAGAGAGAGAGAGAGAGAGAGAGAGAGAGAGACACACACACACACACACCCCATACATATTGAAGTACATACACACACACACACACACACACACACAAATATATACGCACACTCATATACACACACATTAGAAAATAAATAAATCAAGATACTTACAAAATATTTCGTCGTTGTTATTTAAAAGGTATGGAACAAAAATTAATACAAACCAATATAACTAATAAATTAGAAAAAATGAAAAAAAAAATTCGTGGCAAATCCGTGACAATCTGCTACGGAATTGCCATGGATTAGTGGCAATTTAGTGATTCCGTGGCAAATAGCTACGGATTTGCCACGGAACACAACAAAAATTTAGTCATTTCTTTTTATCATTACTTTACGTAACATACTTTTTTGTGTACTTTCAATGATAATATAATTCTTGAAAACAATTTTCAATGGCTTTTACAGTCGAAATAAAATAAAATTATATTGTTTCTTTAAAATTTATAATTTTAATATAAACGTATATTTCGATACTAAAAAATAATACATATTATTTTCAATTTCATTTAAAGAATGAACTTATTAGAAAATAAATAAATCAAGATACTTACAAAATATTTCATCATTGTTATTTAAAAGGCATGGAACAAAAATTAATACAAACCAATATAATTAATAAATTAGAAAAAATGGAAAAAAAAATTCCGTGGCAAATCCGTGGCAATCTGCCACGGAATTGCCATGGATTTGTGGCAATTTAGTGATTCCGTGGCAAATCTGTGACAAATAGCTACGGATTTACCACGGAACACACAATAAGAATTTAGTCATTTCTTTTTATCATTACTTTACGTAACATACTTTTTTGTGTACTTTCAATGATAATATAGTTCTTCAAAATAATTTTCAATGATTTTTACAGTCGAAATAAAATAAAATTATATTGTTTCTTTAAAATTTATAATTTTAATACAAACGTATATTTCGATACTAAAAAATAATACATCTTATTTTTAATTCTATTTCAAGAATGAACGCATTAGAAAATAAATAAATCAAGATACTTACAAAATATTTCGTCGTTGTTATTTTAAATGTATAGAAAAAAATTAATACAAACTAATATAATTAATAAATTAGAATAAAAAAATACCGTGGCAAAGGATTAGTGACAATTTTGTGATTTTGTGGCAAATAGCCACGGATGTGCCACGGAAAACACAACAAACATTTAGCCCTTTCTTTTTATCACTATTTTGTGATTCCGTGACAAATCCGTGGCTAATGTTTGGCATAATTTTGCCACGGAAATATTTCCATCGTAAATCGGTGGCTAATATTTGGGATAATTTTTTGACGCATTTTTTTGCTACCGATTTGCGACGAAATATGTTTGCATTGCTACTTGCTACTATTTCCATAGCAATTCCGTAGCAAATTGCCACGATTTTGCTAGGGTATTTTTTCCCTCACAAATTGCTTCTATTTTGCTATTCCGTGGCAAAATCCGTGGCAGATTCACAATTTTCTTGTAGTGAAATTACTCAATAAATCATGAATTCCAAAAAATAATGTCAAATTACAATGAAAATATTAAGTACATAATTATTTAAGAAAAATAAAATAAAGGTAAAAGAAAGTACTCATAGACAAGCTTCTTTTTCTCCCTTGAAGACTCTCTTGAATAACCCTCATTGAATTGGTGAATTCTTTATTCAATGAGTGTTTGAATTTTTGCTCTTAAATCCCCCTTTCCCTCTTGTGTTTTCTCTTACTTTTATAGGTCTTTTTAATGCTAAATTTGTTGCTTGAGGAGTTTGGCTGAGTAAGATTTAGAAAATACTAAAATCATTGAAATTTTCATAAATTCATGCACAGGATTTTGGCATTCCAGAATGGGCCTGGCACTGGGGTCCAATCAACCCACCTGGCACTAGGTGCAATCTGTTTCTCCCCTGAATTTTGCTCTATTTTCCTCTAGCCATCCATAATGGACCTGGCGCCTGGTCCACTTGTCAGACCTGACACCAGGTGTACTTTGAAAAATCTTCAGTTTTGCTCGAAATTAACTCAAATCTTCACAAATTTGTCAAAAACACTTTTTACAAGCAAAATGTCAAATAGAAAGGAATATGCCTAGTTATTACAACTAAAGTATTTCAAATTAACCTCAAATAACTAGAAAAATAATGATGATTTTAGCCCCTATCACTCTATATTAAAAACAAATGTAGGATAACTACAAATTCAACTTAAAGAATCTTTTTGAGTAGAGATTAATGAAATAGAATCCATTTAATTTGAAGATATAATCTAAGCTTTATCCTTAATTTATCTAAAAGTTAAAAGATAAAGTCCCAAGCCATCCAAACAAGGAGTGGCGGCTAAGACTCCTACTTTTGGCCAAGAAGGAGATGGACAAGCAAAATTTATTAAAACAAATAAGCATAAGTTAGGATTTGAACTCAGGTCACCACATAATTATTCCTAAGTCATGTCCACTAGACTACAAGTAGCCCAGGTGTCCAAATCTTCTTAACAAATCCACTTCATTTTCAAACAATACACTACCTATCTCAAATTTAAAATCTACACACAAGATACATACTCTAACTAACCTAACTATAGCATTCCTATAAACACACCCTAAGCACGCGCACGCACACACATATATAATTATTGTATTTAAAACTCCTAATGCTTAAGAGAAATACCGTGCAATGTATGTTTCCCCTACAAGGTTATGGGTAGTTTTAGGTGGGGGTATTACATCCTCCCCCCTTAAGAGAATTTTGTTCCAAAATTCAAAGCATCTTACTTCCAAAACAATTCCGAATACGTTCACTTCATCTACTTTTCTATCTCCTAGGTTGCATCTTGTGTCCCATGATGCCCTCATAATACCTTCACCATCATTTTTTGATTATTCTGTAGTGCCTTAACACTTTAGTCTAAAATCTTTTTTAGATTTTCTAAGTAGCTCAAGCTAAGTTGCAGAATTAATGGTTTATCATTCAACACATGTTCCAGATCAAATTGATGCCTTTTGTGCTATGTCATATGAAACGTGTCATGTATATCCATCCATCCATCAAGAAAACTTGGTTGGTAGGTGACATGACCTATTCTTTTGGTTACTTGAAGTGGTCCCAGATATCTTAATTTCAATTTCTGTCCTTCGAGGTGTTTGAAAATCCCTAACTTGAATGCAACTTCAAGATTGTCTAGTTGTTATCCTGGAACTCGATACCCTAGCCATCACTAGGGTAAAACCATCCTTTCCCATGATGGTCCAATCTCTAACTATCTTGCTTACCTCCCACACTATGATTTAAGTTACAAATTCCATAGCGAAGAGTATTGAAGGTTAGGGAAAAATCCAACATCAAGGTAAGAATAATGACAAAAAAAACATTAACGATCAAGGAAATGAAAGGACTAGAATACCTGGTTATCCAAAAATTGTTACATGAGAAGAGTCGTTGCTCTTACTGATTAGAAATCTACACTTATATGAAGTTGCCAAAGTCATTATACAAGAGTATTAAGAATAGAGTGATACTAAGATTTTGGGAAAGAAAATGAACTATATAAAAAGGATAGGTACAAGTCAAAGTATGCTAATTCCAAAAAATGAAGTAAATCAGGAAGTAGATAGATAAGTTCACAATGTAACAAGAAATAGAAAGTTAATCACAGAAGTGGAATACGAAACAGGTGTAACGTTGAGGAGTTTGATGAAGAATAATTGCATTCAATAAATGAAGTTCCCAAGGTTGTCTTTAGATAACCAAATCTTGCAAAATGCTCTCATTCTTAGCAAAAGGTGGAGTAAGAGATTTGGCAAGGAAAATCTCCAAGAGAAAAAGAAAAGTTTGACATATTCAATTATCAAAAGTTGTTATGATTGCAAGGAATCGATACTTCTACTAATTAGAAAATGACATGCATTTATAAAGAGTAGCAGAAGATATTGAGCTAAAGAATAAGTGCATAGCAATATGAGGATTTTTAGAGATATAAAGAACTATAAAGAGAAAATACTAGTCAAGACGTTCGAAATTTAAAGAATAAAGAAAATCATGAAGCAGGTGGATAAGGTTTCAATGTAACAAGAAATATGTAGTTAACATGAAAGTGATATAGGAGAAATTAGGTAGAACATTGGGAAGTTTGATGGAAAGTAGTTGTAAATCATAAGTGTAGTTTCTAAGGCCTCCTCAGATATGGAAAAATAATATAGCGGCTTTTAATCTTTCTTTCGATGCATCCATACATAACACTTTAAGTTCTTCTTCTGGTAGAGTAAACATAAATGCATACACAGATCCTTTTTTAGACTCTTGGAGGGTCCTTTCATCTTTCCCACATCATAAACTCGGTGAATCTTTTTGTAGTATACTACGTAGTCGAGTTGGAGGTAGTGCAAGGATTGTGAATCTCCTAAAGAAGCAGCGGTAACATTCTGCTTAATACTTATAAATTCCACCTCTCAAGACATGACATTTTTAGGTTGCTTCAACTAACAATGCCTACACCATATTAGATTTATCTTATTCTTAGTTTTCTATGTGTCCTGAAAATAAGATTGCGTTAAATTAAAATCCACATTTACTAGACTAGACAAGAATTTCCTTCCCTAAGCAGATGTGACATGGTCAATTTCGCTAGAAAAATATTAAGAATCCTTCAACCACCTGAGTATTATCCTAAACTCATACATCATGTGTACCTCAATTAATGAAGCTAGATATTTCTAGTCATTCTTTCACTAGTAGTTTACAATCCCTTATGCCTAACATAAAGCACTATTTTACTTTCCCTACTTTGTCTTAATTAATCACACCAACCAATCAACCAAAATGTATTATCCTATCTCTATTAGTAATCTAAGCTATTTGCTTCGTCAATAAATCTATGCCTAATATGCTATCATATTACATTCATTGGTAAATTTATTTCACCAACTAGAATTTTTCGTACTCCAAATAAAGCCCAAGAGTTCTGCCTTCAAACATAGAAGAGTATGTCCAAACAATTATAAGCCAATTCCCAACTATCATGATTCAAGTATGTGGTACACTACTCTATTTACAAAATACATAGTCCTAAGATCAAATAGCCTATTAAAAATTAAAAGAAAGAGCTTACTCTAGTACATCCAATCATTAGTCTTCTCCACTCAATGCAAATGCTTTGGTCTTCACTTGAAATCACATCTTATTTCCTTCATTAGTTGTATTTCCTTGGCTGTCGATAATGGTGGTAAGATAGAGTTTTCTTACTCAGGCTGGAGTATCTTCAAACAATTCCCCCTCAGATGCACGATTCCCCACAACTATAACATCTTTTATTTGTCTTCTTGGACCAACAATCCTTTTGCATGTGTCCTCTCTTTCCACAATAATAGCAAATTATCATCCTCGCAGCAATACTCGCTGGTGTTGTTCGGGCTTACTTCCTTTGATTCTTTCTCAACTATCCAACTGTCCTTTTATTAGGAAAATGTTTGATTGCATTTAAAGCCTTATTAATAGACCTATTCTTATCTCTATTTCTGACCCATGTAGTAGAATCCATGGCGGCAACTAGGGCTGCAAATTAGTTGAGTCGAGTCGAGTTATGACTTATCGAAATTGAGTTAGTATGAAATTTGTAACAGCTCGAACTCGACTCGAGCTCGTTTGAACAAAAAAATTTATACTCGAGCTCGGCTCGGTGCACTTTTTGGATTACTTGAACTTAGCTCAAGTATACTTGAATACTATTCAGGCTTTCTCGAGTCAAGCTCAAGCTTGAACTCGAGCTCGAATTATAAATTAAATTTGATATTTTTAGTTAAAGTAATTCCTTTAATATTTACTAAAAGTTTAATACAATTGAATTTATAATCTTTTCAACTTCAATTTTATAAAATATTATAATACAAATCCACAATAGATGAAATAGATTATCAGATTAAATAGATGATCAGTAATTTTTATTATCCATTATATAATTACTTTTTAGTAAAATTATAATAAAATAAATATACCTTCATATATTGTAACAAGATATATATATATATATATATATATATATATATATATATATAGCTAAAAAAAGATTGTAAGGTACAATAATTTTTATTATCAGTTGTATAATTACTTTTTAATAAAATTATAATAAAACACATATTCATATAGATATAGAATATATTTGTATAATAAAATTTATAAATATACTTTCATATATTATAACAAGATATATATATATATTTATGTTTTAATATTATTTATACATTTATTTATTCAAACTCGAATTTGAGTTTACGAATCTAGCATTCGAGCTGAATTTTAAACAAGTTTTAAGTCAAACTCTACTAAGCTCGAACTCGACTCATTTAATTCAAGGCTCTACTCGAGCTCGGCCAATACCAAGTTCGAGCCGAGCTTTGATCGAGTAGCTCCCGCGAGAAGCTTGGTCCGTTTGCAGCCCTAGGCAACACATGGTTGAGAGGAAAAATGCTTGTTGGAATATATGCCCTCTAGAATAATTTTATCTAATGTAATTATCGAATTTATTAATAAAAGAATTTATTCTTAAAATTTATTTGTGAATTATATTTTATTTGTGCACGATTTATGTTTGGAAAGGACCTATTGTGTTTAAGTAAGTGATCCATGTGAATGGTGGTCTTTCACAGTAAGGTATGGATCACGGGTTACTTAACACATAAATGTTTGTTCTTAACCGATTGATGAGAATGAGAATCTCATCATGTTTAGGTTATTGTGTTATGAATTCTAAATGGAGAATGGCTTACCTTTAACTAGTGAGTAATTTACTCACTTTATAGCATGAGGGTATTTCGAATGTGTAGAAAATGACCTGTAATAGTAATTTCTAAAAGTACCAGTTAGAAGAAACCTAGACTATTACTAATACTCTACAGCTTGAGTATGAGTTGGTGGTTTGATGAAGTTAGAAGCATATACTTTGATATGCTGTAGTTGAGATTCTTTCGTAGAATCGATATATTTGTATGTTGGGTATATGTGATTAGTTAGTTAAGACAAACTTATATAAGATAGCTTCTGCGTTATATCGCCTCTTGCAACTGTTCAAATGATCTAATTATCCAGGACTCTGGGGAACATGACTTGAATGTTTACTTTAGGGTAGTGCCCTTGAAAAGTGGAAATATTTAAGGAATCGTGGATTATTGGACTAGAGGTCTAAAAATGGTAGATGTCTATTAGAAATGTGTTAGTACACTCATCCTCTCTGAATGCATAACGATGTATAGAAGGGTATTTTAGTCATTACACCTTAGGTCAAAGACTTTGCTAACATAGTATTATCCTTGTGGTCAATATTTTTTTATGGTAATATTAAAAAATATTTAAAATACAAAATATAACTATTTATATTGGAGGGGTATTTTGGTCATTTTAGTAGCCAATGCGATGTGTCTTTTGGTCTCCGAAATATCCCTTAAGTCCTGACATATTTAGGTTAAGAAATTAGTTTTGATAATTAAGGATTTTATTTTATTTTATTTAAGTAGTCTAATTTATTATTGGATTAGAATAAATTAAAAGGCTCGAGAAAGAGAGTATATATTTTATCTAGTTTAATTGGTTAATTAATTATTCAGGGCCCAAGGCCCAAATTGAATAATTAAAAAATTAATCTAGATATAAACTATATAAAAGGTTTGTTGTTTTATTTTGGTCTATTTGGGCTTGTTAATTATTTATTGGACTGTTTAATGAAGCCTAAAAAATAAATAATTAAAATTTATTATTTATGGGTGTTCAAGCCCAAGAGTAAATAATTTTATCTGGCCCAATGAATAAGTCAAAGGATAAAATAAAAATAAAAATTAAAAAATATTAATTAAAAACCCGTGAGCGATAACAAAAAGTTTGGGCTTTTTGTTTGACTCTCTTAGTCTCTCTCTCTCTCTCTCAGTGAATTGATGAAAATATAGAGAAATGCAATCAAGACTTGGGAGTACAGTGAGCTAAGTTGTGAGCTTTCACAAAAGCAAAGCAAGAAGTATTCATTGGGAAAACTATATTTTTTAAGCTTTCACCGGCAGAGGAAAGGATACCATTTCGGAAGCTTAAAAGTTTCGTGTGAATGAGACAAAGTCAACGTTTACAAGGACGTGATCCAATAGTTTCAAGCATCCTTATACAGACATTTTTTTCAGTGCCAATAAGGTAATTCAAACATAGAGGTAAATTTGTTCGTTTTGTAAGTATGCTTTCGATTTGATGATTTTTGCCATTTTCGTCCTTCAATGCCAGTGTCTCCTTTAGTTTTGTAAGGTCCTGGAGTATCTTTGTCATTTTGTCGATGGCTCAAGTCACAATCGCATCTCTAAGTACCTTTTTAGGAACAACATAGTTGCTTGTATTGAGCTGACGTCGAGGTGGTATCTTTTTATCACAATGGTCAACAACCTCATTATGGGCGTAAGCAAGAAAGACTCATATACATAATATAATAGGCAAATCAAATGACATACTATAAAGAGAGCACAATATTTTTCATATAAAGCATTTACATGCTAGCTTAAATAGCAAATAAAAAATTTTCAAAACCACTGTTTCATAGGATAATGTCGATTGCATGGTTGAACTTATAATTCGTAAAAGAAATAGATACCGTGTTCGACATTTTATTTTCAAAAATGTATTTTATGGAGAAATATGAATAAAAATGCATCTAGACATTAAATACTTATACAACCAAGTTGGGCGAAAGCCCGTAATAATATTCTATACATGTTTACCTTCATTCTAAGCTCATGAAGTTATCAAATACTAAAGAAGTAAAAGAAGTGCTTAAAATAGTTGGTATATAAAGGATGAATAACTTTTGCATAAAAAGGAAACACTTTTGCAAAAGAAGAGATATTCTGTGGATATCCTTATTTCATAAAACGTCTTTGAATATATAACAAATCATAAAACAATTAACTAGTGCTAAATTTATAGAATCCATCCAAGAAAGCAAACGGGTCATGAGGTTCTAGTACCCAACACTGCTGGTTTCTAATTCTCATCTAAATCCTCATTATTGGGTTCATATATCCAACTCCCAATGTTCTTGGTAAAACCTATCCCTAATCCACCCATAAAAGTAGAAGTATTACTCTTATTCCTAGGCCTCTCGGGACTCTCCTAAACTTTCCCTTTCCCTATTAACTTTACCCTTGTAGTTGTATCTCGGAGTTCCTCTATAGCTAAAGCAAGTTCACTCTTCAGCTTAAATATCTTACTCTCCTACTTAGATATCTCACCATCAAACTCCTCAGAGTCATCACTAACTATGATAAGGACAAACTCCTCTATTGGTAAGGTTGGGAAAGATTCAACCATATCCTCCGAAACATTACCATTAGCAACTATCTCCTCCTTATCCTTGCTATCAGAGACTAAATCAATCACTGGGACATGAGGGTTTATCATCTGCACATCATCATCTCTATCCTCCGGTTCAGGCAACTATAGCTCAGAGACTTAGATCTTCATCTCCTTACTCTCACTATCTTCAGGTGGGATAGGGTCAGTGTTGGAATGTATACATATTAAGACTGTATTTCTGATGTAATTTCGATTAAATTAATAAAAGTTTTATTCTCACTAATTGTTTGCGTTTTCTCATTTCAAATTTATGCACGTTTTAGCTAAAAAAAACCTATTGTGTTTAAGTAAGTTATCCATATGAATGGAGGTATTTTATAGTAAGGTAAAGATCACTGGTTACTTAACAACATAAACTGTTGTTCTTAACCGGATGATAAGAATAAAAATTTCTTCATGATAAGGTTATTATATTTTAAATTTCAGGAACGGAATGGCTTACCTTTAGCTAGTGAGTAGTCCTCTCACTTCATAACATAAGCGTATTTCAAATACGTAGAACTAGACTTATAGTAGTGGTTTTTAAAAGTACTATATGGTAGAAACCCAAACTATTACTGCTACAACGTGGACTTATACTCTACGACTTGAGTATGAGTTGGTGGTTTGGCAAAGTTGGAAGCTTATACTTTTATATACTATAATTGAGATTCTATCGTAGGAACAATATACTTATATATTAGGTATATGTGACTAGTTAGTTAAGACAAACTTGTACAAGATAACTTCTACACTATATCGCCCCTTGTGACTGTTCGAATGATCTAATAATCCAAGGCCCTAGGGAATATAACTTGGATGTTTACTTTAGGGTAGCTCCCTTGGAAAGTAGAAACATTTTAGGAAGTCGTGGATCATTGGACTAGAGGTCTAAAGATGGTAAATGTTGTTTAGAAATAAGTTAGTACACTTTTCCTCTCTGAATGTATGGTGTTACGTAGAAGGGTGTATCGGTCATAACATCTATAGATCGGACACATTGCAAACGCAATATTGCCTTGGGATCAATATTTTTTTATGGTGGTAATAGAAAATATTTAAAATACAAAATATAACTATTTATATAGTAGGGATATTTTGATTATTTTAGTAGTCAAAACAATGTGTCTTTTTGGTCTCCGGAATAGCCCGTGAGTCCTAATTAA
This sequence comes from Voacanga thouarsii, assembly GCA_026120185.1. NCBI lineage: Eukaryota > Viridiplantae > Streptophyta > Magnoliopsida > Gentianales > Apocynaceae > Voacanga > Voacanga thouarsii. The sequence continues at coordinate 408,572 of JANUWF010001723.1, read as the reverse complement.
TTTTTGGCTGAGGAAATAGTTTTGATTAAAGATGATTTTATTTTATTTAGGAAGTCTAATTTATTATTGAGTTAAAATAAAATATTAAAAAAAAGTTAAGAGATATTAGATAAATTACTTAGTTTAATTGGTTAATTAATTATTTAGGGCATAGATGCAGATTGAATAATTGAAAATTAACATGGACTTAAACTAGTTATAAGTCTTGGTCTATTTGGGTCGAATTATTTATTTATTTATTTATAAGCTTTATTAGTCCAATACTAAATAAATAATTAAAAGTTTTATTTCAGGCCTGATTAGTCCAATAAAATAAGAGATCCAATCCAATAGCTTAGACCTATAGGCACGATCCAAACCCAGGCCTGCTATAACTAGGACATCAGTTTCTCTGGGTCTGTGTATTCTGGTGGGAGACTTTTTTTAAATTCCAAAAGTCTATCCAAAGTGCTATCCGGAATTGAGTTAGAGTCTTTTCAGGGATCAGAACATATTCTGCTTAGGGTTTGGTTAAGAGAACTGCATGGTGGGTGAGTCTTGTGTGCGTAAAAATACCAGAAAGCTAGTTTTTTCTCTCTCTCTTGTGTATATCTTCTTTGTCTTCTAAGTTTTCTACTATATAGAAAACAAACATAGAGATTTGATCTTACTCTTTAGCAATTGGTCAAAGAAACAAAGCCTTTAGTATTTTCCTTTGCCCTTAGCCTTTACCAACATTATTAGACAGAGGTTATATTCCGTGAACCAAAGGCCATTGCGTTCATGCGCCGGAGCAGACGACTTGCTGGACAACAACACGAATCGTCTACGGGGGAGGAGAGTTCGAATGTTTCATGGGTCCCTGTTCAACCTAAGCAATCAATACAGTTCAAAAACCGAAGTATTATTTTTTAAAAGGCTTCCACTGTTCTTTTTTGCATTTTTTATTGTTGTGCTGTATGCTTCCATGGTCGCGATCCACCTTCAAGTGGTATTAGAACCATTGTTTTATAGCTTAGAAGCAGGCTTAGGTATTAAAATTAGACAGATGATTGTTTGATATCATGTTTTGTGAACCTTCATATTTTTGGTTGGGATAGCTTTCTATACATCTCGTAGTTGAGACATATGAACTCTGTACGTTAATCACTTTCTTAGATGAATTGTGTATGCCTGATTTGAAAAGGCATAGGCAGTTGTTTACAGAGAGTGGTTGAGTTCTTTAATGCTTTTCTATAAATCCACTGGTGCTTGAGGAGTCTTTTGGAGAGAGAAAGATGAAGACTGCAGAAGAAGAACAGAGGAAAATAGAACAAAAACGAAGAAGATGGAGGGTCTTTAGTGGGAAGCCGAGCCGGGTTTGCACCAGGCCGGTCACAGCTAGCACCCAACTAGCCACGACATGGTGCATACCGGCCGCGGCTCGTTGCACATGGTGATGCAAGAGTCGCGGCTAGTTGGGCACCAGTCGTGTGCGGCTAAGGCACATAGTGCCCAGGCCAGCTGCAACCTGAAGTAAGCCCCTCATGGCTTGGTCAAGATGATCGGGTTGCGGGTTTTTGGCTTTAGGTAACTGTTCGGCCAGTTTCGGGGCTGGGGGGTCGATCCAATTCAAGAGCTTCTGATCCTGTGTGGTGGGTGCATGAAGATCATAGAAATTTTTAATTATTTTCCTTGTAATTTTTTTAGCGTTTTTCTTTTTCGTTTGGGTCCCATACCAAGCGAAATTATTATTTTTGCATAATTAATATTTTTGAAATATTTTATATAAAAATAATAGTAAGGGATTTATGATTAAACAAGACTATTAATTAATATATTTAATTTTTTTGTGGACATTTAGGTTAATAAATAGAAAAATATGAAAACAATTCACAATTTTCAAGCATGTTGGATTCTATTATGTAAACCTATGTGCACATTTTCTCAAGACCAATGTCTTGGGAATTTTTAACAAAGAAAAATATTTTCTTTAATTAAATGGTTATTTTTAGCTTAAAGCAAAGTTAATCCTTGGTTATTCGCTCAAAAGATTTTATCCTTGACATAGAGAATATTTTCGATTTAGATATTTTTGTAAAGCTAAAAGCATAAACCATTTTAATTTATTTTTATAAGATTTTTTTTTTTTTGTAAAATAAAACTTGAGACTAAAGTTTTTAAGAAGTTTTAAAAGGAAATTTTTGAAACATTAAGTTCTTAACAAGATAAAATTTGTCCATAGAAAATCTGTTAAAGGATTTTACCTTGACATAGAGATTTATAGATTTAGATATTTTACAAGAGTTTAGGCATACTTAATGAGATATTTTCAAAAGGGTATTTTCTGAAAACCCCTTGTTTTTAACAGATTAAGTGGAAGAGGAGTTCCAACAGCTCCACGGTTTCCATCATGGTCCTTATTAGAGATCGTGGTTCCTCTCGCGTCACCTTGGGAGTGAACCCGTATAAGATGGGAATTCCACAAGGATCTAGATCTAATGAATGGACATAATTGATGCCTGAGATATGTTTTGTGATCGGTCAACCCATGTTAGAGGTCATAGATTGTCCATAGGTAATGAGAAGAAACGGTTATCTCCTCGATGGAGTTATCTTCTGGATATTACCTAGAAGGGTAGTCGATTTGTGGTGGTCAACACTCTTAACTTAAAAAATTGTTAATCTTTTGAAGAAGCTATGTCAGTTCTCCTAAAAGCCAAACTAATCATGTTAAATATAATAGTGATAATGTTAACTATTAGCAGTTTTAATATGAGGATAAAATGTACAAATTATTTGTTTTTCATAAACTGAGAATTTTCTTTTATTTTTAATTTTCAGAAATGATTGGTGGAGGTTCTTTTAGTTCTTTGGCCGTTATTCTTCGAGAGAATAAGCTAACGGGTCCAAATCATGTAGACTGGAAAAGGAACCTGTATATAATACTCACTGTTGTAGAGTATAAGTATGTCCTTTACGAAATCTGTCATATTATCAGAGAGAGTTCCACCAAAGAGGAGCGTGAGGCTGAAAAAACATGAAAGAAGGTTGACGAGATGACTCATTGCTACATGTTGGCCTCCATGTCTAATGTGTTCCAATCTAAACATGAACATATAGCCACTGCTTATGATATTAACACGTTACTAACCACTGTATTCGCTAATAAGAGCCAGCTCGCAAGGTAGAAAACTCTTAGAACGATCATAAACACCAAGATGACTGAGGAAGCATCAGTCAGGGAACATATGCTCAAAATAATTGCTACTTTTGAGGAAGTGAAAGTCTTGGGGGCTATAATTGGCCCCAAGAGCCAAGTAGATGTGGTTCTTGAATCTTTACCTAACTCTTTTACTCAATTCAAGTTGAATTATAACATGAATAAGTTACACATGAGTTTAATAGAGTTAATGAAAGAGTTCCAGGTGGCAGAAAAGGTCATGAAGTCACAGTTCAAGGCCATGATTACTAAGGTTTCTTCTTCTAGAATTGAGTTTAAGCCCAAAAAGTTTAAAAAGAAAAAGGGAAACGCAGTGGCCCAGCCTAAGTCCCAGCCCAACAAGCTCAAAGGCAAGTGCTTCAAATGTGGCAAGAAGGGATATTAGAAGAAAGAGTGTTCAGATCTTCAGGCCAAGAAAAACTCTACAGGTAATGTTTACTATCTAGAGTCTATATCTATAGTTGGATTAATTTTCACTTAGATTATTGATTCTGGAGCCACTGATCATATCTGTAACTCTTTGCATAGGAGTTTAGGAAGATAAAAAGATTCTAGAAGGACGAATATGGACTACGCGTAGGAAATGGAGCATAAGTATGGGCCCAAGCAGTGAAAGAGCTGGAACTTCATTTTGATTGTAATAGAATAGTTATTTGACATGATATTTTATATGTATATGGTTTTAGACCGAATTTGATTTCAATTGTACGACTAATAAATTCTGGTTATTCTGTTTCTTTTCATTTTGGTATTTTTATCAGTAGAAATAGAAAAGTTTTATGTACTGGGCATATGTTTGAAAACTAATTCTTCATAAATCCTATTAACAATAAATTAAATAACGCTTAAAGTGAACTTTTAAGTAGGAAGAGAAAGACTAATGCCAATAACTCTTATTTATGACATCTTAGGTTTAGGTCACATTAACTCAACTAGAATTCAGAGGTTAATCCATGATGGACCTTTAGGTTCATTGAGATTGAAAAGTTAGCCTTGATGTGAATCTTGCTTTATGGGAAAGATGACCAAAAGTTCTTTTACCTAAAAGACAGATAGAGTCAATGAGATATTGTGCCTTATTCACACTGATGTGTGTGGTCCATTGTCTACACTAGCGAGAGGATGGTTTAAGTTCTTCATTACTTTTACAGATAATTGTACAAGGTACGGTTATATTTACCTGATGAGAAGCAAGTCTGATTCTTTTGACAAGTTTAAAGAGTTTAAGGCTGAAGTGAAGTATCGAACAGATAAACTAATCAAAATCTTACGATCGGATCGTAATGAAAAGTGATGAATTCAAGAATTACATGTACATTAGGGGATAGTATCTTAACTCTCTGTGTCGGGGGCATCCTAATAGAATGGAATAGCTGAGAAAAAGAATAGGACATTGATGGAAATGGTCCAAAGTATGATATCTCATGCTACTCTTCCAGTTTTTTTTTTTTTCATTTATATATACCCTGAAAACAGTGGCACACATTCTGAACTTGGTGTCTTTCAAGTCAGTACCTAAGACGCCTTGTGAGATGTGGATTGGGCGAAAGCCAAGTCTGAATTATCTCAGGATATAAAACTGTGCAACTTATGTACTGATCAAGGGAGATAAGTTAGAATCAATGTTAGAATTATGCTATTTTGTTGAGTATCTAAAAAGAACAAATTGCGGTTACTTTTATCATCCCAATGAGCAGAAAGTACTGATAAATACCAGTAGTAAGTACTTAAAGGATGATCAAAGTATATCCACGAAAGATTCAACTAGGATAGAACTTGAGGAGAAGTTATCTTCTGATTCAACTTCTTCTAATCCGATTATGGACCAAGAAGAGGTACAACCTCAGGAATTAGTACAAATGGAGCCTCATCGTAGTGGGAGGATATCTAAAATTCCAGAACGATGGACTGAAGAGGTTTTTGACTTAATCTCCAACTATCAGGAACAAGATCCCACTAGATACGAGAAGGTTGTTGCTGATGCTGATGTAAACCTATGGTATGAAGTAATGAAAGTTGAGATTGAGTCTATGTACTTCAATCAAGTTTGGAATCTTGTAGCTCATCTGAAGGAATAAAACTTATTGGACGTAAGTAGGTATACAAGAGGAAAAAAATGTGCAAATAGGAAGGTAGAAACCTTCAAAGTTAGGCTTGTGGTGAAAGAGTATACTCAGAAAGAGGGTATTGATTATGAGAAAACCTTTTCCTCAGTAGCCATGCTTAAGTCCATCAATATCCTTCTTGCCATTACACGTCATTATGACTACAAGATATGATAAATGGATGTCAAGACAACCTTCTATATGTTCCAACCGGAAGGCTTTATTGCTAACGGCCAGGAACATATGGTTTATAAATTTAAGAAGTCTATTTATAAACTTAAGTAGGAATGAAAGCATGGAACATTCATTTTGACGAGACTATAAAGTCTTATGACTTTACTCAAAATGAGGATAAACCATGCGTGTACAGGAAATTGGAAGACATTAATTTGGTTTTTCTTATATTATATGTAGATGATATTCTATTCATTGCGAATGATGTAGGAACATTGCTATCTATTAAAACTTGACTATCTAATCAATTCAGTATGAAGGAGTTGGGAGAAGCCAATTACATTCTCGGCATTAAACTTTTTAGAAATAGGAAATAGAAAATGTTAGGTTTTTCCCAATTCACATACATTGACAAGATGTTGACTAAGTTCAACATGAACTCATGTAAGGAAACACTAATCCCTTGCAGACATGTATTGTCTCTTTCTTCAAAGGACTGTCCTAAGTCTTAAGAAAAAAGGACAAGATGAGTAGGATTTCTTACACTTCGGCTATGGGAAGTATCATGTACGATATACTATATTAGGCCAGATATATGCTTTGCTGTAGGCTTACTCAGTGAAACCCCGAGGAGGTTCATTGGCAAGCTATAGTACCTTAGGGGAACAAGAAATTATATGCACGTTTACAAGGCTGATATGTGTTGTAAGGAAACACTAACCCCTTGCAGACATGTGTTGTCTCTTTCTTCAAAATACTGTCCTAAGTCTTAAGAAAAAAAGCCAAGATGAGTAGGATTTCTTACACTTCGGCTGTGGGAAGTATCATGTACGATATACTGTATATTAGGCCAGATATCTGCTTTGCTGTAGGCTTACTCAGTCAAACCCTGAGGAGGTTCATTGGCAAGTTATAGTACTTTAGGGGAACGAGAGATTATATGCACGTTTACAAGGCTGATGACTTAGTTCCTATAAGATACATAGACTCAGACATCTAGGTGGATAAGGATAAGAGAAAATCCACCAGTGGATGTGTCTTCACCTTGTCTGGAAGAGCTATTTTATAGATAAGTATTAAGCAATCATGTATTACTGACTCAATCATAGAAGTTGAGTATGTGGCAGTTTCGGAGGTATCCAAAGATCTGCTTCAAAAGTTCCTCACAGAACTTGAAGTTATACCACAAATGGACAAGCCAATTGAGTTGTGTTGCAACAACACATGAGCAGTCTCGTAATAAAAAAAATCGAGGAATCACAAGAAGGGAAAACATATAAAGAGAAAATACTACCTGATCCGGGAATTTATTCAGAGACGGAAAATTATGGTAGAATAAATATCCTCAAAGAACAATCTAGTTGATCTATTCACCAAGCCTTTGGCTGAAAGAGTCCTTAGAAGATACTTAGACGCCGTAGAGATAGACACCTATAGATTTATATAGTCTTATAGTGCAAATGTGAGATTGTTGGAATGTATACCCACTAAGACTGTATTTCTGATGTAATTTCGATTAAATTAATAAAAGTTTTATTCTCACTAATTGTTTGTGTTTTATCATTTTTAATTTATGCACATTTTCGCTGAAAAATATTCATTATATTTAAGTAAGTGATCCATGTGAATAGAGGTCTTTCACAGTAAGGTATAAATCATGAGTTACTTAACACATAAACTATTGTTCTTAACCGAACGATGATAATAAAAATTTCTTCATGATAAGGTTATTATGTTCTGAATTTTCGGAGTGGAATAGCTTACCTTTAACTAGTGAGTAGTCTTCTCACTTCATAACATAAGCGTATTTCAAATATGTAGAACTGGACTTGTAGTAGTAGTTTCTAAAAGTATTATATGGCCAAACTATTACTGCTACAGCTTGGACTTATACTCTACGGCTTGAGTATGAGTTGGTGGTCTGGCAAAGTTGGAAGCTTATACTTTGATATACTATAATTGAGATTCTATCGTAGGACCAATATACTTATATATTAGGTGTATGTGACTAGTTAGTTAAGACAAACTTATACAAGATAGCTTCTACACTATATCGCCCCTTTGTGACTGTTTGAATGATCTAATAATCTAGGGCCATGAGAAACATGACTTAGATATTTGCTTTATCGTAGTTCTCTTGGAAAGTAGAAACATTCTAGGAAGTCATGGATTATTAAACTAGAAGTCTAAGGATGGTTTAGAGAGGTGTTAGTATACTTTTTTCTTCTAAATGTTCGGTATTACGTGAGGGGTATATTAGTCATAACACCTAAAGGTCATAGACATTGTAAACGTAACATTGTTCTTGGGGTCTATATTTTCTTATGATGATAATATAAAATATTTAAAATGTAAAATATAACTATTTATATAGTAGTGGTATTTTAATTATTTTAGTAGTCAAGGTAATGTGTCTTTTGGTCTCCCAGAATAGCCCATAAGTCCTAATTAATTTTGGGTAGAGAAAATTATTTTGATTAAAGAAGATTTTATTTTATTCAGGAAGTCTAATTTATTATTGATCAAAAATAAAATATAAAAAAAAGGTCAAGAAAGATTAGATAAATTACTTAGTTTAATTGGTTAATTAATTATTTAGGGCCTGGGCCTAGATTGAATAATTGAAAATTAATTTGGACTTAAACTAGTTATAAGGCTTGTTATTTTGTCTTGGTCTATTTGGATTGGATTACTTATTTATTTATTTATAGGCTTTATTAGTCCAAGACTAAATAAATGATCAAAATTTTAATTATTTATTTTGGGTTTGATTAGTCCAAAAATAATAATAAATAAATAAATAAGAGATCCAGTCCAATAGCTTAGACCAATAGGCCATGATCTAAACCCAGGCCTAATATAACTAGGGCATCAGTTTCTCGTATACCGGGTCTGTGTGTTCTGCTGGGAGACTCTTTTTGAAATTCCAGAAGTCTATCCAAAGTGATATTCGAAATTGACTTAGAATGATCTTTTCAGGGATCAGAACAAATTTTGTTTAGGGTTTGGTTAAGAGACTTGCATGGTGTGTGAGTCTTGTGTGCATATAAATACCAGAAAACTAGTTTTCTCTCTCTCTTGGGTATATCTTCTTTGTCTTCTGAGTTTTCTACTATATAGAAAATAGACACAGAGATTTGATCTTGCTCTTTAGCAATCGGTTAAAGAAATAAAACCTTCAGTATTTTTCTTTACCTTTAGCCTTTACCAACAGTATTAGACAGAGGTTATATTTCGTGAACCAAAGGCTTTTGCGTTCATGCACCGGAGCAGATGACTTGCTAGACAACAACCGGAATCATCTTCAAGGGAAGAGTGTTCGGGCGTTCTGTTGGTCCCTGTTCAACCTAAGCAGTCAACAAAGTTTAAGAAATGCAGAGGTATTATTTTTAAAAAAGCTTCTGCTGTTGTTTTATTCGTTTTTTTTATTGTTGTGTTATATGCTTCTATGACCACGATTCACCTTTAGTTAGGTGCCTCAATTTCTATTTCTTTATTGCTACTCTCCAATTCCAACCAATCTATCTTAAGTCAGAGAAGGGTAGGCTTGCTGGATGGACTGGGGTGGTTGGTTACCACATCTTGGCGGCCAATACCTTATGATAAGTGCAAACCTTCTAACCATCCTACACACAAAATACACAAGTCAGTATCAGGTCATAATACTTAAGGTATAATTATTGAACAACTAAGGTATTAGCCTAAACTTAGGCTCTAATACCACTTGTAACACCCTGACTACTTACGTACCCTAAAAGGGGAAGGGATGTCGCCCTATTCTTAGGACCGGTGGTCTTTTTAACTAGGCAAAGTATAAGCCAAAATAAATACATTAAAGTTCAAACTTATTGTAACGGATCAAATACTTTACATGTCTCAAAATAAGGAAAAGAAAGATTAGTTTATTTAGTCCCTAAAGTTTGGTATTTATAGTGTTTTTTGTCCTTAATATTTTCTTCTATCGTTACAATCCCTAATAATTTTTTCTTCCATTATAGTCCCTAATTTTTTTTTGTTTTTAGGGACCATATGACTAATTTTTAGGCAGAAAAATAAAATACTAAGGACCATAATAGTAGAAAAAATCATTAAGGAACATAATGGCAGAAAAAACCATTAAGGACGAAAATATTACAAATCCCAAACTTTATGGACCAAATAGGCTAATTTCCTTAAGGAAAACTAATCAAACCTTCCAAATAAATACAATAATAAAATAAACAAAGTCTTCAAATCTCTAGGTAATCTTAATCTTGTCAATGTAGGGTCTTCCTGAAATCATGATACAAAAGGGTGTGAAAATTATTTCCTAGTGCTCTTGAACATTTTGAAGAGATTTCGTGTATACAGATTGGAAACATTTATAAGAATTTGTTTGCAAGTCATAGTACATTTCTTTCAAAACAATGAGTGGCAGTTTACATTCTTTTGCATGATAACATAATTGTGCAATTCAAGAAAATAACCATTCATAAACATGTGGATTATGAAACCCTGCATTATAGCCCTTTGCTATGAAATCCTGCATTATGACAAGGCACTATGAAATCCTACATTACAGTGTTGTGAGTGATTGGACCATTGGGTGAGATACTTCTCCATCTCTCTATCTAAACTTACTAGTTTTCCACTTCCAAAAATAGTCCACATGGACTAGTTGCTAACTCGAATCGGCCTGACTAACTAGTACTGTCACCTTGTCAAACAGGGCTTATTTTTTGGAGGTGGCCTCCTGCCAAAAGACTTACTCTAGCTTTCTAAGGCTAGTACTATTAGTCTACCCTTATTGAGTATTCAACATATAAGTATTTTGCTCAAGAATCATTCCCAAACAAAAATTTTCCAATACCTTAGTCATGCAAGCATGGGTTTAGTAAGGTTTTCTTAAAACCATTTAGGAGTAAAAGGCAATGTTTTAGTTAAAATTCTTGTTTGATCAAAACCATTTTAGTAAGAAAATGAGCCTTGATTACATCCTAAGTAAACACATTTCAGTTACAGTATCAAATCATATATGACTTGTAGATAAGAACATTGATAATCAAATCTTCATGCAAGGATTTACTTGAATCAGCGTTACTCAAATATTGGGTCGTTCCTAACCTTAACTCTTACTTTTGTCTAACAATAAATTACAAAATTGTAATCAACCACCAATCCACTTTCAAACTAATAACATAAGCAAATTCTACTTTCTACTAACATGCGATCACTACAACCTTCTTAGTCAAAGATAACTTATATCACTCCCAAGATCTCATCAACTCATCCACATACCCATATAATAAAAATAAACATAATTATCCCAATCCGATTCTTATATCCATATCCAATCATCATTTGTCATCATGCTCTTATGACATATAGTTAACTGATTTAGCAGTGATATTACCAATCAAGATTTGCTTAGCATAGATCCAAAATCACACATAGATATTCTCAATTTGAACCATGATAAAGCACATCCGCTCTTGCACCTAGATTTCATGTCTTTAACACAATACTAATTTCACGCATTAAGCCATCCTATCAAAGTATACCAATACAATAATAATCTACACATCATAGATCCATTACAACCAATAGCCACAACTAGAATGCCTACTATACCCGATTTCCCTCAACATAATCTCATCAAAGCAAACTCAACCCTTTTCCCCAACAATCATATACATATACTCACACAACAAAAACATATCAACCTCATATCATAAAATCTTATGTTTAACCACTCAAAATAGGCAACTCGGATTACCTCTAGAAGATGTGTAGATTGATATACTATGAAGATAAGGTTATCCCCTAATGTCCAAAGTAAATCCCAATCAAGAGAAGGTGTGATCTTTGTCTAGAGAACCATGGGTTCCATGCGTTCACAAGAGAGAAAAACAAATCAACTCTATGTTTCAGCCAAGAAGAGAAAAGAAAAAGAAAATGAAGGATAGAAATGAAAAGATCATATTACCTTGGAGATTAATGATGCCGAGAGGGAGAGAAAGAGAGAGTGTTCTTGTGTCTAAGAATGCTTGAGTTTGGCTTAGGTGAGTGAGTACAAACCAGAAGAAATGTGTGAGAAGAGTATTTTAGTTTTGGATAGATTGAGAGGGATAAGGCCGAGAGTTCTTGAGTGTGTGAGTGTTTCGGTTTTGAGGAAATGGTGTAAAAAAGATATTGGATAATCAATTGCCAGAGGAAAACACCAATGTAGTGGAGAAGTTATGCTTCACCCTTGTGCAATATGATAGGGCCGAAGGCTTTTGGTGAGTATAGAGAGAGATTGGCCGAAATCCTCTTGGGAAGAAATGAGAAATATGAGCTATTTTGGTGATCTAAAATCTGGTATACAAGGTCAAAATAACATTGGAGTGGGTTTAGAAAGTTGGAAATTTGAAGAAGATAGAGTTGTATCTCTCAAACATTGAGGACTCTTTAAGACTTCTCTCTATCTCGACTAGCTTGTGAAGAGAAAAGAAATGACTCACCAAATTCAGCTTTGTGACTTGTGTGATGGCTGAGTATGAAAGAAAATGAGAGAGAGAAAGGGAGAGTGGTTGAAAATGAGGAGGGAAAAGGAAGGGTTGTTTTGGCATAATTGGTCCCTAGTCTTTTTTTTTTTCAACTTTATAAGTCATCTATCTTTTTTTTTTTTGACATACTAGGTCCTTTCGACCACTTTTAAAGTTAAAATATTAAAGTATTAAGATGCTTAATTAATTAATTGTGCTTGATAACGATTTTTGTTATCACTTCATTGATTAAGACGTACTGAAATCCTATTATAAATTTTAAGTGAATTGAAAGTTACTTAAATTTAAAGTTTGAATATGTTAAATACTCATCTAGTTATTCATATTCTTTTATATTTGATCTAGATTCTAATAAAATATAATGCAAAAATGAATTATAATTAATTCAGACCTTAAATTTCAGATTCAATCGTTAAACTTTAGTTTTCAAAATTCATTACTTAAATATTCAAATTTCAATCTTCAAATTTTAATTTTATCAAATGAACTCTAATTGATGATCTATTTGTACTGAAGTTTGAATTCCAAATTTTAAATATATAAATATTGAATTTTTAAAAATATAATATAAATATTTTGTTAATTATAATTTATTTTTACACTTTATTTTATTGTAATATAAATTAAATACAAAAAAGAATAATAATTAGATAGCATATAATATATTTAGATTTCAAACTTAGATAATTTTTATTTCACTTAAAATTTACAATATGATTAGTATATGTTAATCAATTAAGTAATAATAAGAATTTGTTATCATTGTAATAAGTAAAATGAAAGTTATTAAAATTTGAACTATATCTAATTATTGTTATTATTTTATATTTAATCTAAATTTTATAAAATATAGAGTAAAAATTAATTATAATTAATTTACTTTTCAAATTCTATATTTTAATTTTAATTGCAATTTCAAAATTTACTTTAATAGTATACTTTGATTTAATTTATAATATAATTTTATAAAACATATAAGTATGATTATATATTTTATAAAAAATTTTATGGAGTTAAATGGCAACAATGTGAATACTTAATCACTTAAAACTAATTAATTAATTACTCATTTTATTAAGTATGTTTGATTTTATATATATATATATATATATATATATATATATATATATATATATATATAAAGTACTTTATTGATTAAAGTGCGTTTGATAACACATTTTTATTATCACCAATTGGTCGGAAGGGCCTAATGTGTCAAAAAAAAAAAGAGAATTTATAAAGTTTAAAAAAAAGGAATAGAGACAAATTATGCCAAAACAAAGAAGTTCAGATACTGAATTTATCAATTTATCTTATTTTTTAGATCGATGTATAATAAAATGACAAATTTGCCCTCCCTTAAATAGTCAACACCTAAGTTGACTAGTTGACTTATTAGAATTGAATTGGAAGGACTAAATAATTTGTACAAAAATTTATACAAGACTTAAAAAGTTAAAAATAAAGAACAATGACCAATCATGCTAAAATAAAAATGTTCATCGACAAAACTCACCAATTTGTCTTTTTTTAGAAAAATTTATTTGAATTGAAAAAGTAATTAAATTATATAAAAAATATGAGTTAAGGAGAGAAAATATGATTTTTTTTTTGGTGAAAGTACGACAATTTTTTAGAAACAAAATCTATTTAGATTGAAAATTTTTAACAATAACAAAAAAATTAAACGTTAGTCCCAAGAAACTTGGAATTAGTTATATGAACCAATACAAGATTATATGGTCATTCACATGAATCTCTTTCTCTATTTCTTTTTATCTATTGTCATATTTTCATTCAAATCTAATAGAGATATCTCTTCCAATACAATGAACATACCAATACAATGCATGGAATTACATTAGATTGTTATCCAATTCTATCCTATGCAATATTCCTACTATAGATATAGCATTCCTAATATAGAGGACTAACATAACGAACCTATTAATATGATAAATAGAATTACATTGATTTTTTATGCAATTCTATCTTATATAACACTCATACTATAAAAGACTAACTCAATGAATCTACCAACATGCTACATAAAATTATATCTAACATTCCAAATGTAGAAGAGACTAATACAATGAATTTACCAACATGATACATACAATTACATTAGATTTTTATCCAATTCTATCTTATATAACATCCATATTATAGAAGACTAATTTATACTATTGAAAGCTAACGCAATAAATCTACCAATACGATACATGAAAATCTATTTAATATTTCAAATATAGAAGACTAATACAATAAATTTACCAACACAATATATACAATTATATTGAATTATCATTCAAATTAATTTTATATAATATTTTTATTATAGAAGATTAATATAATGATTTATCAAAGCAATATATGAAATTAATTTCATGCTATCCAATCAGACGCAACGCAACAAACTTGCCAACACTATGTATAAAATTACTTTAAATTTTTATCTAATTCTATTTTATATATAATATTCTTATTTTATAAGACTAATGCAATGAACTCGATCAGCACTTACATAATAATTTCTGAAATGCTTCTGAGCTCCGACGGTATATAAATGAGTAGAAAAACCGAATTAGAACAAAACAGAAGTATCCATCTTTAGTCGTTCGTCCTCTGTCTCGTCTCTTGTCTCTCGTCTGCTGTCTGTGACTCTTGTGTAGCGCGACTATGGCACAGCTTTGCATTGCACGAGGGTTAAACCCTTCAAAAACCCTCACCCCGAAGTTCTTATCAATTAAACCATCAGACCCATCACGCTTTTCATCATCATTTTTCTCTGTACAAGTTGGGAAATCCAAGAAACAGCTACCATCTTTGATGATCTCTGCGTCAGCAATGTCATCAAGCCAATACGATATAACACCCTCTCTTGAGCCTTTAAGAAACAGTGAGCGCAGAGATGAGCTCATGAATGTCATCAAAAGTTCGTTAAGTAATTGTTTATCCGAGACTCATCTTGATTCTACTGTCCCTGGTCTAAGTCCAAAACCAGAGGCAAGGTAAGTTATTAAGCTTTTCTTGTTCCAAACTTCCATTGGTGTGCTTTGTTGAGAGTAAAATAGATACACACATCTTGAAGTGAAATAGATACACACTTCTTGAAGTGTTCATAGGACTTGAAACAAAGGGATTGTTTTGAAAACATTTGGCTAGAAATTTCTAGATTCAAGTGGGCTACTGTCCCCTTTCCAACTTTTTTTTCTTTCTTTTTTGGACAGCCAGCGGTGGGCCTGGTGGGATGGGGTGCTTGGGAGGATAGAGATGCCGGAGAGCTGCACATTTATTTATTTATTTATTTATTTATTTATTTATTTATTATTATTATTATTATTTAATGCTAATGGGATCTTTCTTTGTATATTGATTTTAAGGTTAGAGACATCTATGATGGTGGAGATTATCTCGTTCTAGTTACTACAGACAGACAAAGTGCATTTGATAGAATTCTTGCTTCAATTCCTTTCAAAGGACAGGTAAGTTTCTTGTTTCTTTTTCCAGTTTCTTCTGAGTTCCCTAAAAGTTCGAATTCTTGCAATTTAAAAATGGAAAGATGTGGCCCACATGTTACTGTTATAATAAGACTGAGGCTTTTGTGCAGGTGCTTAATGAAACAAGCCTGTGGTGGTTTAATAAGACTCAGCACATTGTTCCAAATGCCATAGTAGCTGCGCCAGACAAGAATGTAACTATTGCAAAGAAATGCTCAGTGTTTCCTGTTGAATTTGTTGGTGAGATTTCTTTATGTAATACTGTTTCTTAGTTGCCTTATTGGGTTGTTGGTTTTCTTTCTTATTATTTTGAGTTCGTGGTTGAGGTTTATTTTTCCATTTACATTTTTGTATAGCAGCAAGATAACATATGTTGCTACCTTGTTCACAACCGTGATAAGTTTTTTGCTATCTCACTGTCAATTTTTCATAATTGGCCAAGCTACAACTTATTTGGTCGCTGAAACTGTGCATATTGCAGTTAGGGGTTATGTGACAGGAAGCACTGACACTTCATCGTGGACAGTATACAGAAATGGGGTTCGAAATTATAGTGGCAATGCACTTCCTGATGGTAGGAAGTCGTTAATTTTAAGTTCATGCCATATGTGAACTTTTATTTTAGGATTTTTAATGTAAATTTTAAAATCAATATGTAACAGGTATGGTGAAAAACCAGCAACTACCAGCAAACATACTTACACCAACGATTAAAGCTGTCGATCATGATGTTCCAGTCACACCAGATGAGGTTTGATAATTTAAAATCCAATTTGTTTACTAATTTATGAAAATAGTAATATTAAACCATACCAAAATAGCTTCAAAATATAATATGAAAAATATAATACATCGAAATACATATCACCGCTCTTTCAAATCACGAAAATCATCTATGAGTAAATCTATACTAAAATTTTCTACAATTTCTCTTTCAATATATACTATCAAAAAATTTGATAGAAAATCATCTTCCATCTTGTTTCGAATCTTGGTCTTTACTATATTTATAGCTGAAAAAAATTGTTTCGTGGTAGTTGTAAAAATTGGAAGAGTAAGAATAAGGGTTATTACACAATACACAAGTGGATAAATTTGAAACTTTCTTGTCTTGACTATCCATTGATATAATTCAGATATAATAGACAACTCTTCAAAATCAGAAATTTGTATCATATGATGAAAATGCTCAAATTGCAATCTTACTTGCCCCATCATAACCTTGTCCTCGAATATTTTGAACATTAAGACTGTGACGAGAGATGATAGAAATGATTGCATCTTTTAATGTCAATGCAGTAGTGTATTTTACATGAACAAGCCTAAAAAAACGCTCTTGTACATAACCCTTTTTGTCAACAAATCTTAATACAATAGCCATTTACTCCTTTTTAGATTCATCTCGAGCTTTATCAACAATTATACAAAATTTTATATTACCAATTTCTTCACGAATAGCATTCTTTTCTTTTATTCTCATGACTTGTAAAATTTCCTTCTGCACTTTATGTGATGTGTACAAGGCATTTTGAGGAGTATTAATTAAAACTTCTGTTACTTTGTTATTATAAGATGATATGGAACTCAATAATTAATTCAAGAATTTCCCTCTGTTTTTTGAAGATTTCCTCTCATCATGACCTCTAAAAGTACATCCTTGAAATGTAAGCTACTTAACAACGTCAATGGAAGCTTTCAAACGAAGTCGATTTTCTTCTTTTTGCTTGGAAGTAAATTTCATAAAAAAAATTTCAATATGCCCATTTTGATTCATAAAATCATCACATGCTTTCTCAGCCTTTCTATGAGAGGAATTTGAACTTTTTTCCATGTGTGCCAGAAGTGCACAATTTTCACCATCATTCACCCTTTTCCATGAACGAAAACCATTAACAGTGAATGAATCTGATCCAAAACGTCCCTCTTTTTTATAGAATAGATAAAAAAGAAGACAAAATGCAGCATATTTACTAGGAGAATATTCTAACCATGAAGGAAATGACTTAAACCATGATGCGTGAAAGCTATAAGAATGTTTTCGATTATCCAAGAATGAGAGAGAGAGAGAGAGAGAGAGAGAGAGAGAGAGAGAGTTTTAGTTTTTTCAAAATTCAAATTGAGAGAAAAGTGGAGATGTTTGTGATATAGGATTAGATAATGGTGTTTGCTCTTGGAAGGTTTCTTATCCTTCAATGGTGTATGGCTAATGTTGGAATATATGCCTTCTAGACTAATTTTCTGATGTAATTTATTAATAAAAGAATTTATCTCAAAATTTATTTGTGAATTTATATTTTATTTGTGCACAATTTTCGTTTGGAAATGACCCATTGTATTTGAGTAAGTGATTCATGTGAATGGTAGTCTTTCATAGTAAGGTATGGATCACAGGTTACTCAACATATAAATGTTTGTTCTTAACCGATTGATGAGAATGAGAATCTCATCATATATAGGTTATTATGTTATTAATTACAAATGGGCATGACTTACCTTTAGCCAGTGAATAATCCACTCACTTCATAGCATGAGCGTATTTCAAATACGTAGAATATGACTTTTAATAGTGATTTCTAAAAGTACTATTTAGAATAAACTTAAACTATTACTGTTACAGCGTAGACTAATACTTTACCGTTTAAGTATGAGTTGGTGGTCTGACGAAGTTAGAAGCATATGTTTTGATATATTGTAGTTGAGGTTCTTTCGTAGAGCTGATATACCTGTATATTGGGTATATGTGACTAGTTAGTTAAGACAGACTTGTACAAAATAGCTTCTGCACTATATCGCCTCTTGTGATTGTTCAAATGATCTAATTATTCAGTGCCATGAGGAACATGACTTGGATGTTTACTTTAGGGTAGCTCCCTTAGAAAGTGAAAACATTCCAGGAGTCGTAGATCATTGGATTAGAGGTCTATGGATGGTAGATATCTTTTAGAGATGTGTTAGTACACTCCCCTTTTCTAAATGCACGATGATGTGTAGAGGGGTATTTTAGTCATTACACTTGTAGGTCGAAGATTTTGCTAACGCAGCATTATCCTTGTGGTCAATATTTTCTTATGATAATATTAGAAAATATTTAAAATGCAAAATATAGCTATTTATATAATAGGGGTATTTTGGTCATTTTAATATCCAAGGCGATGTGTCTTTTGATTCCTGAAATGGCCCTTAAGTTCTGACAGATTTGGGTTAAGCAATTGGTCTTGATAATTATGGGTTCTATTTTATTTTATTTAAGTAGTCTAATTTATTATTGGATTAGAATAAAACAAAAGGCTCGAGAGAGAGTATATATTTTATCTAGTTTAATTGATTAATTAATTATTTAGGGCCCAAGACCCAGATTGAATAATTAGAAAATTAATCTAGATATAAAACTAGATAAAAGGCCTGATATTTTATATTGGTCTATTTGGGTTTGTTAATTATTTATTGGGCTGTTTAATAAAACTCAGAAAATAAAAAATTGAGATTTATTATTCATGGGTATTCAAGTGTAAGAGTAAATAATTTTATCTGGCACAATGAATAAGACCAAGGGTAAAATAAAATAAAATAAAATAATTATTAAATTAATTAAATTAAATTAAATTAAAAAAATAATACGGGATGGATCTCGTATTGTTTTGCGTGAAGGATAATAGAAAGCATGGATACTTTCTATTTTCACGCGGTTGGCTTCTTTCTCTCGGTGTTGAAGTGATTTGATGAAATTGAAGTGAAATGCAGAGAAAATGGGCTGAACTTCTAGGTTCATCATTCACAAAGACGAAACCCATTTTCTGTGAAGTATTCACAGAAGCCAAAAGCTTAGCAAACTCAGCACTTCAAGTTTTCACCGACAGTGTTACGGGCACCATTTCGAAAGATCAAAAGCTTTCGCGTGAATGATATGCAGTCGACGTTTATAAGGACGTGATCCAATAGCTTCAAGTATCCTTGTACAGACATCTTCTTCAGTGTGAAAAGGGTCATTCAATCACAGAGGTAAATTTTTCATTTTGTAAGTATGCTTTTGATTTGATGATTTTTGCCATTTTAAACCTTCAATTGTTATCAGAGACATGGTTTGTCAAATGTAGGAAGCATGCTAGGCTTAACTAAAATAAGAAAATATTTGTTTTGGATGAAATCTGTGATCTTTCGTGTTTTCTGGTCTAGGTAGTTTTACTGTAAGTTTCGTGAGTGGAAATATAGGAACATTGTATTTTGATTGCTTTTATAGATATCGTGTAAACCCAGTGTTTTTAAAGTTGGATTGTATACCCTCTTAGACTAGATTTCTGATGTAAAATCGAATATTTTAATAAAAGAATTTATTTTCAAAAGTTGTTTGTGAATTTACTTTTTGTTTGTGCATGATTTTCGTTTAGAACAGACCCATTGTGTTTAAATAAGTGATCCATGTGAATGGTGGTCTTTCACAGTAAGGTATGGATCACGGGTTATTTAACACATAAACTTTTGTTCTTAACCTATTGATGAGACTGGGAATCTCATCATGTTTAGGTTATTATGTTATGAATTCCAAATGGGGAATGGCTTACCTTTAACCAGTGGGTAGTCCACTCACTTCATGACATAAGTGTATTTCGAATACGTAGAATAGGACCTGTAGTAGTGGTTTTTCAAAGTACTATATGGTAGAAACCTAGACTACTAATGCTACAGCATGGACTAGTACTCTATGACTTGAGTATGAGTTGGTAGTCTGGCGAAACTGGGAGCATATACTTTGATTTGCTATAGTTGAGGTTTTATCGTAGGGCCAATATACTTGCATGTTGGGTATGTGTGACTAGTTAGTTAAGACAGACTTATACAAGATAGTTTCTGCACTATATCGCCCTTTGTGGTTGTCCGAATGGTCTAAAATGTCCAGGGCCCTAGGAAACATGACTTGGATGTTTGCTTTAGGGTAGCTCCCTTGGAAAGCGGAAACACTCCAGGAAGTCGTGGATCATTGGACTAGAAGCCTAAGGATGGTAGATGTCATTTAGAGGGGGTGTTAGTACACTTCTTCCTCTCTAAATGTACGGCGATGTGTAGAGGGGTATTTTAGTCATTTCACCTGTAGGTCGGAGACTTTGCTAATGCAGCATTGTCCTTGGGGTCAATATTTCCTTATGGTGATATTAGGAAATATTTAAAATGCAAAATACAACTATTTATATAGCAAGGGTATTTTGGTCATTTTAGCAGCCAAGGCGATGTGTCTTTTTGGTCCTCGGAATAGCCCGTAAGTCCTAACTAATTTTGGGTTGAAGAATTGGTTTCAGTTGAAGAGGATTTTATTTTATTTGATTTTATTTAATTTTATTCAGGAAGTCTAATTTATTATTAGACTGGAATAAAATAAATTAATTAATTAAAATAGGAGTTGAGAGAAATTAATTATCTATTTTAATTGATTAATTAATTATTCAGGGCCTAGGTCCAGTATGAATAATTAGAAAATTAACCTGGGCTTAAACTAGGGGAAATAATTAATGTTTAATTATTTATTGGGTTATTTATATAGGCCCAAGAAATAAATAATTAAAGATTAATTATTATGGTTCATTTGGGCTCATTAATTATTTATTGGATTGTTTATATAAGCCCAGAAAATAAATAATTATTGTTTATTATTTTGGGCCTTTTGGGTCCAAGAAAAATAATAAATATTTTTCTGGCCCAATAGTTTGGACCTTAGGGTTTTTCCAGATACGGTTAAGAAGAGTTTAGGGTTAGGCCAAACTGATTCTCATGATAACATCCGGGTATTTTGAAATCTCGGGGATATGTTTATCATAGAATGAGAGACCTAGTTTTGGCTAACGAATAAAACAACTCTTTGGAAAAAGAAAAACCCTAGTTTTTCCCTAACCACAACAAGGCTCACGCCACACACTCTCTCAAAGACGTCTTCTTCCATTATGTGTTTTCTCCTTGGACTTTGCTAACCAATAGCAAGTGAACCAAGGAGAATTGAGACCGTTCCTCTTCACCATAGTGTTCATCGACTAAATGTTAGGTTGAGGAATATTTCGAGAGTTGGAAAGCTTGGCGTTAATGCAAACAAGGCGAAGTAGAAGGCTAGCGGGTGTTCAACCGGAAGCTTCTTCAAGTGGGCAAAGCGAGGCGATTCCAGTCGTTCAATCCGCTCTTACTCAACCTAGAAGGGTTAAGGAGCGCAAAGGTATGATCTTCACGCTTCCGTATAGCCTTTAAGGCTTGGTTTTATTTTTCTCTGTGAAATTTTTAACGTACAGTGCATGCTCTCTGTTTTCGGTTCCCTCAATGAGGTATCAGAGCCACTGGTTTTTTTATCAATATAGGGAGCATGGTAGTTAATAAAATGGAGAAGATGATTATACTTGTGATCCTTCGCTGTTTTGGTATGGGATAGGATCTCTGTGAGCTTCATCGTTGAAGCATAGGCACACTGTAAATTTATTTATTTTTTTTTTGGCTTTGCTAGAACATCGCGTAAACCCAATTTGAAGGGTATAGGCGGTTGTGGTTTTGTTTTTGGATGAGTTTTTGTAAGTAAAAATGTCCAAAGAAGCCAAAGAAATAATCAAAAATTGAAGAAGAGAAGGTTCTGCAATTTCACGCGCGGATAGAAGAAAAAACGAAGAAGAAAACTGTTCATAAGCTGCCGCGTTGGAGCCGAGCCGCCGAGTCGAGCCGCTGCTGTTTTGTGAGGGGAGCCGGTTGGCTGCTGCACCTTGGAGCCGAGCCAATTGCTGGAAATTGAGCCGATTTCATTGCTCAATTGAAACTTCAATTGCGCGGATCGTGCAGCGGTTCGGGCGCGCAGAAACGGGTCCTTACGCGGGTTGAAGCGCGTGGTCAACGACTGAGGAGAAGCGGGCCGGTTCGCGGGTGCGGTTTGGCTCCGCGGGTCGTGGCAGGCGTGCGATCCGGTGCGGCGCGGTGCACCGCGGCCTCGGTGGACCACAGGCCACGCGGGTGCGGATCCGGTGCGGCGCGGTGCAGTGGACCGCTAGCGTTTTTTCTGCAATTTTTTTAATTTTTTTTTCTTTTTCGTTTTGGGTCCCATACCAGGCGAAATTAATATTTTTGCAATATTTATATTCTTGGAATATATTTTCATGAAAAATATTAGTAAGGGATTTTAGGATTAAACAAGATCATTAATTAATTAATTAATGTGTTTAATTCTATTATTTGGGCACTTAGGTTTAAAAAATAGAAAAGCATGAAAACATTTATTGTTTTGAGCATGCTATTTTTTTTATGTACTTATGTGTACTTTTTCCCAAAGACCAAAGTCTTTGGGAACATTTTTTACAAGAAAAATATTTTTCTTCAAAAATTAAATGGTTATTTTAGTTGGTACAAAAATTAATCCTTGAATATTTTCTCAAAGGATTTAATTCTTGACATAGAAAATATATTGGATTTAGATATTTTTTGTAAATTAAAATGAAGAGCCATTTTGTTTTGTTTTGGATTAGAAAAATTATTTTGTCAAATAAACTTGAGACCAAAGTCTCTAGAAAGTTTTAATTAGAAAATTTTTGAAATCATTAAGTTTTAACTTAAATAAAATTAGTCCATGGAGAAAATCTCTCAGAGGATATAAGCCTTGACATAGAGATTTTATTAGATTTAGATATTTTATTTTTAAATTAAGGAAAAACTTAATGAAAATTTCAAAAGGATATTTTCCAGAAAACCTTTATTTTAAAAGACTAAGTGGGAGAGGGGTTCCAACGGCCCCACGGCTTCCATCACGGTCCTCATTAGAGATCGTGGGTTCCCTCGCGTCACCTTGGGAGTGAACCCGTATAGGATGGGGATACCACAAGGATCTAGATCTAATGGAAGGATGTAATTAATAACCCGGAGCACGTACTATGATCGGCCAGCCCACGCTGGAGGTTATAGTGCGAAGTATGTCCATAGGAAATGAGAGGAAACGGCCATCCCACGATGGAGTTATTCTCTAGACCATTACCTAGAAGGGAAATTAATTTGTGGTGGTTAATACACTTAGCTTAGAAAACTGTTAATCTTCCCAAGAAGCTATGTCAGTTTTCCTAAGAGCCAAATTATTTTCAGTACACACATTTTATTTTGTTTTCACAAACTAAATTCTTTCTTTTATTTTCGATTTTCAGAAATGGTGGGAAGTTCTTTTTGTCCATTGGCCGTTATTCTCAGGGAGAATAAGTTAACGGGTCCAAACTATGTGGATTGGAAAAGAAACCTAGACATAATACTCACAGCTGAGGAGTATAAGTATGTCATTTACGAAACCTGCCCTATTATCGGGGAAGGTTCCACCGCTGAAGAGTGAGAGGCTGAAAAGGCGCGGAAGAAAGCTGACGAAATGACACGTTGCTATATGTTAGCTTCCATGTCTAATGTGCTCCAGTCAAAACACGAGCACATGGCTTCTGCATATGACATAAGTCAATCATTGGCAACTACGTTCGCAGACAAGAGCCGGCCCGTAAGGCAGGAGGCTCTTCAAACTATTGTGAACACTAAGATGGCTGAGGAAGCATCAGTCCGAGAGTATATGCTCAAGATGATTACTGCTTTCGAGGAGGCGGAAATCTTAGGCACTGTCATTGACCCTGAGAGCCAAGTGGACATGGTTCTCGAATCTCTACCGGGCTCTTTCACTCAGTTCAAGTTAAACTATAGTATGAACAAGTTGAACATGAGTTTAGCTGAACTGATGAAGGAGCTCCAAATGGCGGAGAAGGTCATGAAGCCGCAGTCAAAGGCCATGATTGCTAAGGCTTCTTCCTTAAGAACTGGGCCTAAACCCAGAAAGTTCAAGATGAAGAAGGGAAATGCAGTAGCCCAGCCCAAGAACCAGCCCAAGGACAAACCAAAGGGCAAGTACTTCAAGTGTGGGAAGAAGGGACACTGGAAAAAAGAATGTCCAGATCTTCAGGCCAAGAAAAACCCCACAGGTAATATTTACTATCTAGAGTCCATATCAATGGTAGGATCAACTTCCACTTGGATTGTTGATTCAGGAGCCACTGATCATATCTGTAACTCCTTGCAGGGGTTTAGGAAGATAAGAAGACTCAAGAAGGGCGAACATGGGCTTCTAGTGGGTAATGGAGCACAAGTCTGGGCCCTTGCAGTGGGAGAGCTGGATCTCATTTTTTATTATAATAAGATAGTGGTTTTAAAAGACATTTTATATGTACCTGGTTTTTATCAGAATTTAATTTCAGTTGCAAAACTTATTAATCAAGGATATTCTGTATCTTTCCATTCTGGTATTTCTATCAGTAGAGATGGAGAAATTTTATGTACTGGGTACATGTATGGTAATCTGTTCTTTTTAAACCCTATTAATAACCAATCAAATAACGCTCTGTCTGAACCTTTAACTAAGAAGAGAAAGACCAATATCAATGATTCATACCTTTGGCATCTAAGGTTGGGTCATATTAACTCAACCAAGATTCAGAGGCTAATCCATGATGGGCCTTTGGGCTCATTAAGATTGGAAAGTTGGCCTCAGTGTGAATCCTGCCTGATGGGAAAGATGACCAAGATAGGCCATTTACACCAAAGGCAGATAGAGCCAAGGAAGTGTTGAGTCTTGTTCACACTGATGTGTGTGGTCCGTTGTCTACACCAGCTAGGGGAGGTTTTGAGTACTTCATCACGTTCACGGATGATTGTACGAGGTATGGTTATATTTACCTGATGAGACGCAAGTCTGACTCTTTTAACAAGTTCAAAGAGTTTAAGGCTTTAGTGGAGCGTCGGACAGGTAAATTAATCAAAACCTTACGATCGGATCGTGGTGGAGAGTACCTCCTAGGTGAATTCAAGGACTACATGGTACATCATGGGATAGTATCCCAGCTCTCTGCGCTGGGAACACCCCAGCAGAACGGAGTAGCTGAGAGAAGGAACAGGACGTTGATGGAAATGGTCCGAAACATGATGTCTCATGCTACTCTTCCAATGTCCTTTTAGGGATATGCCCTGGAGACAACGGCATATATTCTGAACTTGGTGCCTTCCAAGTCAGTATCTAGGACTCCCTATGAGATGTGGATTGGGCGTAAGCCAAGTCTGAATCATCTCAGGATTTGGGGATGTCCAGCTTATGTACTGATCAAGGGAAACAAGTTGGAACCAAGATCAGAATTATACTATTTTGTTGGGTATCTAAAAGGGACAAAATGAGGCTGCTTTTATCATCCTAATGAGTAGAAGGTACTAGTCAGTACCAATGCTAGATACTTGGAAGATGATCAAAGTACTTCCACTAAAGGTTCAACGAGGTTGGAACTTTAGAAGAAGTTATCTACGGAATCAACTTCTTCTGACCCGATTCTGGAACAAGAAGAGGCACAACCTCAAGAGCCTGTGCAAATGAAGCCTTGTCGTAGTGGGAGAGTGTCTAGGGTTCCGGATAGATGGACAGGAGAAGCCTTTGAGTTGGTCTCCGACCATCAGGAACAAGACCCCACTAGATACGAGGAGGCTATTGCTGATGCCGATGCAAATATGTGGTATGAAGCAATGAAAGCCGAGATTGAGTCTATGTACCTCAATCAGGTTTGGGATCTTGTAGCTTCACCTGAAGGGATAAAACCCATTGGGTGCAAGTGGGTATACAAGAGGAAGAGAGGAGCGGATGGGAAGGTGGAAACCTTCAAAACTAGGCTTGTGGCGAAGGGGTATACTCAGAAAGAAGGTATCGACTATGAGGAAACCTTTTCCCCGGTAGCCATGATTAAATCCATCCGCATCCTCCTTGCCATCGCATGTCACTATGACTACGAGATATGGCAAATGGATGTCAAGACGGCATTTTTAAATGGCCATCTTAGCGAAGACATCTATATGTCTCAACCGGAAGGCTTCATTGCTGAAGGCCAGGAACATATGGTTTGCAAGCTTAAGAAGTCCATTTATGGACTTAAGCAGGCGTCGAGAGCATGGAACATTCGTTTTGATTAGACTGTAAAGTCTTATGGTTTTATTCAAAACGAAGATGAACCAAGCGTGTACAGAAAACTTGGAGGCATTAATGTGGTTTTTCTTGTTCTGTATGTGGATGACATTCTACTCATTGGGAATGATGTAGGGACATTGTCATCTACAAAGGTTTGGCTGTCTAGTCAATTTAGTATGAAGGACTTGGGAGAAGCCAGCTACATTCTCGAGATTAGGCTTCTTAGAAATAAGAAGTAGAGAATGTTAGGGTTATCCCAAGCAACATACATTGACAAGATGCTGGCCAAGTACAGCATGGACTCATGCAAGGGAGCTCTAATCCCTTGCAGACATGGGTTGTCATTTTCTTCGAAGGACTTTCCTAAGTCTCAAGAAGAAAAGGGAAAGTCCTTCGAAGAAAAGGACAAAATGAGTAGGATTCCCTAAGTCTCATGTACGCCATGCTGTGTACTAGGCCAGATATCTGCTTTGCCGTGGGCTTAGTTAGCAGATATCAGTCAAACCCAGGGGAGATTCATTGGCAAGCTGTAAAGCATATTCTCAAGTACCTCAAGGGAACGAGAGATTATATGCTGGTTTACAGGGCTGATGATTTGGTTCCTACAGGATATACGACTCAGACTTTCAGGCGGATAAGGATGAGAGAAAATCCACTAGTGGATATGCCTTCGCCTTGTCTGGAGGAGCAATTTTATGGAGGAGTATCAAGCAGTCTTGTATTGCTAACTCAACCATGAAAGCTGAGTATATGGCTGCTTTGGGGGAGTCCAAGGAAGCATTTTGGCTCCGGAAGTTCTTTTTAGAACTTGGAGTCGTACCACATATGGACAGGCCGATTGTGATGTATTGCGACCACACTGGAGTAGTATCGTGATCTAAGGAACTTCGGAACCACAAAAAGGGGAAACACATCGAGAGGAAGTACCACCTGATCCGGGATTTCATCCAGAGACGGGAAGTCGTGGTAGAACATATTACCTCAGAAAACAATCTAGTAAATCCATTCACCAAGCCTTTGGCTGAGAGAGTCTTCAAGAGACACTTAGACGCCATAGGGGTGGGCACCTATGGACTTACCTAGTCTTAGAGTGCAAGTGGGAGATTGTTGGATTGTATGCTCTCTTAGACTAGGTTTCTGATGTAAAATCGAATATTTTAATAAAAGAATTTATTTTCAGAAATTGTTTGCGAATTTACTTTTTGTTTGTGCACGATTTTTGTTTGGAACAGACCCATTGTGTTTAAATAAGTGATCCATGTGAATGGTAGTCTTTCACAGTAAGATATGGATTACGGGTTATTTGACACATAAACTTTTGTTCTTAACCTATTGATGAGACTGGGAATCTCATCACATTTAGGTTATTATATTATGAATTCCAAATGGGGAATGGCTTACCTTTAACTAGTGGGTAGTCCACTCACTTCATGACATATGCGTATTTCGAATACGTAGAACATGACCTGTAGTAGTGGTTTCTTAAAGTACTATATGGTAGAAACCTAGACTACTTCCACTACAGCGTAGACTAGTACTCTACGACTTGAGTATGAGTTGGTAGTCTGGCGAAACTGGAAGCATATACTTTGATTTGCTATAGTTGAGGTTCTATCGTAGGGCCAATATACTTGCGTGTTGGGTATGTGTGACTAGTTAGTTAAGACAGACTTATACAAGATAGTTTCTGCACTATATCACCCATTTGTGGTTGTCCGAATTGTCTAAAATGTCCAGAGCCCTGGGAAATATGACTTGGATGTTTGCTTTAGAGTAGCTCCATTGGAAAGCGGAAACACTCTAGGAAGTCGTTGATCATTGGACTAGAAGCCTAAGGATGGTAGATGTCATTTAGGGGGGGTGTTAGTACACTTCTTCCTATCTAAATGTACGGCGATGTGTAGAGGGGTATTTTAGTCATTTCACCTGTAGGTCGGAGACTTTGCTAATGTAACATTGTCCTTGGGGTCAATATTTCCTTATGGTGATATTAGGAAATATTTAAAATGCAAAATACAGCTATTTATATAGCAATGGTATTTTGGTCATTTTAGCAGCCAAGGTGATATGTCTTTTTGGTCCTCGGAATAGCCTGTAAGTCCTAACTAATTTTGGGTTGAGGAATTGGTCTCAGTTGAAGAGGATTTTATTTTATTTTATTTTATTTTATTTTATTCAGGAAGTCTAATTTATTGTTGGACTGTAATAAAATAAATAAATAAATAAAATAGGAGTTGAGAGAAATTAATTATCTAGTTTAATTGGTTAATTAATTATTCAGGGCCTAGGTCCAGTATGAATAATTAGAAAATTAACCTGGGCTTAAACTAGGGGAAATAATTAATGTTTAATTATTTATTAGGTTATTTATATAGGCCCAAGAAATAAATAATTAAAAATTAATTATTATGGTTCATTTAGGCTCATTAATTATTTATTGGATTGTTTATATAAGCCCGGAAAATAAATAATTATTGTTTATTATTTTGGGCCTTTTGGGTCCAAGAAAAATAATAAATATTTTTCTGGCCCAATAGTTTGGACCTTAGGGTTTTTTCCAGATACGGTTAAGAAGAGTTTAGGGTTAGGCCAAACTGATTCTCAGGATAACATCTAGGTGTTTTAAAATCTCGGGGATATGTTTATCAGAGAATGAGAGACCTAGTTTGGCCAACGAATAAAACAACTCTTTGAAAAAAGAAAAACCCTAGTTTTTCCCTAGCCACAACAAGGCTCACGCCACACTCTCTCTCAGAGACGTCTTCTTCCATTCTGTGTTTTCTCCTTGGACTTTGCTAACCAATCGCAAGTGAACCAAGGAGAATTGAGACAGTTCCTCTTCACCATAGTGTTCACCGACTAGAGGTTAGGCTGAGGAATATTTCGAGAGTTGAAAAGCTTGGCGTTAATGCAAACAAGGCGAAGTAGAAGGTTAGCGGGTGTTCAACCAGAAGCTTCTTCAAGTGGGCAAAGCGAGGCGATTCCAGTCATTCAATCCGCTCTTACTCAACCTAGAAGGGTTAAGGAGCGCAAATGTATGATCTTCACGCTTCCGTATAGCCTTTAAGGCTTGGTTTTATTTTTCTCTGTGAAATTTTTAACGTACAGTGCATGCTCTCTGTTTTCGGTTCCCTCATTTAAGGGTATAGGCGGTTGTTAGGATGAGTTTTGATTGAAAATGGAGAAAAAAATCGCGTCCAGAGGCGTCTACAAATCACTGAGAAAATTGGCAAAGAAGGGTCGAGCCATGAAGCCGAGCTAGCAAGCCAAGCCGAGTCGATTTCTGTGAGAGGAGCCGCCGAGCCATGCCTCCATGCCGCGCGTTGCTCATCCTTGGCGAGGAAAGCTTCCTCGCACCGCGCGAGGAAGGATTTCATCAATTTGCAATCTGCTGCGGTCAGCAATTTTAACCGCGACAGTGGGTGGGTCGCAGCGGCCCGGATAGCAACCCATGGGTTTTCCCATGGGCCATGAACCAATGTGGCGGGTGCATTGGACTTGATATTAAAAACTTTTTTTTTTTAGGTTTTTGGTCCCATTCCAAGCGAAGTTATTTTTATTGTTATAGTTAATATTCTTTAAATATTTTGCATGAAAAATAATAGTAAAGGAAATTTAGGATTAAATAAGACCATTAATTAATTAATGTGTTTAATTCTATTTTTTAGACACTTAGATTAAAAGAATAGAAAAGCATGAAAAGGTTTATGATTTTTTAATCTGCTTATTTCTTTTTGTACCCTATGTGAGCGTTTTCTCAAAAACCAAAGTCTTTGAAATTTTTTTATAAAGAAAAATATTTTTCTTAAATCAAATGGTTAATTTTAATTTGAACAAAAATTAATTCTTGGTTATTTTCTCAAAGGATTTTATCCTTGACATAGAAAATACTTTAGATTTAGATATTTTTGTGAATTAAAATAAAAAATCATTTTGATTGAATTTTAACAAGAAAATTTATTTTTGTCAAATTAAACTTGAGATCAAAATCTCTCGAAAGTTTTATTGAAAAATTTTGAAATTATTAAGTTTATTAACTTAAATAAAATTAATTCATGAAAAAATTTCTCAAATGATTTAAATCTTGACATAAAATTTTTTATGAGTTTAGATATTTTATTTTAAGTTAAAAGAAAACTAAAATGAAATTTTCAAAAGATATTTTTCAAGAAAACCCCTTATTTTAAAATACTAAGTGGGAGAGAGGTTTCAACGGTCCCACGGCTTCCATCACGATCCTCATTAAAGATCGTGAGTCATTTCGTGTCACCCTGGGAGTGAACCCGTATAGAATGGGGGTACTACAAGGATCTAGAATTAATGGATGGATGTAATTAATAACTCGTGACATGTGCTATGATCAGCTAGCCTACGTTGGAGGTTATAGTGCGAGGAATGTCCATAAGAAATGAGAAAAAATGGTCATCTAACGATGGAGTTATCTTCTAGATCATTATCTATGAGAAAAATTAATTTATGGTGGTTAATAAACTTAGTTTAGGAAACTGTTAATCTTCTCAAGAAGTTATGTCAGTTTTTCTAAGAGCCAAATTAATCATATTAAAGATAATAGTGATAGAGTTAACTATTATCAGATTTAATATGAAGATAAAGTCATAAATTATTTTGTTTTTCACAAACTAAATTTTCTTTTATTTTCAATTTTTTTAGAAATGGTTGGTGGAGGTTCTTTTGTCCTTTGGTCGTTATTCTCCATGAGAATAAGTTAACAGGTCCAAATTATGTGGATTGAAAAAGAAACTTGGACATAATACTCACTGTTGAGGAGTATAAGTATGTCCTCTTTGAAACATGCCCTGTTATCGGGGAAGGTTCTACCGCTGAGGAGTGTGAGGCAAAGAAAGTATGGAAGAAGGCCAACGAAATGGTTCGATATTACATGTTGGCCTCCATGTCTAATGTGCTCTAGTCTAAATACAAGCATATGGCCACTACGTACGACATTAGCCAATCACTAGCCATGATGTTCGCAAATAAGAGCTGACTCGCAAGGCAAGAGGCTCTTAGGACGATCATCAACACTAAGATGGCTGAGGGAGCATTAGTTAGAGAACATATACTCAAGATGATTGCTACTTTCGAGGAAGCAGAAGTCTTAGGGGCTGTAATTGACCTCGAGATCCAAGTAGACATGGTTCTCGAATATCTTCCGGGCTTTTTTACTCAATTCACGTTAAATTATAACATGAACAAGTTAAATATGAGTTCAACTGAGTTAATGAAAGAGTTCCAGGTGGCAGAGAATGTCATAAAGCCACAGTCCAAGTCTATGATTGTTAGGACTTTTTCTTCCAAAATTGGGCCCAAGCCAGGAAGTTCAAAAAGAAGAAGGAAAACGCACCAATCCAACCCAACAAGCCTAAAGGCAAATGCTTCAAGTGCAGGTAGAAGAGACACTGGAAAAATGAGTGTCCAGAACTTCATGCCAAGAAAAACCCTACAAGTATTGTTCTCTATCTAGAGTCTATTTCAATGGTTGGATCAACTTCCATTTGGATTGTTGATTCTAGTATCACTGATCATATCTGTAACTCCTTGTAAGGATTTAGGAAGATAAGAAAACTCCAAAAGAACGAGCTTGGATTACGAGTAGGAAATAGAACACGAGTATGATCTCTTGCAGTGGGAGAACTGGATCTTATTTTTTATTGTAATAAAGTAGTTGCATTAAAGGATATTTTATATGTACCCTATTTTAGACAGAATTTAATTTTAGTTGCAAAGCTAATAAATCATGGATATTCTGTTTCTTTCCATTCTGGTATTACGATCAGTAGAAATTGAGAAGTTTTATGTACATGGCACATGTATAAAAACTTATTCTTTTTAAATCCTACAAACAATCAAATAAATTACGCTCAATCTGAACCTTTAAGTAAGAAGAGAAAAACCAATGTCAATAACTCATATCTTTGGCATCTAAGATTGGATCATATTGACTTAACTAGGATTAAGAGGTTAATCCATAATGGGCCATTGGGCTTATTAAGATTGGAAAGTTGGCCTCAGTGTGAATCCTACTTTATGGGAAAAATGACCAAAAGGTCGTTCACCTAAAAGGCTGATAGAGCTAAAAAGATATCGGGCCTTATTCATACTGATGTGTGTGGTCTCTTATCTACTCAAGCTAGAGGGGATTTTGAGTACTTCATCACTTTCATGGATGATTGTACAAGGTTTGGTTATATCTACCGATTAGGTTCAAGTTTGACTATTTTAACAAATTCAAAGAGTTTAAGGGTGAAGTGGAGCATCGGACAGGTAAACTAATCAAAATCTTACGATCGGGTCGTGGTGGAGAGCACCTCCTCAGTGAGTTCAAATATTACATAATACATCATAGGATAGTATCTCAACTCTTTGCGCTGGTACACTCTAGTAGAATGGAGTAGCTAAGAGAAGGAACATGCCATTAATGGAAATGGTCCGAAGCATGATGTCTTAGGCTACTATTCGGGTCTCTTTTTGGGGATATGCCTTGGAAATAGCAGTATACATTCTGAACTTGGTGCCTTCCAAGTCAGTACCTAGGACACTCTATGAGACGTGGACTGAGTGTAAGACAAGTCTAAATCATCTTAGAGTATGGGGCTGTTCAGTTTAAGTACTGATCAAGGGAGATAAGTTAGAACCAATATCAGAATTATGCTACTTTGTTTGGTATCCAAAAGGGACAAAAGGAGGTTACGTTTATCATCTTAAGGAGTAGAAAGTACTGATAAGTACTAATGCTAGATACTTGGAGGATGATCAAAGTACTTCTACTAAAGGTTCAACAAGGTTAGAACTCGAGGAGAAGATTGTTGGATTGTATGCCCTCTTAGACTAAGTTTCTGATATAAAATCGCATATTTTAATAAAAGAATTTATTTTCAGAAATTATTTGTGAATTTATTTTTTGTTTGTGCACGATTTTCGTTTGGAACAGACCCATTGTGTTTAAATAAGTGATCCATGTGAATGGTGGTCTTTCACGGTAAGGTATGGATCATGGGTTATTTAACACATAAACATTTGTTCTTAGCCTATTGATGAGACTGGGAACCTCATCATGTTTAGGTTATTATGTTATGAATTCCAAATGGGGAATAGCTTACCTTTAACCAGTGAGTAGTCCACTCATTTCATAACATAAGCGTATTTCGAATACGTAGAACAGGACCTGTAGTAGTGGTTTCTCAAAGTACTGTATGGTAGGAACCTAGACTACTACCGCTACAGCGTGGACTAATACTCTACGACTTGAGTATGGGTTGGTGGTCTGGTGAAGCTGGAAGCATATACTTTGATTTGCTATAGTTGAGGTTATATCGTAGGGCCAATATACTTACATGTTTGGTATGTGTGACTAGTTAGTTAAGACAGACTTATACAAGATAGTTTCTGCACTATATCGCCCCTTGTGGTTGTCCGAATGGTCTAAATTATCCAGGGCTCTGGGAAACATGACTTGGATGTTTGCTTTAGGGTAGCTCCCTTGGAAAGCGGAAACACTCCAGGAAGTCGTGGATAATTGGACTAGAAGCCTAAGGATGGTAGATGTCATTTAGGGGGGTGTTAGTACACTTCTTCCTCTCTAAATGTACGGCGATGTGTAGAGGGGTATTTTAGTCATTTCACCAGTAGGTCGGAGACTTTGCGAATGCAGCATTGTCCCTGGGGTCAATATTTCCTTATGGTGATATTAGAAAATATTTAAAATGCAAAATACAGCTATTTATATAGCAGGGGTATTTTGGTCATTTTAGCAGCCAAGGCGATATGTCTTTTTGGTCCTCGGGATAGCCCGTAAGTTCTAACTATTTTTGGGTTGAGGAATTGGTCTCAATTGAAGAGGATTTTATTTTATTTTGTTTTATTTTATTTTATTCAGGAAGTCTAATTTATTGTTGGACTGTAATAAAATAAATAAATAAATAAAATAGGAGTTGAGAGAAATTAATTATCTAGTTTATTTGGTTAATTAATTATTCAGGGCC
Source organism: Voacanga thouarsii (assembly GCA_026120185.1). Classification (NCBI taxonomy): domain Eukaryota; kingdom Viridiplantae; phylum Streptophyta; class Magnoliopsida; order Gentianales; family Apocynaceae; genus Voacanga; species Voacanga thouarsii. Next base: position 374,116 of record JANUWF010001723.1, on the reverse strand, counting down.
TAGGTCCAGTATGAATAATTAAGAAATTAACCTGGGCTTAAACTAGGGAAAATAATTAATATTTAATTATTTATTGGGTTATTTATATAGGCCCAAGAAATAAATAATTAAAGATTAATTATTATGGTTCATTTGGGCTCATTAATTATTTATTGGGTTACTTATGTAAGCCCATGAAATAAATAATTAATATTTATTATTTTGGGCCTTTTGGATCCAAGAAAAATAATAAATATTTATCTGGCTCAATAGCTTGGACCTTAGGGTTTTTCCAGATACGGTTAAGAGGAGTTTAGGGTTAGGCCAAACTGATTCTCAGGATAACATCCGGGTGTTTTGAAATCCCGGGGATATGTTTATCAGATAATGAGATACCTGTTTTGGCTAACCAATAAAACTAGTATCTGGTAAAAAATAAACCTGGATTTTCCCAAACACACAAGAGCACTCACGTCTCTCTCTTGCTCTCTCATGTCACCTCCCTCTGTGTTCTCTTCTTTGCTAACTAATAGCAACTGAATCAAGGAGTTTTGAGTCCATTCTTTTTCTCCATTGTGTTCACCAACTATAGGTTAGGCTGAGGAATATCCCGAGAGCTGGAGCGCTAAGCGTTAATGCAAACAAGGCGAAGTCGAAGGCTAGCGGGTGTTCAACCGGAAGCTCCTTCAAGTGTGCAAAGCGAGGCGATTCCAACCGTTCAATCTGTTCCTACGCAACCTAGGAGGGTTAAGGAACGCAAAGGTATGATCTTCACGCTTCCGCATGGCCTTTATGGCTCGCGTTTTATTTTTCTCTAATTTTTTTTACGTACAGAGCATGCTCCCCTGTTTTTCGTTTTCCCTCAAAGTTATCTTTAAAATCAACTTCTTCAGGCCTGATTATGGAATAAGAAGAGGCAAAACCTCAAGAACCTGTAAAAATGGAGCTTTGTCGTAATGGGAGGGTATCTAGAGTTTTAGAAAGATAAACAGAAGAGGCTTTCGAGTTGGTCTCTGACCATCAAGAACAAGATCCCACTAGATACGAGGATGCTATTGCTGATGGCGATGCAGATCTATAGCATGAATCAATGAAAGCAGATATTGAGTCTATATACTTCAATCAGGTTTGTGATCTTATAGCTTCACTTGAAGGGATAAAACCCATTAGGTGTAAATGATTATACAAGAGGAAGAGGGGAGTGAATGGGAAGGTAGAAACCTTTAAAGCTAGGTTTATGGTGAAAGGGTATACTCAGAAAGAGGGAATCGATTATGATGAAACTTTTTCCCCGATAGCCATGTTTAAGTCTATCCATATCCTCCTTACCATTTCATATCATTTCGACGTTGAGATATAGCAAATGAATGTCAACACGTCATTTCTTAATGACCATCTTAACGAAGACATCTATATGTCCCAATCAGAAGGTTTTATTACTAAAGGCCAGGAATATAAGGTTTGCAAATTTAAGAAGTTCATTTATGGACTTAAACAGGCATCTAGAATATGGAACATTCATTTTGACGAGACTATAAAGTCTTATAATTTTATTCAAAACGAAGATGAACCATGCGTGTATAGGAAATAGAAAGGCATAAATTTGGTTTTTCTTTGCTTATATGTGGATGCCATTCTACTCATTGAGAATTATGTAGGGATATTGTCATCTACTAAGGTTTGGTTGTCTAGTCAATTTATATGAAGGATTTGGGAGAAGCCAGCTACATTCTCGAGATTAAACTTTTTAGAAATAGGAAGTAGAGAATGTTAGGATTATCCCAAATGACATACATTGACAAGATGCTGGCCAAGTTTAGCATGAACTCATGCAAGGGAGCTCTAATCCTTTGCAGACATAGCTTATCTTTTTATTCTAAGGACTGTTCTAAGTCTCAAAAGGAAAAAGACAAGATGAATAGGATTCCCTATGCTTCGGCTGTGAGAAGTCTCATGTACGTCATACTATGCACTAGGCTAGATATTTGCTTTGCTGTAGGTTTAATTAGCAGATATCAATTTAACTCCGGGAAGATTTATTGGCAAGCTGTAAAGTATATTATTAAGTACCTCAATTATATGAAAGATTATATGCTGGTTTACAAGACCGACGACTTGGTTCCTATTAGATACACAGACTCAGATTTTCAAACAGATAAGGATAAGAGAAAATCCACTAGTAGATACATCTTCACCTTGTTTGGAGGAGCTGTTTCATGGAGGAGTATCAAGCAATCTTGTATTGCTGATTCAACCATGGAAGCAAAGTATGTGGTAGCTTCGAAAGCATCCAAGGAAATAGTCTGGCTCCAAAAGTTTCTTTCAGAACTTCGAGTTGTGCCACACATGGACAGATTGATTGTGGTGTATTGCGACAACTATGAAACAGTCTCGCAATCTAAAGAACCCAGGAACCACAAGAAGAGGAAACATATCCAGAGGAAGTACCACCTAATTCGAGATTTCATTCAGAGATGGAAAATCGTGGTGGAACAGATAGCCTCGGAGAATAACCTAGCAGATCCCTTCACCAAGTTTTTTGCTAAGAGAATCTTCAAGAGACACTTAGATGCCATAGGGGTAGGCACCTATGAGCTTTCTTAGTCTTAGAGTGTAAGTGGGAGAATGTTGGAATGTATGCCATCTAGACCAATTTTCTGATGTAATTTATTAATAAAAGAATTTATCTCAAATTTTATTTGTGAATTTATATTTTATTTGTACATAATTTTTATTTGGAAAGGACCCATTGTGTTTGAGTAAATGATCTATATGAATGATGGTACTTCACAGTAAGGTATGGATTATGAATTACTCAACACTTAAGTATTTGTTCTTAACCAATTGATGAGAATGGGATTCTCATCATGTATAGGTTATTGTGTTATGAATTTGAAATAGGAAATGGCTTACCTTTAGTCAGTGAGTAGTCCACTCACTTCATAGTATGAGCGTATTTCAAATACGTAGAACATAACCTGTAATAGTAGTTTTTAAAAGTACTATTTAGAAGAAACCCAGACTGTTACTGCTATAACGTGGACTAATACTCTATCGCTTGAGTATAAATTGGTGGTCTGACGAAGTTAGAAGCATATACTTTGATATACTGTAGTTGAAATCCTTTCGTAGAACCGATATATTTGTATGTTGGGTATATGTGATTAATAAGTTAAGACAGACTTGTACAAAATAACTTCTATGCTATATCGCCCTTTGTGATTGTTCAAATGATCTAATTATCCAGGGCCCTAAGGAACATAATTTGGATGTTTACTTTAGGGTAACTTCCTTGAAAAGTGAAAATATTTCAGGAGTCGTGGATCATTGAATTAGATGTCTAAGGATAGTAGATGTCTTTTAGAGAGGTGTTAGTACACTCCCCCTCTCTAAATGCACGGCGATGCGTAGAGGGGTATTTTAGTCATTATACCTGTAGGTCGAAGACTTTGCTAACGCAGTATTATCCTTGGGGTTAATATTTTCTTATAATGATATTAGGAAATATTTAAAATGTAAAATATAACTATTTATATAGTATGAGTATTTTGGTCATTTTAGTAGCCAAGGCGATGTATTTTTTGGTCCCCGAAATAACCCTTAAGTCCTGACAAATTTAGGTTAAGGAATTAGTCTTGATAATTATAGATTTTATTTTATTTTATTTAAATAATCTAATTTATTATTGGATTAAAATAAAATAAAAGGCCTGAGAGAGTATATATATTTTATCTAGTTTAATTGATTAATTAATTATTCAGGGCTCAAGACCCATATTGAATAATTAGAAAATTAATTTAGATATAAAACTAGATAAAATGCCAGATATTTTATATTGGTCTATTTAGGCTTGTTAATTATTTATTGGGTTGTTTAAATAAATAATTGAGATTTATTATTTATGGGTATTCAAGTTCAAAAGTAAATAATTTTATCTGGTCTAATGAAACCAAGGGTAAAATAAAATTAAAATTAAAATTTAATTAATTAATTATTAAATTAATTAATTAATTAAAATAAAAAAACAACAAGTGATGGATCTCGTGTTGTTTTGCATGAAGGATAACAGAAAGCATGGATGCTTTCTGTTTTCATGCGATTAGCTTCTCTCTCTCAATGTTGAAGTGATTTGATGACATTGAAGTGAAATGCAGAGAAAACGGGTTGAACTTCTGGGTTCATCATTTACAGAGACGACACCCATTTTCTGTGAAGTACTCACAGAAGCTAAAAGCTTAGCAAACCCAACACTTTAAGCTTTCACCAACAGTGTTACGGGCATCATTTCAAAAGATCAAATGCCTTCGCGTGAATGAGATGTAATCAACGTATATAAGGACGTGATCTAATAGCCTCAAGCATCCTTATACAGACATCTTTTTTAGTGCGAAAAGGACCATTCAATCACAGAGATAAATTTTTCGTTTTGTAAGCATGCTTTCGCTTTGATGATTTTCGCCATTTTAAACCTTCAGCTAAACTAGCTATGATTTAACCAAGGAGTGGAGAGTTGTTTCAGTTTTGGGTTGGCCGAAATTGGCTATGGAATAATAGAGAATTTTTTGGTTTTATCCTTTAGCTAGATGAGTGTTGAATGGTACAAAAATCTAGAATTTAATTTGGAGTTAGAATAAATTAGAATAGAGTGAAGATAGGAGTGCTTTGAGATATGTTAATGGAGTCCTATTGATCAAGGTAGGTGGAGAAGACCAGAGGTTCTGTCCATGGCTGTATAAGGGCCAAAACTTGATGAATTTTGCTGAAGAAATTCTTCCCTAGCATTAAATAGGCAAAGTTGGAAAAAATTATGGAATTGAAGCCAAAGAACACTTAGGATTTGAAATAATTTTGTGTAGAAGTTTTGTCTTCTTTGGAACGATTTTGTGGTTGGAATTTAAAGGTGTTTGAAGGTCTATTAATGGTGGTTTTCTAGCCACCATCTTGAAAAAGAAAGGAGAAAGTTTCAGCTATTCATGAGTACTAACGGATGGCTTCAAGATCATGTTCAAAGGTTGCTTGTTTGCTGAAAAAAGTTCTGGTTTGGTATTGTTTGTGAAGCTGAGGAAATTTCAAAGAATTTCAGCCTTCATCCTCACACAAGATGGTTAGTTCTTTGCAAAAATTAGGTAGAGAAGGCTTGCTGCAAATTTCGAAAACCAGCCTCGAAGAAAATCTGGAAAATTTTTTAGATTTTTAACCAAAAAAAGAACAAGAAGAAGATGGAGTTTTTTTTTTTTTTTTTGAAGAAATAGCTATGGTGATTTGATGGAAACCTCATCCTATTCTTCCTCCACATTTTCGGCCAACTCCTATCCCACAAGAGCTGGAATTTTGAAATTCCAAGCAAGGTAATTATCTAAGAATTTTATGGATATAAAAATGAATTAAAGAATTAGAAATAGTTTAAATTCAAAGAGGTTAGGACAAGGGTTACAAAAATAATGGAGACAAAAATTCTTTTAGAATTTTTTTTAGGACAAGACAACATGATTAAGACATTACTATTGTGTCTTCCCTAAGACAACATTCCTAGCTTTAAGGAATGTAAGAAAGAAGAAAATTCAAACATTGGTTGAGATAAATATGAATAACACTTAAGTGGTGGGATTTGAACTCAAGACCTTAGAGATTGAATCACAAAACTCTAACCGCTTAACTATACTAACTCTTGTTCTTATTTTCTCAAACAAATCTTCTTCTGATTTAAGCCTCAAGCTATCTTCCTATTTTGACCTCAAGTAAAATTACATTTTTACTATTTTTACTCAACAAGCACAAATAAATCATATAACCCATAAACCACAATTTTAAGACACACAAAATCATTCAAGAGATATATTTTATACATGATGACATGATATGCATCCATCCCTCTTACTCTAGGGTAAGTTTAGGTGGGGTTTTACATCCTCCCCTCCTTAGAAGAATTTCGTCTCAAAATTCAGGTATACCTTTATCTCAAGTCGAGATATTTCCGCTTCACCCATTCTTCTGTTTCCCATGTGGTATCTTGAGTGCCATGATGCTCCCACTATACTGTCACCATCAGAATCTGTTTATTCCGGAGAGTCTTAACACTTCAGTCTAAAATTTTTACGGGTCTCTTCACGTAGCTCAAGTCGGGTTGCAATACTAACGGTTGGTCATTCAAAATATGCCCAAGGTTAGCATTGTACTTCTTCAACTGAGACACATGGAATACATCGTATATTCACGTCAAACCATTCGGCAAATCCAGTCGATATGCCATTGGTTCAATTCTTTCTGTTATTGGAAATAGTCTAAATATCTCAGATTCAACTTTTCACCTTTCGGATGTTTCAAAATTCCTCTATCGGAGTCAATCTTAAGAACACATTGTCTCCTACTTGAAATTCCAACTCCCTTTGCCTATTATTTTCATAACTTTTCTGTTGGCTTTGAGCCATTTTCAACCTTTCTCTAATCAGCTTCACCTTATCTAACATTTCTTGAACGCAGACTTCTCCAGACTTGCTTATATGGCCGTCTTCCAACCAACTCTAGTACAGAGGTACTGGACACTTACGTCCATACAGTGCTTCATACGGGGCCATTCCAATCAAATATTAGTACCTATTGTTGTAAGCCAATTCCGTATACGATACATATTCAATCCACTTATCCCCGAAATCCAATACACAAGCTCTTAACATATCTTCCAATATCTGAATAATCTTTTCTAACTGACTATTGGTTTACGAGTGTGCCGTCGTACTGAACTTCAGATTAGAACCCATCGATTCTTAAAACGTGCCCCAAAATCGGGATATAAACCTCAGGTCTCGGTCGGACACGATACTCGAAGGTACTCCATGCAATCTGACTATCACCCGTACATATGTTTGAGCTAACTTCTCTATTAAATCCCTTACATTCAATGGTATAAAATGTGCTGATTTGGTCAATTTGTCTACCACTACCCATATGGCATCCTTTTGAGTCCTTGCCATAGGGAGTCCAGTAACGAAGTCCATGGTCACCTTTTCCCATTTCCACTCAAGTATCGGTAATGGTTGCAACAATCTTGTCGACTTTTTATACTCCGCTTTAACTTTCTGACAAGTCAAGCACGTGGAGACATACTTCACCATGTTCTTCTTCAATCCGGGCCACTAATAAGCTTTTTTCAGATCTTGATACATTTTTACCTCTCCCGGATGAATTGTGTACTTGCTTTTATGCGCCTCTTCCAAAATCTTATCCTTCAACTATTACTCATCAGATATACACAAACGATCTCGAAAATACATCACTCCCACCTTATCCTACTGGAATTCACTACCTTGCCGTTTAAGTTCTTTGTCCTAAAAAAGTTGAAACTCCACATTGCTTTGCTTAGCTTTGATGATTTCATGTCTTAGATCCAGTACCATCTTAGATTATTGACGATAATCCTTTCTTCTTGCACTCCGTCCTTCTATCCAACACCTCTTGGACTACTTGAATTTCTTGCACTCTCAGTCTGACCATTTTGACTTTACGACTCAGGGCATCAACAACAACATTGGCCTTTTCGGAGTGGTAGTTGATAGGACAATGAAATTCCTTCAGAAATTCCATCCATCTTCGCTGCCTCAAATTCAAGTCCTTATGGGTAAAAATATATTTCAGGCTCTTGTAGTCGGTGAACACCTCATACTCGACTCTATACAAGTAATGTCGATATTTCTTCAAAGCAAATACAATGGCAACCAGCTCCAAATCATGTGTCGGATAATTGACTTTGTGAGGCTTTAACTTCCGAGAGGCATAGGCTATAACCTTCTTATCCTGCATCAATACCACCCCTAAACTTTCCTTTGAAGTATCAGCATACAAAGCGTAGGGCTTATCTCCCTCTAGCAAACCAAGCACTGGAGTCGTCATTAACCTCTGCTTTAGTTTTTAGAAACTCCTCTTGCATTTCTCATTCTAGATAAAGGATACATCATTTCTCAATAAACGGGTCATGGGTGATGCTAGCGTTGAGAACCCTTTAATAAATCGCCTATAGTAGCCGGCCAATCCCAAGAAGCTTCTAATCTCAGTGATGTTCTCCAGTTACTTCCAGCCCGAAACTGCTTCAACTTTTGTTGGGTCCACCTTGATTCCATCCTTGGTCACCACATGGCCAAGGAACGACACATTATCCAGTCAAAATTCGCACTTGCTAAATTTGGCATAAAGCTTGTACTCTCTTAGCTTTTCCAATACCAACTTTAGATGCTCTGCATGATCCTCTAGACTCTTAGAGTATATAAGTATATCGTCGATGAATACCACCACGAACTTATCCAGGTAGTGTTGGAAAACATGATGCATTAAATCTATAAACACTGCTGGTGCATTAGTCATTCCAAAAGACATCACTATGAACTCTTAATGACCATATCTCGTGTCGAAGGCCGTCTTGGGAATATCCTCCTCCTTTATCCGTTCTTGATAATATCCCTGCCTCAAATCCACTTTGAAATAATAACTGAAGCCTTACAACTGGTCGAATAACTCATCAATTAATGGTAGAGGATATTTATTCTTGATGGTCAGATTGTTCAACCACCGATAGTCGATACACAACCTCAAAGTCATGTCTTTCTTCTTCATAAATAACACTGGAGCTCCCCCATATGACGTGCTAGGTATTATATAACCTTACTTCACCAATTCCTCTAGCTGCTCCTTTAGTTCCTTCAACTCCATTGGTGCCATCCGATATGGGGTTTGGGATATAGGTTCTGCTCCTAGAATTAGATCTATGGTGAACTCAACTTCTTGGTTAGGAGGAAGAGAAGTGAGTTTCACCAGAAACACGTCGAGAAAATCTTTTACCACCTCAGTATTTTCGAGGGTATATTGATCTTTCGGCTTGTTTATTACATAAATCAAATATCCTTGACATCTTTACTTCAATAACTTTCGGGTTTTTGCTCCAACTATAAAAAACTTCAACTCTTTTACTTGCTTGCCATTGAATTTCAGCACATCACATCTCGGTATAATGAACTGAATAGACTTATTCTTACAGTCTACTTTAGCTCCATGCTTAACTAGCCAATCCATACCCAAAATGAGGTCGTAATCGTCAATAACTAAGACTACCAAATCTCCCTCCAAGCTCTTTTTCCCTACAATCTTACAATTTTACACATACTGATCCACTTGCACCATTTTTTCCAATAGCGTACTCACCAACATAGTAAAAGGTAGTTCTTCTCCATTTCAACCCAAATGATATGCACAATTCTTATTTAAATAGGAATGTGTAGATTTAGGGTTTATTAATGCATTAACTGAATGACCTTGAATTGTAAACATACCTTCCACCACTGCTACATCTGCTCTAACTTCCTCCCGATTAAGAGTGAAAACCTTCACTCTCACTTGCGGCTTCTGAGTTCCATTCCGGAGGCTCCTACAGTATTGGCTCGATTAGATCCCGTGGTCTAGGCCGGGTTTCTTTGCCCGATTTGAAAGAGTTTCGAGCAGGCGTTTTGCAGATGCGTCAGATCTCTGCAATTGTAGCATTTCTGCTCAACTCCTTTAGACCAACAGTTCTTTTCTATATGACCCTTTTTCATGCAATACCGACACGATGGAAGGTTCTGTGCAGGACCAGTTGGTGCTTTCGTGCTTACTTTTCTCGATTCTGCCATTGCTGGAGGGCAGGTCGCTTTTTGGTTTGCTGCCTTTGAAAGAGTCTCGGTGGTTACCTTGGTAGCAAGAACGGTTTCGGTACCATCCTGCTTTAATTCTCATTCTCAGTCCGAATTGCTGCGTCTACTGCCCCTGAATAAGTTATCGGTGGAGAAGGTGCCAAAGCCCTTCTCAGCTCCCACCTCAACCCCTTAACAAATTGTCTAGTTCAGTTCTATTCGGTATCTACCAATCTCTTGCAGTATTTTGACAACTAGGTAAAACGAGCAGCATACTGAGTCACGGTCATGCTTCCTTGCTTCAGATTTTAAAACTTGTCCTCCCTTTTGTTCACTATCCACTGAGGAAAATATTCCGCTATGAATACCTCCACAAAGTTAGCCCATGTCCAATCTTGATCAATTATTTTCCAGTCTTCTTAAACTCATTGCCACCATGCCCAAGCTGGGGCTCTCAGCCTAAACGCAACAAATTTTATCATCGGCTTCTCAGTGTATTAGAGGGTGACAAAGATGTCTTCCATCTGCTCCATCCACTGCTTCGCTTTTTAGTCTTGTTCGGCTTCTCCCAAGAAGGTGGGAGGTTGAAACTTCAAAAACCTCTCTAAGGCTTCATCTTCCCCATTTGGGTTCTTTCGTTCAAATAGGGTTTGCAGAATCTCCGTCATTTTGTAAAAGGCTTACCCTATGGTCACACTGGTAGGCTCTTCAAACCCTACTTCCTACTCAGGTTCATTCTCATTCCCCTGACTTGGTGATGATAGTTGAGTTGCATCCAATTCCGGAGTTACGGGTTCTGTTTTAGGAACCCTTTTGCTGGATGCTGCTACACGACACTTTGGTGCCATTCTAAACTATGTCCCCAGGTAATAAGTTTATGCATCAAAGTTTAAAATATTTCAATCGAACATGCATTCATATTCAGACTTAAGTAAAGGCAAATCAGATACAAGCTTTGCTTAAGTAATTGCAATTTTCAAGATTAGAATACACCAAGGTACTCTTATTTGCATAAATTTTGAAATAAAACGTTAAACATGAATGAACCCCTAGCACAGGAGTCTATTGAAATTAATAAATAAAAACTTCCTAAGCATGTCAAAACTTAGCCCCTTATCCTCATCAGAATCCTCGATGTTAGCATCATACAACCATCCTCCAGTATTTTTAGAAAAGTCTATCATTGCACTATTCACAAACTCATAGTCCATTGGTTCCTTCCCGAGTCTCCTAGAACTCTCTATAGTTTCAACATAATTAGGTGGGAGTATAAAAGAAGGTCTAGGTAAAGATTCATAGTCTATCTCCCCCGGATCATCAATATCGGCAGTTAAATCAATCATGGCTAGGTGGGTTTGAGACATACTCTATGTCAATATCCTCATCCTCTCTATCGATAATTAAGTCTATTATAGGTATAAGAGGTGGCTCAATAATCGGAACCTCATCATCACTGCTTTCTTCCAAAGGTATGACTGGTTGGGGTCCAGGTTGTAGTGCAGATTGTGGCATTAGTAAGTCTTCTGGGTAGATAGGGATTGGTGGATGTCATTGCTACCCCTTCCTTGTGATTCTAATCATTCTAACCATCCTACAATATAAACAACCCAGATTAGTCAAAAGAGTTTAATCTTAATGAAATAAAGCAAATACTATCAATAATTGTTTAAACCTTGTCTCTGATACCACTTGTAACACCTTCTACCTACGTACCTTATTAGGGTTGGGGATGTCACTCTGTCCACAAGACAATGGGTCTTTATAACTAGAACTCACAAAATAAATGAAAGAAATAACTCAAAATTAAACTTATTACAACCCAAGCAATACATGAACAAGTTTCAAAAATAAATAAATATCTGATAGAGTCTCTCAAATGAAATACATAGGAAACGCAATAAGTCTTCAAAACATAGGCAACATCTAATCAATAACCTTCACAGTAGGACCGACTTGAAAGTATGGTATAAAAGATGATGATACATAAATCTCAGTAAGCCCATGTGTATTTTGAGTGTTTCAAGTAGAATAATTCATGTATGAAAGTTAAGAAATTTTCATAAAAGAAAGTGTTGTCAAGCCTCAAATAAATTTCACAAAAGAAGAGTGGTGTTTTCCTTTTAAATCATACATGTATACAATAAATACAACCACTCAAAAGAGGTAGTCATGGCACCACACTTTGTGCACCATGACAACAAAATATTCAGAATGCCACACTTTGTGCATACTGACACAAGATAGGTGTACAGCCTACCGAGTGAGATACTCCTCCATCTCTACTCCCAAACTTACCAGAATACACAATCCACTTGATTGAACTCGCTAGCTCAGACCGGTATGACCTACAAGATTGGCATCCTATCCAAGAAGGGCTCACTCCTCAGAAGTGGCCACCTACTAAGAGACTTATCATAACCCTTTAAAGACTAATCCTAATAGTCTATCCTTATTGAGTACTCAATATCGTATTCGTCCCACTTGGAAAAAGAAAGATCATATAATGATTTTCTTTAAAATAGCAATTATAATTTCTAAAATTTTTGTCAAAGTTAGTTTTTATGAAAAGTTTATTATTTTGTATAAAATTATTTATTCAACTTTAAATGGTTTGCTTAACTGAAATGAAAAGAAAAATTGTCCATAATTGTATTTATAGTACAAATTCTTGTATACATTGTGTTTGACTTGCTAAGGTAACTTTGATCTTCAAACAACTTCATGTAGGAACTTATCTGATCTTTTGCTCTTCTTGGGTACAAAAGTCTTCCAAGATAATTCAAGTCAACCTAACCTCGCTTGAGGTAAATATAGGGTATAAGTCCAACATCTAGACAATACTTGCATTAAATAAATAACTCTTAGGTCAACTAGTCACAACAATATCTAACTATGACAACAATGCCTTAAACTTTAATACTAATTGATAAAGTATTTTATAAAATAAAATTAGTTTGATAAGTTAAAATAAATATGTGTTATAAATAATAAATAAATAATAAATCATAATTTTAACTATTTATTAAAGAATAATAAATAATGAGTAATATTGGTAATAAATAAAATTAGTAACTAAATAATATTGGTAATAAATAATAATTAAATAATAAGTAATATCAATAATAAATTATACATAATTTTAATTAATAAATAATAAAAAACAAATAGAATTATTAATAAATAAATTATTCTAGTATAATTAATATTTATGAATATAAATAAAAGTTTAATTAAGGCTAACTACTAATAATTTGAATTTAAACATCATTTGATATTAATTAATTCTAATATACTATTATTTATATTTAATAAAAATATTCTATATATTTAACTAATAAAATAATAATATTTTAAATAATCTCCAATTTCGAAACTATTTAGTGTTTTCTGAATATAGTATAATAATAATAATAATAATAATAATAATAATAATAATAATAATAATAATAATAATAATAATAATAATAATAATAATAATTCCAAAAATAATAAAGGTAGTTGTTACAATTATTTTATTGCTAGAGAAAATCCATGTACATATTCATACACACAAGGATTCAACAAATAACATGTTAATTTATCCACAGAAAATTAGACTTGAATTAACATATATTACAACAAGGATAGTATTAAACTAGTAATAATTTTTAGCATTGCATTTGTGGCTAAACAACATAAGAGCATAAGTATGGCATGGGTAGAAATAATCTCTATCATGCCTTCAACAAATCAACAATTCAACCACATCATTCTACCTATCTTGAGTTCAAAATAAATAAGAAGAGTTGTGTTTAAAATACATGTTTGATGATGCTTGAAGTTTGAAGATATTGCTTGTCAAAGGAGAACCTCGAGTGCTTGTTGACTTTAATAATCCGAAATTGTCCAAGGTTGTTCATCCATTATTTTGGCCAAGAGAGAGGAAAGAGTGAGAGTAAGAAGAGAAGAGTATATAGAAGTTGAAGAAAAGAAGAAGAACAAAAAGATTATTCTTATTTTACTTTTTTAGTATTTTTTGAATCTTGAACAAAAAGGGTGGTTTGATCCGTTTGAATGTTCAATTTTGTGTGTTTTGGGATTATAAAGTACACCAATGAAGAATATAGGTTGAATACTAACGGTTTAGAGAGTTTGGGAGTGATTGGAGATGTTTAGTAGTGATTTAGACTTGAAGATGTGTAGTGTGTGTTCTTGGTGTTTTTGAGAGAGATTGAGAGAAAAAGGGATTTCGTGTGTGTTGTGTGATTGATGGCCGAATGGCCTAACTTAGGGGAAGCTTTCGGTTATCCAAGAATGAGAGAGAGAGTTTCAACTTTTTCAAAATTCAAATCGAAAGAAAAGTGAAAATGTTTGAAGTATAGGATTGGGTAATGGTGTTTGCTCTTGGAAGATTTCTTATCCTTTAATGGTGTATGGCTGAACTAGTTATGATTTAACCAAGGAGTGGAGAGTTGTTTCAGTTTTGGGCTGGCCGAACTTGGCTATGGAATAGCAAAGAATTTCCTGATTTTATCCTATAGCTAGATGAGTGTTTAATGGTACAAAAACCTGGAATTTAATTTGGAGTTTGAAAAAATTTGAATAGAGTGAAGATAGAAGTGATTTGATGTATGTTAATAGAGTCCTATTGATCAAGGTAGGTGGAGAAGCCAAGAGGTTCTGTCCATAGCTGTATGAGGGCCGAAACTTGATGAATTTTTTGAAGAAATTTGGCCCTAGCATTAAATAGGCAAAGCTGGAAAAAAAAAATTCTAGAATTGAAGCCAAAGAACACTTAGGATTTGAAATGGTTTTGTGCAGAATTTTTTGTCTTCTTTGGAACAATTTTGCAGCTGAAATTTAAGGGGATTTGAAGATCTATTAATGGTGGTTTTCTAGCCATTATCTTGAAGATAAAGGAGAAAGTTTTAGCTGTTCATGAGTACTAACGGATGGCTTTAAGATTATGTTCAAAGGTTGTTTATTTGCTGAAAAAAATTCTGGTTTGGTATTGTTTGTGAAGCTGCAAAAATTTCAAAGAATTTTAGCCTTCATCCGCATAAAAGATGGTTGGTTCCTTACAAGAATTAGGTAGAGAAGGCATCCTATAAATTTCGAAAACCAGCCTAGAAGAAAATCTAGAAAATTTATAAGAACAAGAAAAAGATGGAGTTTTTTGAAGAAATAGCTATGGTGGTTTGATGGAAACCTCTTCCTATTCTTCCTCCACATTTTCAGCCAACTCCTATCCCACAAGAGTTGGAATTTTGAAATTCCAAGCAAGGTAATTATCCAAGAATTTTATGGATATAAAAATAAATTAAAGAATTAGGAATAGTTTAAATTCAAAGAGGTTAGGATAAGAGTTGCAAAAATAATGGAGACAAGAATTCTTTTTAGGACAAGACCACATGGTTAAAACATTACCATTGTGTCTTTTCTAAGACAACATTCCTTTAAGGAATGTAAGAAAGAAGAAAATTCAAACATTGGTTAAGATAAATATGAATAAAACTTAAGTAGTATGATTTGAACTCATGACCTTAGAGATTAAATCACAAAGCTCTAACCACACTAACTCTTGTTCTTATTTTCTCAACCAAATCTTCTTCTTATCTAAACCTCAAGCCATCTTCCTATTTTGACCTCCAGTAAAATTACATTTTTACCCGTTCTACTCAACAAGCACAAATAAATCATATAACCCATAAAACACAATTCTAAGACACACAAAATCATTTAAGATATATATTTTATGCATGATGACATGATATGCATCCCATCCCTTTTACTCCAGGGTAGGTTTAGGTGGGGTTTTACAATTTTCCCCTTCTTTGTGATGATTCGACATTGAATGGTCACCTACATAAAAATTCCAATAAGAAATTTTAGGTGAAGGCAAAAATGTAGCCTTTTGAACTTTGTCATGCTCTTTGTTTTCTCCTTTCACTACCCACATTTTTTTTCTCATTTTACCTCCACTCTCTTTTTTCTTCTCACCTCCTTGTTTGTCACTTGTTTCTTTTTGTCTCAAATTTGAAGAGGTCACTTTATTTTCTTCTTTTTCTCCTTTCCTCTTTTCAATTTGATTCTCAATCTCTTCTTTAGTTTTTCCTTCAACTTCTTTTCTCTCAATCTTTTTTCTTTCTTTCTTCTCTCTTCTTTTCTTTTCATTCTTTCTCAAAATATTTTGATCTTTCAAAACCTCACTTGGAGATGGGGGAACTAAAGTGAACTTTTTTCCATCTTTCTTCAAAGTATAAGTGTTGCCCCTCCCCTTGTGGACTACATCCCTATCAAACATTCAAGGTCTCTCTAACAAAATATGCCCAACATGCATGGGATATACATCAGATAACACTTCATCATGGTATCCCCCATGTCAAATTCAACCTTGGCTTGATTATTCACCTTCACGTCTCCACAATTATTCAACCAATGAAGCTTGTAGGGACTAGGGTGTTTCAAGGTATCTAGCTCTAATTCCTTTACCAACATAGTAATAATCAAATTTTTACAACCTTCCCCATCAATAAGTACACTACATGGTTTTTCTTTGATAAGACACCTTGAAAAGAAAATATTTTCTCTTTGCACCTCATCTCTTTCTTTACCTTCACAAGCATCCCCATCTCTTCTTACTACTCCAATCAATGGACAAATTGGCTCAATCACCATTCCTTCCTTACTACCTACTCCAACCACTCCAAGTTCCTCTTTTCCCACATCTTTTGATTGATTAAGTGGAAGGTTGGCATGAGTGGTTGGCTTTAGGTCTACTCTCCTTTGTGGTTATTTTTCAACATTCACATGTCTTTTTTTTCTGCCTTGTGCCCCATTAAATCTCTTATGTACCAATTTGTTGGAATAAGTAGCTTTTGTGTGTCTAGAGGTAGAATTTCTACTACCTTGCAATTTATCCTTCCTCCATTGTGGCTTATTAGGACAATTGTAAAAGTAATGGCCTTTTCCCCAATAATTAGAGTAATCATACTCCTTCCTTTGCACATACTCTCTTTTTTTTTTGCACTCCATTATTTGAGAAATTTTCAATTTACCTTTGCTCTTTTTGGAGGTCCTTCCACAAGTAATCCATCACTTTCATAATTTATCCGCCCAATTCTTCCCTTTTCATATCCACCATTTCTATCTCCACTAATGCTTTGCTCTTCATCACAATCATCTTCATATTTCTTATAATCTCATTCTTCCTCATCATAGTTATCACATTCTCGTCTACTTGAGCATGACATTTCATAGAAATCATTTACTTCACTTTGAGAACTTATAGAAGATGAATCATATGAACTCTCATAAGCCTTTTTTTTTTTTTTTTTGTTAAAGAGAAATTTTGAGTAGAAAAGCACACAAGAAAAGTTCTCCACTTCACTCCCTCACGTGTTTAGCACTCAATCAATGTCACTCAACCCTTGTGTTTACACTCTTCTTTAGCTTTTGCAACAATGAGCTCACCCTCTTACTTTATTCAATCCACTCAAGTGCTTCCCAAACTCAAGAGTAATTCAAAGAGAAATAAACTTTCTAGTGGCTACAAGAAAGGTTTACCTCACTAAGAATAATCTAGTATGCTAGGAGACAATATTGTTCATGAATGAAAGTTTGAGATAGTTATGTATGAGCAATCACAAGTCATTGATGCAATATATCAAACACTTGAGGTGAAACCTCGTAACTCAAGGGGTTTCAAATTTTTTACATTTGTAACAACCCAAAAACTCAAGAATCTCAAGAAAAATTAATCCTCAATGATTATACTAACATCAAGAAACAATTTCAAAGCAATAATATAGCAAAAACTTGAATTTTATGGCCCCCAAAATTAGCATAAAAATGAGTGACGAAATTTATTGTGTCCAGAAATTCTTGCAACAAATATACTCAATAAATTTTAAATTTTTTGCACTTTAACACTGTGAATATCTACCCAATCATCAACTAAACATGTAGGTTCAATTTTACAACAAACCCATGGCACGCACAATTTGAAGTACTAAGCCTTTAAAAATAGCCCCAAAGTAAGTGATGAAAATCTTGAATTTTTAACAAATTCTTGAAGAAAATTTTACCTTTGCCTAAAGAAAATTGTATTGATTAAAATTAACACAATCTTGCTTTGAAACCACTTTGATATAGATAAACGCGGAAGCCTCTTGATTTTGAAGAACAAGAACCCTAGAGTTGGTCACCCAATTCCCTACCAAATTCACACACACAAATAAACTAAATACAAATCCAATTAACCCAATAAGAATTGGAGAATTTAGCCTACTTCAAAACACCTAACTACCCTAATCTATCAAGAGATTAGAACAAAAAGATGGTATTTAAAGACACCCCAAAACTTAACCTATCAAGAACACTAGAAAAATATTAGCACCCAAGAATAGAGAAAGAGATTTAGATTATCCTTTTGAAATTTAGAGACATTGAATCAAATGTGGGACTAAACTTTTTGATTTTGTCTTGAAATAGGAATCACTTATTACACACTCTCCTCTAGAGAGAATTTGGTTTCCTTACAAAAAATTCTAAGTCTCTAAAACTTTATCTATTACAAGAGTAAAGAGGTATATATAAAAATAACAAACTAAACCTATAATGAAAAATGTAATCTCAGTCATTCATCTCCTAAGTAAATCTAAAATATACCTATTACAATTCAAAAGTAATGGGAATTAAATTCGAAACAAAACAAAACAGAACAAGAAAAATTAGCAAAATAGGACATTGCCCGAAGTGACTTGGTGCCAGGTGTACTAGTGGACCCTGCACCAAGTGTGATCTATAAATGGAATACTATTATTCCAGTATGGACTTGGCGCCAGGTGTACTAATCTACCCGGCACCAGGTGCATTCTGTCCCCCTTGCACCTTATTTTTCTTGTCTTTTTAACCTCCTCTTGCACCTCTTTGGCCCTCCATAGTAATTGTTATCCAAGCTTTGATCTTCTTGACCTTTCTTTAATCCTCCATTGCTTAACAACCTTCTTCATCCTTGGCTTAGAATCTATGAAATGCACCTTGAAGTCTCTTAAAAATGAACTTAACCCATAGAGCCATGTGTTGTGTCTTTGTCCTCCTTCCCCCTTCTCTAGAATGACCTTCATGCTTGGAACGATTCCTATCAAAACTTCTTTATTTCATGATGCTCAACTCATCTACCCCTTTAGCCTTGCAAATCTTCTTCAGCAAAGAATGTATTCGATGAAATGTCTTAGAGAAAATTTTGCCATTACACTATTGCATCGAAAATTCTCTCCCAAAGAGAAACTTTAAAATGTTTGTAAATTATTAATTATGTATCTCACCATAATAGCGTATGTGCTTAAAGCCCAACCATAATAGTGAACTTCAGTCAATTGACTCTTCTACATAGTGATTTAATTTGTTGTTAATTTGTTATTATTTAATTTAGATAATTGATGGACTCTAACTGTCTAGAGTATAGTCTTTTTCTCATTTGTGAGAAAAATGTATTTGTGAAACTTTATATTCGAATAGATGATACTTGTACCCGAAAGAGATTAGTATTTAAATTTACACAGAAACTAACTACTGAACTTTCACAAAAATTTGTCATTATCTTTTTTCTCATATTTTATAATTGTTACATAGTGTTTAATTGTTGTTCTTAGTTGTCATAGACATATTATCTACAAAATACTTTATTGTTTTAGAAGTTTTTTTAGGGCAACAGTATTAAATTAGTGCTTTGATAGATTCTAACTTTTTAAATTGTACTATTTTCTCATTCTATCTAAAAAACTTGCGTTTATATTTTAGTTTTTATGTCAATTATTGTTGAAGATGCAAAATATAAATGAAAAAAAGGCTTTTCGAATAATAGGCAAAGCTCAATTTTGGGTATAATGCATGTTTTCACATTCTAAGTAGTTTGTAGATTTTCAAACTAAAAAATTGGATTTGGTTAAAATTAGTTTTATTTTTGTTAAAAAAAACTATGAGGAAAAAAGGTCCATAGAAACGTGTGTCGAAGGAAAGGTGAAAGGAAAGAGAAAAACTGATTGGTTGATTAGTTGGTGTATAAATGGGGCAAGTTCAAATTAATTAGTTGATTGACATCAATATTTGATAAGAAGAATAATGTGGTATTGGGTGATAGATTATTAATACATTTTGTTATTGCTTGGTTTGGATGTGTGAATTTTTTATGGTTCGGTCTTCTATTATTCTCATCTTTTCAGTTTATTCTTTTGATGTTTCCTGAGATATATTTTTTTTAAATTTTGATCATAAGAGATCTTCATTATCTAATGTAAACCTATCCCTAAGTCAGTGTTCAATGTAATAAAATTGGTTTAAGGAGAAATAGGTCCATGATTTCTTTTTAGCTATTCTGGTATTGTTAATCATTATATTTGTAGAATGGATTGATAGAATGGTGACTTTATTATTTGGCCTTTGTTTCTTATGGTTTAATATCAATTATAGAAGCTTGGATGCTAATGATTCATTATATTACTTTTCTTAAATTACTATTAATTACTTTTAGTTTACTTGATGAAATTATACATTTTTATAATTGACTTCTCTTAATTTGCTCTTAAATTATACAATTGGTATAAGGATGGATAGCATGCATGCTAGAGTATTTTGGCTTTAAATCTTCATTCATAGTATTACTTCTCTTTTATAGAGTTGTGTACTTCAAGATTTTTTTTTCCCTATTTCAAAAATTAGAAATGTGTATCTTTTATTTTAACCATTTTAAGAATTATGCACCTTTTATTTTATTATTGTTTACCTTGTTATACATGCAGTTATCAATTAGATAGTGGTGATGAAGTTAATATAGTGAAACTTTCGAACAATAATGAGTTAGCCTTAAAGCTTGGAATGGTTTTTTACAGTGAAGTCCAAGCGTATGAGCTTAATTACAATAAATATGCCATATATAACGGTTTTAGCATCCAACTAGATCAAATAAGATACAAATATGGCACTAAGGAAATTCAAGAATGCACTTTTGTTTGTAGTAAAGAAGGATTTTGAAAGAATACTAATTAATCCCATGAAGCTAAGAAAGTTGAACAATTTTATACAAGAACTAGTTGTAAGTTGCACATCACTTTTAAAGTAGAAAATGGATTGTGGGAAATCAATTGTTCCTTTTAATGATTCTAATCATGATTTTACTCTACCAGATAAAAAAAACATTTACTTAGGTCTGGAAGAAAGTTGTCTAACTCTACTAAAGTTATGGTTGACTCTATGATTGATGCTGGCATTGGACCAAAAAGACATATACATACATGAAGAAAGAGGTACGTGAAATTCAAAATGTTGGATATTTGATGTGTTTAATTACGCACAAAGTCAGAGAGCAAGAGTGATTGAAGTTGGATATACTTAAAGTCTAATAAAATATTTTAAACATAAGCAGGTAGAGAATTAATCTTCTTTTACAATATGCAATTGGATGATAAAAGTAGATAAACAAATCTTTTTTAGAGAGATGGAACATCAAAATTTGACTATGAATTCTTTGGGGATGTTGTGGTCTTTGATACTACTTCTCATACTAATGAGTATAACGTGATTTGTTCTTCATTTGTTGGAGTTAATCGCTATTGGAAGAATATTTTATTCGGTTGTGCAATGATCTTGGATGAAAGCATAGCTTAATTTGTTTGAGTATTTGAATCATTTCTTCAGGCAATAGGTAACAAGCCTCCAGAAACAATTTTTACATATTAGATCAAGCAATAGCAAGTGCAATAAAGAATGTATTCCTAAACACATGTCATCATTTGTGTGAATGGCACACATACAAGAATGTTGCCCAAAATATTAAGCATCTTTAAGAAAAAGCTGATTTTCACAATCATTATTGTTTTAATGGTTGTGATACTGAGGTGGAGTTTGAAAATGCTTGGAAATCTATGATTGAGCAATATGATGCTTCAGAAAATCAGTGGCTTAAAACACTCTACAATCTTCAAGCAAAATGATGTTATGTTTTTAGTAGTGATATCTTTTTGGAAAATACGAAATGCACACAAAAGAGTGAGAGTACAAATAATATTTTTTACCAAATATCATGCAAGACATTGACTCTCGCAAAATTTGTACAACATTATGAAGAAAATGCAGAAAGAATATGTGAGATTGAAGTAGAAGAAGATTTTTGTGGTGCTCAAGAGAAACTTGTTATACAAATTCCAAGCAAAATATTGAAGCATGCAGCACATATATAACTTGTAAGGAGTTCGGTATTTTTCAAAATGAATTCAAGGAACGTGAAACTAAAAGAATTATTGAGCACAACAATGATGGGTTTGTGGATTACTTTATACTAAGTAGAGAAGGTTTCTAAAAACATCACATTGTTCAGTTTGACTCTTCAAATAGCATAATTTCTTGCAGTTGCAAGAAATTTGAAAGGTTAGAAATATTATGCTATTATGCTTTAACGAGGCTAAATGTCAAAGGTAATGCTAGCAACATTCCTTCACAATATATTTGGAAAAGATGGACAAAAAAAAAATGAGAGATGTTGATCAGTCAAATGAGTTATTGGAAAAATCTTCACATTTTTCAGCAACAATTGGTTTTAGTAGGCTAATGCAAAAGGCAAGTTATGTCATGAATATGGCTGTTTTTTTTATCAAGAGACAGTTAAAATTGTTGATGAATTCCTGGATCAGATGATTGATGACATTAGAAACTATAAATCAAGTTTGAATATCATAAGTACTGATGATGATGAATTTGAATATATCAAAGGTAATATTCCAAATAATAACGAATTTGTAATCTTAAATCCCCTTCATGTATGAGGAAAAGGAGAAACAAACGTTAGAATAAAAAGTAATCTTGAGAAGCACGTGAAAATAACTAAAATAGTTACATTGTGCCCAGCACAATAAAAAACTAGTGCATCTAGTAAGTATATCATTATTTTTTTAATTAATTAATCTATTTTAGAAGTAGTAATTTGTTGTAGTAATTGTCTTTATTTCTCTTGAATAAGTCAAAGAAATTTTGAAATTAGAATAGCCACAAACCTTCCAATTGTTGCATCATAAGATGAATGATATTTGTGTCAAATAGCTTCATATCCATTAAATTCGGTGGATCTTGATTTGCAAAATTAGGTGTTAGCATAAATGTATTAAAAAGTTATTTTCTTTTTTGTTATACAAACTAAATAGATTGATTTATTTCTTGGTTAAAAGGCAAGTAATGTTAGTCCTAATTATAACTCCTTTAATCAAGTTTGAATTTCTAATAATCTAGTGTTAAATACTAGTACAATAACATTGCTTATATGTTTGTGTGTGCGTGCCTAATGTGCAGGGGATTTGACCAAAATGGGTAACCCATTTTGACCACCAAAACCAGGGTGAACTGAAGGGGAAGGGCGTAGACAGGGTACTTCGCATTTGCAAAACGCAAAGTACCCTTGTATCTCGCATTTTGCAAACGCAAGATTCCCGTCTGCCATCCGACTAGCTTTTCAATTTTTCAATGCTAGAATACCCTTACCCAAAGCTATTCAATGCTGGAATACTCAGATCTTTTGTTTTAAAAACTAGAAAATCTAAATCCACTCCACTCTTAGGGAAATTTGGTCTCACACATACATACAACTAAAAAGCTCAGTCCAGCTATTGAAATGTTCCCCCCTTTTTCCTTCTTTATTCAAAAAATTCTCCATATTTCCTTTCCCACTTTCACATGGTTAAGGAATATCCATATGCAAGTCCGCAACTGCAACATTAGAACTTGTTTTAACTCATACAAAAATCAAGGTATAACTGCATAATCATTTGAATTCACATATAAAATTCCCAAAACTAATAGGCTTAGTTTTCACAAACCATTACATTCTACTCACTTGAGAAATTACCCATTAAAAGGAATCGTGTTCTAATTCATTTGGATACTGAATTAGTACAAACCAAAAAGCCCAAAAACTCATATCATCATCAAAATTGCTCGACAAATGCTCACTAGCCAAGCTCTCCGGAGGACCAGCAATCTTTGTAGTGGCCGACCATGTAGTGGGTTGCTGTGGCTGAGTGACGGTAGCACCTGCGGAGGAGACCTTGCCCACCATTTGAGCCTCGAGTTTTGCAATTTTTGTGGGCAAAGACTAGGCAAAGGTTTGGGGGGTGAAAATTCAAGCCAACACAGAAGATAGAAAAATGCAAGGGGTTGCTCGGTTGTTCTTGTTATATAAAGAGAAAACTGCTCGGTTGCTTTTGTGATTTCATTAGCTTGCTGTGCTTATTACCCGTGACTCTTTTCTTGGCCCTCCATAGATGCTTTGGCTTTCCTCTGAAAAGAGAAAAGCTTCCCGGGGCTTCTGAAAGAGGAGGAAGAAGATGAAATAGAAGGAAAATGATGAACCACATTAGCCGGCTTCTAAAAAAAAGGTCACGTGGGGGCAGAAAAAGTAGAACCTCGTGTCTGTGGAAAGTGAGGATTATAGAAAATCGCATCTCACTAACGAGAGGCAGTCCTTTTTACTAGCAAAAGTTGGTCAGATGGAAGAGACATTCCTCGTGTCTGCAAAACGCGATATACAAGAGAACCTCGCATTTCACATACGCGAGGTACCCTCTGTCCAACATTCTCCCCCGCCCCAACCCAGTTTTGGTAGTTAAAAGGATTTTGACATAATTTGGTCAAATCCCCTAGTGTGCATGCATAAATACATAAGGCATCTTTACTAATTTTTCTTTTTCTCTATTTTTGGACGATGTCACATGGAATTTTGGTGATTCGAGAACTTTGAACACAAGTTTACTTCAAAATAATGCATTTCAGCCTCATACAAAAAAGGTCAAGTGCAATTATTTCTAAAGTTGGCTTAGTTTAATATATTATTTTTTGAATAAATAAAACACAAATATAGTGCAATGTAAGATTCTAGTGTGCATGCATAAATACAGAAGGCATCTTTACTAATCTTTCTTTTTCTTTATTTTTGAACTATGTCACATCTAATTTTGGTGATTTGTGAACTTTGAACACAAGTTTGCTTCAAAATAATGCATTTTAGCCTCATGCAAAAAAGGTGGTGTGCAATTATTTCTAAAGTTGGCTTAGTTTAATGTATTATTTTTTGAATAAATAAAAAATCAAATATAGTGCAAGGTAAGATTCTAATGTAAAATTATAGTTTTTTTTTCCGAAGATATATAGCTGCATTCTGATTTCGTTAGATTCTAGAGTGGAGGTTTGATTAAATTAGCTTTATTAGTTTTGCCCATTTTTGTCTTTGATCCTCTTGGTCTTTATTGAAGAAAATTAATTAGTTTTGTGCATCTTTAACACTTGGCATAGATTTCTTTTTCTTTTGTATTTCAACACTTGCTATATTAAATATTCTACTGATGTCGATAGTTGTAGGTGAGATTTTGCCTGACCAAGAATATGACCAGGAGAGAATGCAACGATGATTTAGTTGTAAAGTTTATTCCTCTGTCTTAATCTTTCTTTACTTCCATGTATATTTTCATTCTTTTTTTTTTTCCTTTTCACATAAAAACTCTTGGACAAAATCACTGCTGTAGTAATCTCAATTCAAAATTTGTAAGCACATGCTCAGTTAGCTATGTTGAAGAAGCGTGTCATGGCATGGTATAGACGATGCTTTACATTGGATGAAGACAAAATTGCGTTTTTCTCGCTGTTATTTCCATTGGAGGTTGATTTTATCATTTTTAATAATTAAAAAAGGTATGTTTTAGATGACAAGATTGAATTATTTACCTAATCAATTGTACTTCAAAATAATATGAGTTGTGTTATACATTATATTTCATTAATAATAGTTTTTTGTTTATTTTTCTTTATTTTTTCTTTGAACTTGCATTTTAAACTTTCCAGACAACTTTTGAAGTATAATGTAATGATGAAAACCATTTTATTTTCTTGTTGAAGCACAAAATCCATATTTTAGAAAAGTAGCTTTCCAAAATTTGTACAATCCCATTGAGAAGAGCCAGTAATTTGCCAAAGGAAAACATCAATGTAGTAGAGTAGGTATGTTTACTCTTGTGAAATGTGATAGGGCCGAAGGCTTTTGATGACTACAGAGAGAGATTGGCCGAAATCCTGCTAGGAAGAAATGAGAAATGTGAGCTATTTTAGTAATGCAAAATTTGGTAAACAAGATCAAAATAACATTGGAGTGGGTTTAGAAAGTTGGAAATTTGAAGAAGATAGAGTTGTATCTGTCAAACTTTGAGGACTCTTTGAGACTCCTCTCTATCTCGGCTAGCTTGTGAAGAGAAGAGAAATAACTAACCAAATCCAACTTTGTGACTTGTGTGATGACCGACTATGAGAGAAAATGTGTGTGTGTGTGTGTGTGTGTGAGGTCGAAAATGAAGAGCGAAAAGAAAGGCTTGTTAAATCAAAATCTAATTTTGATAAAGATAAAAATAATTGATATCACTAATTTTTAAATCTACTTATCTTATCTTTACAAGATAATTGCGATATACATATTCATTGTTTAGACAAAAATCATATTTTCAAAGAGTTATTTGAGCTTAATAACTCTAAGAAGTGGCTGCTAAGAGATCTCCCAATTTTATAGTTAAATATAATACATAACGATAAAACTAGTTGGATAAATTAATGGCTGGTAAATAATCTTTATCTTAAAGGACAATGGCAGCTAGGATAAGAAGGAAATTAAAAGAATTTTACAAGATAATATATTAAGGTTTATCTTGGATAAAAGTCTGATAATTTTTTAATTTCTCTATAAAATAAAAGAAATAAACATAAGATAACTACAAATTCAACTTAAAGATAAAATTGGATTTTTATGAGAAATTTTTAAAATTAAATCGTTTTTAGTAGAGATTAATGAGATAGAATCCATTTAATTTGAAGATATAAACTAAGCTTTATCCTTAATTTATCTAAAAGTCAAAAGATAAAGTCCCAAGCTATCCAAACAAGGAGTGGCGGCTATGACTCCTAATTTTATCCAAGAAGGAGATGGACAAGCAAAATTTATTAAAACAAATAAGTATAAATTGGGATTCGA
The DNA here is from genome assembly GCA_026120185.1 of Voacanga thouarsii. NCBI lineage: Eukaryota > Viridiplantae > Streptophyta > Magnoliopsida > Gentianales > Apocynaceae > Voacanga > Voacanga thouarsii. Next base: position 347,449 of record JANUWF010001723.1, on the reverse strand, counting down.
ACTTAGGTCACCACATAATTATTCCCAAGTCATAACCACTAGACTACAAGTAGCCCTTGTGTCCAGATCTTCTTAACAAATCCACTTCATTTTCAAACACTGCACTACCTATGTCAAATTTAAAATCTATATACAAGATACAAACTCTAACTAACCTAACTATAGCATTCCTACACAAACACACACACACACACACACACACACACACACACACACACACACACACACACACACACATAAATATTTTATTTAAAATTCCTTATGCTTAAGAGAAATGCCATGCAATGGATATTTCCCCTACAAGATTATGGGTGGTTTTAGGTAGGGTATTACATCCTCCTCCCTGAAGAGAATTTCATTCCAAAATTCAAGGCATCTTACCTCCAAAGCAATTCTAAATACGTTCACTTCATCTGCTTTTCTGTCTACTAGGTTGCATCCTGTGTCCCATGATGCCCTCATAAAACCTTCATCATCATTTTCTACTTATTCCGTAGCGTCTTAACACTTAGTCTAAAATCTTTTACAAACTTTCTACGTAACTAAAGATAAGTTTTAGAATTAACAGTTTATCATTCAGCACATGTTCTGGATCAAATTGATGCCTTTTGTGCTATGTCACACGAAACATGTCATGTATACCCATCCATCCATCAAGCAAACTTAGTTTGTAAGTGACAGGGCCCACTCTCTTGGTTACTTGAAGTGGTCCCAGATATCTTAATTTCAATTTCTCTCCTTCTGGGTGATTGAAAATCCCTAACTTGAATGCAACTTCAAGATTGTCTGGTTGTTGTCCTGGAACTCGATTTCCTAGCCATCAATAAGATAAAACTATCCTGTCCCACGACAGTCCAATCTCTAACTATCTTGCTTACCTCCTGCACTATGGTTTAAGTTTCAAATTCTATAGGGAAGAGTATTGAAAGTAAGAGAAAAATCCAACATCAAGGAAAGAATAATGACAAAGAGAACATTAAAGATCAAGGAAGTGAAAAGACTAGAATACTTGGTAATCAAAAAATTGTTATGATTGATAAGAGTTGTCGCTCTTATTGGTTAGAAATCGACATGCACTTATATGAAGTAGCCAAAGTCATTGTGCAAGAGTACTAACAATAGAGTGATACTAAGATTTGGGGAAAGAAAATGAACTATATAAAAAGGATAGGTACAAGTCAAAGTATGCTAATTCCAAAAAATGAAGTAAATCAGGCAGTAGATAGATAAGGTCACAATGTAACGAGAAATAGAAGGTTAATCATAGAAGTGTTATACGAAACTAGGTGTAATGTTGAGGAGTTTGGTGAAGAACAATTGCGGATTGAATGAAGTTCCCAAGGTTGTCTTTAGAAAACCAAATCTTGCGAAAAGCTCTCATCCTTAGCAAAAGGTGGAGTAAGATATTTGGCAAGGAAAAGCTTCAAGAGAAAAGAAAAGTTTGACATATTCGATTATCAAAAGTTATTATGATTGCAAGGAACCGACAATTCTACTACTTAGAAAATGACATGCATTTATAAGGAGTAGCAAAAGATATTGAGCTAAAGAATAAGTGCATAGCAACATTAGGATTTGGGGAGATATAAAGAACTATAAAGAGAAAATACTAGTCAGGACGTGCTAAAATTAAAGAATGAAGAAAATCATGAAGCAGGCGAATAAGGTCTCAATGTAATAAGAAATATTTAGTCAACGTGAAAGTGATCTAGGAGAAATTAGGTACAACACTGAGAAGATTGATGGAAAGTAGTTGTAAACCACTAGTATAGTTTCTAAGGCTGCCTCAAACAACTAAGTCATGGAAAAAAAATATAGTGGCTTCTAATCTTTCTTTTGATGCATCCATACATAGCGCTTTAAGTTCTTCTTCTAGCAGAGTAAACATAGATGTAAACACAGATCCTCTTTTGGACTCTTGGAGGGTCCTTTCATCTTTCTCACTTCATAAACTCGGTGAATCTTTCTGTAATATACTACATAGTCAAGTTGGAGGCAGTGCAAGGATTGTGAATCTCCTAAAGAAGTGGCGGTAACATTCTACTTAATATTTATAAATTCCACCTCTTATGACATGACGTTTTTTAGGTTGCTTCAACTGACAATACCTACACCATATCGGATTTATCTTATTCCTAGATTTCTATGTGTCCTGAAAATAAGATTGTGCTCAATCAAAATCCAAACTTACCAGCCTAGACAAGAATTTCCTTCCCCATGCAGATGTGATGGGGTCAATTTCGCTAGAAAAATATTAAGAATCCTTCAGCCACCTGAGTATTATCCTAAACTCATGCCTTATGTGAACCTCAATTAATGAAGCTAGATATTTCTAGTCGTTCTTTCACCAGTAGCTTACAATCATTCATGCCTAACATAAAAGCACCATATTTCTCTTACCCTACTTTGTTGTGATTAATCACACGCAACTGATCAACCAAAATGTATTATCCTATCTCTATTAGTAATCTAAGCTATTTGCTACGTCAATAAATCTATGTCTAGTATGCTATCATAATCCTTAAAGAATACACAAATTACATTTATTGGTAAATTTATTTCACCAATTAGAATTTTTCATACTCCAAATAAAACCCAAGAGTTCTGCCTCCAAACATGGAAGGGTGTGTCCAGATAATTATAAGCCAATTCCCAACTATCATGAAAAATACATAGTACTAAGATCAAATAACCTATTAAAAATTAAAATAAAGAGCTTACCCTGCTGCATCCAATCCTAAGTCTTCTCCGCTCAATGCAAATGCTTTGGTCTTCACTTGAAATCGCATCTTATTTCCTTGGCTACCAATTATGGTGGTAAGATAGAGTTTTCTTACTCGGGCCAGAGTATCTTCAGATAATTCCTCCTAAAATGCGTGATGTCGTCACAACTATAACATCTTTTGTTTGTCTTCTTAGATCAACAGTCATTTTTCATGTGCCCTCTCTTTCCACAATAATAGCAAATTATCATACTCGAAGTACACGTGGAAAAAAAAACATTTTTTGAAAAGCTATTTTTTTTCCCTTTCTGTTTCTGAACTTTGCAAAGAATTGTTCTTCGTTTTAGTAGTTTTTGTTTTCTAGTAAACAGAAAGTGAAAACATTAGTGAATATGATGTTTTCTTTGAATTTAACAGAGGAATAGTCTTTTGTAGAATGCCGAAGAAGACGACCAGAATCTTGATAAGAAAAACAAAAAAAAAATTGTTTGGCCCCAAGCTGCCGCTGGCTCACTAGAAGCCAAGGCGCAGCTTGAGGCACAAACTTCCCAAGCTGCAGCTCGCCCGGATTGTTCTTCCGAAATTCGCGGCTCGCTTGGATTGTTCTTTGCAATCTGTGGGAGGCATATGCAATGCCTCCTGTGGATACAACTTCCTTTTTATATAAAAAATAAATATAAATATTTTCTCCTTTTCTTTTCTCAATTTATCTTCTTGTGCAATGAAGCCCATGATTTGTCTTCTTGTGTAATAAAGCCCACGATTTGCTTTGTTTCTTTTCAGCTAGTACCCAAACTTTCCCAAACTTTCTATTTTGGGACTAACATATATTTTTTTTTTCAAAAATCTTGTTTTTGAAAAATAATATATTTTCTAAAATATTGATTTTAGATTATATATTATTAATTCTTAAAATATGAATTTTGAAATTAATATATATTTTAAAATATTAATTTTAGAATATATATTATTTAATACCTAAATATGATTTTATCAAATAATATATTTTCTAAAATATTGATTTTAGAAGTGATTTGAAATAGAGAATCTCATTGGATGAGGGATGAAAAAATTAATTTTCTTTCCGGGGCACTACCCCCTGAGACCCCCCCCCCACCGCGCCCATCATTTTTTCCCCAGAAAAGGGGACCTAAAAGTTTTTCTCAAATTTTGATTTTGATATTAACTATTTTTTTTAAAATAATAATTTTGGAAGTTTATATTTTATATAAATTTATTAGGAAATTTCCAAAATTTGATTTTGGAAACTTTTGTTAATTTCTAAAATTTGATTTTTGAAATTAATATATATATATATATATATATATATATTCTAAAATTCTGATTTTAAATTTTATTTTCAAAATAGTGATTTTGGAATTGTATGGTATCTTTTATTTTGCTTAATGTGTTTTGAGCATGATATTAGCATGGTGGATGGTTATGGATTAAGACCAAATATATCTTTTCATGCATTATTTACAGTTTTGATTTTAATGAAATTGGGTCTTCATGTCTTACCCTCTCTATTATTCTTGTGTAATTTTTCTTCTCATCTAAACTCCCCTCAAATGTAACTCGAGGTTTCTTTACTTAGGAAATTTATGTAATTAGATTATATAAGTTAGATAGAGTTAGAAAAATTATTTACAAGAGAATGGAAATGGCGACCAAAACGAGGCGAGAGGGTAAGACCTTCTACTTATTTCATACATGAACACATAGGGTTGACCATATTAATTTTCTTCGTGGCTTGAGGAAATTAATTTAGGAAAAGTCCATAATCATATCATGTAATTATGTGTTATGCCATTCATATATAATGATAGTATGCATGCTATGTTTAAGACCACCAATATAAACAAATTCCTTAAACAATTTTAAATCTAAAGCCTTCCATTAATATAGCAAGAACGAGAATTCTTTTTCGATATTAGGTTGTTAGACATACCCAAGCTTACTCGACATTGAGCATGTTTAAGCTATGGAATGTGATTTCAGATTAATAGGTTGAATTTAATGAATTTCTTTATCCCAACTGGGCATACCCAAGCATAAAGAATAGTAGAAGCTAAGTTGGGGTAGCACAAAATGTTTTAAGATTAAAAGATGTTAATCACCAAATGATCCAATAGTTATTTTTAATGTAATTGGTATTGGATACTTACCATTGAACTTAAGAGTAATTTGTTGGGCATACCCAAGGTTATTCTTAAAGAATTTGGATACCGGTCTACTAGAAAAGCTTCCAACGGGCTTTCTCAAATCAATAGTGGGGACTATTGGTTTGAGTAAAATAGTAGAATAAAAATACTCTTAATTAAAGGCCTAATTATTTGCATTATATGTGCATATGCATTACGCTAATTTTTCTATCTTTACATCTAGGTTATCTGCATCATGACAACAAACTTGAACTTACGTAGCATTTTGGAAACGAACAAACTTACCAAGGCAAATTTTCTAGACTAGTAAAAAGACTTGGAAATTATTCTCAAGTCGAAAAAGTTGCTCTATATGTTAGAGGCTCCTATTCTGCAACTACCAGCTCAAGAAGGTCATGCTAATGAGCATGCTGTCCACAAAAAGTATAAAGAGGACAGTGATATGACATCATGTGTGATGTTAGCTCAATAACCTTTGAATTGTAAAAATAGCACGAGTACATAAATGCTTATTTTATTATATGACATCTTCGAGAGCTATTTAATGCCCAAGCTAGAACAGAAATATATGAGATATCAAAACAAATGTTCCGTTCGAAGATAGCAAAGGTATTTCTATGGCCACTCATGAGCTGAAGATATTGGGCTTAATTGAGAAGCTCGAGTCTCTTAGGTTTGTGATTGACAATGAATTAAGTATCGACTTAATTCTGCAATCTTTGCTAAGTAGTTTTTCATAATTTATGATTAACTACCAAATGAACAATATTAAGTCTACCATACCCGAGTTGATCAATTTTCTCAAAACTGCAAAGTCCTCCATGAAGAAGGAATCAAATACAGTTATGTTGGTAGAATCTTCTTCTTCTAGAAAAAAAAGTTTCTAAGAAGAAAAAGAAGAAGAAAACTTCTGCTAAGCCTAAATGTGGTAGGAAAAAGAAGGAAGCAGCCACCAAAGGCCCATACCATCACTGTGGAAAGATGGGTCATTGGAGGCATAACTGCAAAGCCAACTGGGAGACCATCAAGGAAAAGAAGGAGAAGGAGAAGCTTGTAACTAGTTCTACTTCTATTTCTTGTATATTTATGATTGAGATTAATACTGCCTTTAGAAATGAGATATAGGTTTAGATACCGGATGAAATCGAATTCCATAAAAAACAGTTGACATTATCTTATTCGAATTATTTTATAGTAAAAGACCAAAGCTAACTCACATGAAAATTTAAGGATGTCCTGCTTATGTGAAGAGTACAAAGTCAGACAAATTAGAAAATAAATCTGACAAGTGTTTATTTATTGAATATCTAAAAGAATCTCATGAGTATTATTTCTATCTCCCTATTGAAAACAGAGTGTTTGTTTCAAAGCATGCTGTTTTCCTAGAGAAGGAATTCGTACTTAAGGGAGATGAGAGCAAGATTGAACTTAGTGAAGCTTAAGAAGCCTAAATAAACAATGATCAACTAGTTGATCCCAAGTTTATTGATAAAATAGATGAACCTTCTACTACACAAGAACCTCATAAGTCAAGTAGGATACAAGTGGCACCTGAGAGATATGGATTTCTCATTACTGACCACAATGACAAATGGATATGAAAATAGTTTTCCTTAATTAAAATTTAACTGAGGAAGTATACATGACACAATTTAAGAATTTCACATCCAATGACCACACTAAAGTGTGCAAGCTGCAAAGGTCTCTTTATAGACTAAAGTAAGCTTTTAGAAGTTGGAACATTCATTTTGATGAAACAATTAAAAATTCGGTTTCAAACAAAATATAAATGAACCTTGTGTATACAAAAAGATTAGTGGGAGTGCAATTATTTTTCTATTACTATATGTAGATGACATATTACTCATAGGAAATAATATCTCTATTCTACAATCAGTCAAGATTTGGTTATCCAAGAAGTTCTCTATAAAAGACATTGGAGATGCAACCTATATTTTGGGACTAAAGATCTATAGAGATAGATCAAAACGGTTACTTGGTCTTTCATAGTCTACATACATAAACAAAATTCTAAAAAGATTTAGCATAGATCAATCCAAGAAAGGATTCTTACCCGTGACCCATGGAGTAAGCTTTTCAAAATCTATGTGTCCTAAGACACAAGATGAAAGGGATCACATGAATAATATACCATATACATCGACAATTGGTTTTATTATATATGCTATGATATGTACTAGGCCCGATGTATCTTGTGCTCTTAGTTTGACGAGTAGATACCAATCAAACTCTGGAGAAGGTCATTGGATGGCTATCAAGAATATCCTTAAGAACTTGAGAAGAATTAAGGATGTGCTTTTGGTATATAGAGATGATGACTCACAAGTTAAAAGGTATACTGATGTTAGTTTCTAATCTGATAAGGATGATTAAAAATCCCAATCAGGATGCGTGTTCACTTTTGTAGGTGGGGCAATTAGTTGGAAAAGTTCCGAACAAGATACAACTGCCGACCCAACCACTGAAGCTGAGTACATAACAGCTAAGGAGGCAGTCTGGATCAAGAAGTCCATTACAGAACTATGTGTAGTACCTAGCATTGTTGATCCAATACCCTTGTATTGTAATAACAATGGAGCTATTGCACAAACAAAAGAATCACGGTCTCATCAGCGATCCAAGCATATACTTAGACGCTGTCACTTGATTAGAGAAATCATTAACAGAAAAGATATAAAGATAGAGAGAGTTTTCACTGTTCAGAATATAGCTGATCCATTTACAAAGGCATTATCCCAAAAGAAATATGATGGTCATGTTCAGTCATTTGGTATTAGATACATGAATGATCGGGTCTAGTGCAAGTAAGAGATTGTTCGGGTTGTACCCTAGAAGCAATCATTTATACAATGTATTTTGCATATTAAATCAATAAAAAGTATTTTTTATCTTTTAGTTTCTTTATTCTATATGTTCATGTATATAAAATCTATTAGATAAAGTCTCATGTACAACACTGTGTTAAGAAAATCATGATAGAGATCGTGATGTGAAGTTTCTACTACACTAGAATGTGTTTGTTCTTAAATTATCCCTAATCATAGTATTAATGAGATAGGATATCATTAATGTGTCAAGATTAGTACGTGTTATACTTTTTGATTTGATCAAGCGGTAGTTCTCACATCCGTGAATATTATGATATTCAAAGTTAATACGTGGATACTTATTATTTGAATAGGTGCATTGGATAACTTAAATATGAGATAATCACATAGATAACTATTTAGTGTCAGTAATAGAATCTCATTATAGTAAATGTGCAAGTATCCTTAGACTTGAGAACTCTAAAGGTACTTTGTCTGCTAAGCATTGTACTTTGATTCTAATCTTTGGAATCCTTACAAGATCGCCTATGGGATGGACATTGGGTACAACGAAATAAACGAAAATAATTAAGAGGGTTAATAAAGGATTCACCACTCCTAATAGTATGAGTGAATATCTCATAGCCACTTGTAGAAATCATTACTCATGAAATCCTTGGCCAATGACTAAAATATGATGAGTAATGAATTTCGAGAACAAGTACTAAAATATTCGGGCCAGAATTAATTAATATTCTAGAGGGAGTTGGTACTAATTCCATACTTTAAATTAAATGAGATATTATATGGTGAAAGGAGTTTATTGCACTAATGTTTCACTATTGAAAAGTTCATGTCAAACTACTTGACTTCCTGAATTTTTCGGTGGTCATGATATATTACTAGATATCGCTCATGTTTTGCAAAATATAAATTTATTAATTAGATAATTAATAAATTTAATCCAAAATAGAATTAATAATTCTAATTTTTAAAATGATTATTAATTCTATTATGATAGAATTAATTCATATTAGTTGACAAATAACTAAAAACCTAATAGGTCACACACAATAGAGGAATTAGTACTAAAAAAATTATTTGATAATATTATAGGATTAATTTGTGAGAAGAAATAATTATTATGGACTAATTATAAAGTATTATAATTATTTGGGATTGAATTACGATTATTATATCTCTATAGGTAAATTATAAACTTGTTATATAATGCATAGGGCCTAACTGTAACTTTTGAAATTCCTAAGCCTATAATTGGAAAAAGAAAATTCCTAACAAATATGGAATTCAAATTCAAGTTAGCATATTCCTAACTTGTTTTCTAGTTTTTGTGTGTATCTTTTTGTCTTCTTGTGGCGGCTAGTTTTGAAAAAAAAAAAGAAAGGGAAATCAGTTTCCTATTTTATACATAGAGAATTTATTCTCTGTGTAAGAGGTTTTTAGCTACAATAGAGAAGAGGAAAAATACAAGACACACAGAAAGGGTTTTTCTTCTTCTTTTTCTTTTCGAAGAGAAAGAAAACAATTTCTTCCCAATTAAATTAATCATAAAGTTACCAAGTATTATTCTACTAGCATAGACTTTGGTGGTTTTGAGTACGTAGTACGTGTGGATCAACATTAAAAAAATTCCTATCCTTGGAATTTGTTGGCTCGATTGGATCAACTTTTGAAGGGGATTCGCGGAAGAAAAATTTTTAAAAGCTGCATTTTTTAGGTAATTAATTTTTCTTCCCTTTTCATGATTCGTTTAATTACATACGAGTGATCATTTGTGTGGATTTCGTTTTATTTTTTCGCTCGTATGTAAATTGATTTGCATGATCGAAATCTAACAACTCACTAGTGCCGTTCGTGCTTGCTTCCTTCGATTCTTTCTTTGCTATCCAATTGTCCTTTTATTGGGAAAATGTTTGGTTGCATTTAAAGCCTTATTAATAGACCTATTCTTATCTCTATTCCTGACCCATGTAGTAGAATCCATGATGGCAACACGTGGTTGAAAGGGAAAATGCCAATGTCCCCTTTAGTTCTGTAAGGTCTTGTAGTATCTTTGTCATTTTGTCGATGGCTTGGGCCACAATCACATCTCTAAGTACCTTTTTAGGAACAACATAGTTGCTCGTATTGAGTTAACGTCAAGGTGGTATTTTTTTTATCACAATGGTCAACAACCTCATCATGGGCAGAGGCAAGAATGACTCATGTACATAATATAATAGGCAAATCAAATGGCATACTATAAAGAGAGCATAATATTTTTCATATAAAGCATTTACAGGCTAACTTAAATAGCAAATAAAAAAAAATTCAAAACCACTATTTCATAGGATAGTGTCTATTACATGCTTGAATGTATAATTCGTAAAAGAAATAGATACCATGTTCGATATTTTATTTTCAAAAATGTATTTTATGGAGAAATGTGAATGAATATGCATCTAGATATTAAATATTTATGCAATCAAGTTGGGCGAAAACGCGTAATAATATTGTATACATGTTTACCTTCATTCAAATCTCATGAAGTTATCAAATACAAAAGAAGTAGAAGAAGTGCTTAATAGTTGGTATATAAAGGATGAATAACTTTTGCATAAAAAGGAAAAACTTTTGCAAAAGAAGAGATATTTTGTGAATATCCTTATTGCATAAACAACATCTTTGAATATATAACAAAGTGTAAAACAATCAACTAGTGCTAAATTTATAGAATCTATCCAAGAAAGTAAAAGGGTCATGAGGTTCTAGTACCCAACACTGCTGGTTTCTTATTCTCATTTGAATTCTCATTATCGGGTTTATATATCCAACCCCCAATGTTCTTGGTAAAACCTATCCCTAATCCACCCACAAAACCAAAAGTATTACCCTTATTCCCAAGCCTCTCGGGACTCTCCTAAACTTTCCATTTCCCTGTCAATTTTACCCTTGTAACTGTATCTCGAAGTTCCTCTATGGCTAACGCAAGTTCACTTTCAGCTTAAATATCTTACTCTCCAGCTTGGATATCTCACCATCAGACTCTTCAGTATCATCACTAACTATGATAGGGACAAACTCCTCTATTGGTGGGGTTGGGAAAGATTCAACTATATCCATATTGTTGGGATGTATGCCATCTTATACTAGGTTTCTGATATAATTTTGATTTGTATTAATAAATATTTTATTTTCAGAAATTATTTGTAAATTCTTCTTTACTTTTGTGCAAAATTTCGTTGGAAAATACCCATTGTGTTTAAGTAAATAGTTCATGTGAATAGAGGTCTTTTACAATAAGGTATGGACCATATGTTACTTAACAATAAACTATTATTCTTAACTGAATGATGAGAATGGGAATCTCATCATGGTAAGGTTATTGTATTATGAATTCTAAATATGGAATGGCTTACCTTTAGCCAATGAATAGTTTTCTCATTTCATAACACAAGCGTATTAAATTAAATTAATTTTATTATCTAATTTAATTGGTTAATTAATTATTCAGTGCCTAAGCCTAGATTGAATAATTAAAAAAATTAATGTGGGCTTAAGGCTTGAATAATTATTTTGATTTATTTGGGCACATTAATTATTTATTGGGTTAGTTTTATAAGCCCAGAAAATAAATAATTAATGTTTATTATTTTTGGGCTCATTGGGTCTAAGAAAAATAATAAAAATAATTATAGCCTAATAGCCTGGGCTAAAGGTTTTTTTATCATACACAGTACAGAAGAGTTTAGGCTAAGCTAAACATCCTCCGTTGATAACTTACGGGGGGTTTTGAAATATTGGAACCCCGGTGTTTTGTTGTCAAGTGAAAAGTCATGTGTTTTTCATCTTTGGTAATATACTATGTAAAAAAAACAAGAACAAGCCTTCGGTTCTTCCTCTCTCTCTCGTTCGTTCTCCCCTTCTTGTTCTTCTTGATTTTGTTAATTAATAACAGAGAATAAGAGGAATAGAGACTTGATTTCCTTGCCTATTTGTTTCACTAACAAGGCTTAGGCGGTGGAATATTCTGAGAAGCAAGAAGTTGTGCATTCACGCCACGGAGGAGTAGAAGAATTGCAGGTTTTGATCCAGAAATATTAACGAGTCGTGAAGCTATCCCTGTTGTTTAGTCGATTCCTTTAGCACCAAGAAAAAATTTCACATGCAGAGGTACAAAAGAAAAATTTTCTTCTATTGTATTATATTCTCTGTGCGTATTTTTAGCTTCTGTGTACTACGTGTGTGCATTCCGTTCTTATTTTCAAGCTTTACTCCTCAACCTTACTATTAGAGGCAACTATCTCCTCCTTATCCTTGCTATTAGAGACTAAATCAATCATCGGGATAGAAGGGTTTATCACCTGCACATTATCGTCTCTATCCTCCAGTTCAGGAAACTATAGCTCAGAGACTTCGATCTTTATCTCCTCACTCTCACTATCTTTAGGTAGGATAGGGTTAGTATTGGAATGTACACCTACTAAAACTATATTTATGAAGTAATTTCAATTAAATTAATAAAAGTTTTATTCTCACTAATTGTTTATGTTTTTTTATTTTTAATTTATGCATGTTTTTACTGGAAAAAAAACCTATTGTGTTTAAGTAAGTGATCCATGTAAATAGAAGTCTTTCACAGTAAGGTATAGATTACAGGTTACTTAACACATAAATTGTTATTTTTAACCGGACAATAAGAATGAGAATCTCATCATGATAAGGTTATTATGTTGTGAATTCCAAGTGTGGAATGGCTTACCTTTAGCCAATGAGTAGTCATTTCACTTTATAATATAAGTATATTTCAAATACATAGAATTGGACCTGTAATAGTGGTTTCTAAAAGCACTATATGGTAGAAACCCAAACTACTACTGCTACAACTTAGACTTATACCCTACGGGTTGAGTTTAGGTTGGTAGTCTGACGAAGTTGAAAGCGTATACTTTGATATGTTATAATTGAGGTTCTATCGTAGCACCAATATACTTGTGTGTTAGGTGTATGTGACTAATTAATTAAGATAGATTTGTACAAAATTGCTTTTTATGCTATATCGTCCCTTATGACTGTTTGAATTATCTAATAATCCAAGGTCCTGGGGAACATGACTTAGATATTTGCTTTAAGGTAACTCTCTTGGAAAGTGAAAATATTCTAGAAAGTCATGGATTGTTAGATTAAAACTTTAAGGATGGAAAATGTCATTTAGAGATGTGTTAGTGTATTTTTCCTCTCTAAATATATGGCATTACGTAGAAGGGTATATTAGTTATAACACCTACAAATCGGAGACATTGCAAATGCAGTATTATTCTTGGGATAAATGTTTTCTTATGGTGATAGTAGAAAATATTTAAAATATAAAATACAACTATTTATATAGTAGAAGTATTTTAGTCATTTTAGTAGCTAATACAATATGACTTTTTAGTCTCCAGAATAACCCGTAAGTTCTAATTAATTTTGGACTGATGAAATAGTTTTGATTAAAGAGGATTTTATTTTATTGAGGATGTCTAATTTATTATTAGGTTAGAATAAAATATAAAAAAAAGGTCAAGAGAGATTAAATTAATTACTTAGTTTAATTGGTTAATTAATTATTCAGTGCTTAAACCCAAATTGAATAATTGAAAATTAACCTGGATTTAAACTAGGTATAAGACTTGGTATTTTGTCGTAGTCTATTTGGGTTGGATTATTTATTTATTTATTTATTTATTTATTTATTTATTTATTTATTTATTTATTTATTTATGGGCTTTATTAGTCCAATACTAAATAAATGATTAAAGGTTTTATTATTTATTTTGGGCCTGATTAGCCCAAGAAAAATAAATAAATAAAGAGATCCAGTCCAATAGCTTAGACCAATAGGCCACGATCCAAATCCAGGCGTGGTTTAACTAGGGTATTAGTTTCTCGTATACTTGGTTTGTGTGTTCTGGTGGGAGACTCTTTTTGAAATTCCAGAAGTCTATCCAAAATGATATCCGGAATTGAGTTAGAGCTTTTTTAGGGATCAAAGCATATTCTACTTAGGGTTTAATTAAGAGACTTGCACCATGTGTGAGTCTTGTGTGCGTAAAAATACCAGAAAGCTAGTTTTCTCTCTCTCATGGGTATATCTTTTTTATCTTCTGAGTTTTCAACTATACAGACATAGAGATTTGATCTTGCTCTTTAGCAATTGGCTAAAGAAACAAAGCCTTCAGTATTTTTCTTTATCCTTAGCCTTTACTAGCAATATTAGGCAGAGGTTATATTTTTTAAATCAAAGGCTATTGCATTCATGTGCCAGAGCAGACGACTTGCTGGACAACAATCGGAATTGTCTTCGAGGGAAGAGAGTTCGAACGTTTCATCGGTCCCTGTTCAACCTAAACAGTCAACAAAGTTCAAAAAACGCGGAGGTATTTGTTAGCTTTAAGGGCATTCTCCTGTATTTTGACTTATAACAAATATTGATGAGGACTAACTTATGTGACTTACATGGGATAGGACATGTTTGACTCCAATTCTTTTAAGGCTTGCAAATAAGGTTGCTAAGCAGTTCTTAAGGAAATGGAATCCAAAGTGGTGATTGATCAAGTACATCTTCAATTTAAGAGCTCACAATATCATGAAGTCCTTGAGAAAGAACTTTAGACTAGGAATTTTTTTGTTAAGGTATTTTGTGTAAATTCCTATGTCTTCCTTACCTTATGATTCAATTTATTTCTACCTTGAAGCACACAAGCAAAAAGATTTCAAAATATTAAGTCTTCAAAATTTTAGATTGAGTAGTTTGGATGACTCTGCATCCAAAAGCTTCGTCCAAAACTCTGTGAACAGTGTTAAAATATTTCTACCTAGAAAAGTGTCATTTTAGACTCATCTTTTAGATGCGCCTTCGTCTGATTCTTGAGTCCAGAACTCTAAAAAATTTCACAGCGTGAAACTAGTCGTTGGAGCTTTACTTTTTGTTTCTATAAAAGGTTTCAAAACTCAATTTTAAAATAGAATTTTGTCCTATCTTTCTAAGAAACACTCTTACTCTTTAGAATATAAAAATATCCCTTTTTATTAGTGCTTCAAAATGAAATCAAATTGCTTGAAAAGATAAAAGTTGTTTGTGCTCATTTATTTGTACATTTACTTAATAGTGTGAGCTATCTCTGATTCATTTCTATGATCCTTCTTGTGTATCAAAGTTGTGGTGTAAAATCCATTTGAGATGAACCTTGATTTGTTGATTGATTGAGAGGTTTTAGTAAAATCAAGTATGGTGATCATCTTATGTAATTGGTGCAAATAGACACTATTGAGTTGGGTGAGTCTAATGAAATCTGGTTAAAAATTCTTAAGTATGAGTTTAAGGTAGTGGATGTAGATCTTGGTAGATCAAACCACTATAAATCTCTTGTTCACTTTCTCTACATTTAATTTTGACAAGCTGCGAATTTCCTTGCTTAAAAGTTTTCAAATCATTTAAAAGAAGCCTTTATGTTTCTCACCAACTAATATTCATTCTTGTATTAATTGCATATCTCGTGTCCTATCTCATTCAGATCATAGTTGGTCTTTAAGACAGTCAAAAAGTTCCTCGTTGTATCACTAACAAACTCTTCAATCTGAAATACAAAAGGAGTATCTCAAAAATAGATTTTTGAAAAGTGTTTTAAATTTGTCAAAAACCTTATTCACTCCCCCCCCCCCTCCCCCCAAAAGGTTTTTCAATATTATTTTTAAAAAGGCCTCCACTGTTCTTTTTTGCGTTTTTAGTGTTGTGTTGTATGCTTCTATGGTCGCAATCCACCTTCAAGTGGTATCAGAGCCATTATTTTGTGACTTAGAAGCATGCTTAGGTTTAATTAAAATTGGCCAGATGATTGTTTGATATCATATTCTGTGAACCTTCGTGTTTCTGGTTGGGATAGCTTTCTGTATGTCTCGTGGTTGAGACATAGGAACTCTATACGTTAATTGCTTAGATGAATTGTGTACGCCTGATTTGAAAAGGCATTGGCAGTTGTTTAAAGAGAGAGGTTGAGTTCTTTAATGCTTTTTTGTAAATCCACTGGTGCTTGAGGAGTCTTCTGGAGAGAGAAAGATGAAGACTGCAGAAGAAGAACGAAGGAAAACAGAACAAAAACAAAGAAGATGGAGGGTCTTCAGTGGGAAGCCGGGCCTGGTGGTCTTCAGTGGGAAGTCGGGCCTGGTTTACACCAGGCCGGCCGCAGTTAACATCCAGCTAGCCACGGTATGGTGCAAATCGGTCGCTGCTCGTGGCACATGGTGATGCACGAGCCGTGGCTGGCTAGGCACCAGCCGTGCACGGCTAAGGCACATAGTGCCTAGGCCGGCTACGACAGTCAAGATGACTAGGTCACGGGTTTTTAGCTCATGGGCAGCAGTTCGGCCAATTTCATGCACGGGCGGGTCGATCCAATTCAAGAGCTTCTGATCTTGTGTGGCTAGTGCATGAAGAACATGGAAATTTTTAATTATTTTCCTTGTAATTTTCTTGCATTTTTCTTTTTCGTTTTGAGTCTCATACCAGGTGAAATTATTATTTTTGCACAGTTAATATTCTTTGAAATATTTTGCATGAAAAACAATAGTAAGAGATTTATGATTAAACAAGAGCATTAAGTAATTAATTAATATATTTAATTCTTTATGTGGACATTTAGGTTAATAAATAGAAAAACATGAAAACGGTTTATAATTTTCAAGCATGTTGGATTCTATTAATATACTTAATTAACTAATTATGTCTTATAACAATTTTTGTTATCACTTCATTGATTAAGACGTACTGAAATTTTGTTATAAATTTTAAATGAATTGGAAGTTAATTAAATTTAAAGTTTAAATATGTTAAATACTCATCTAATTATTCATATTCTTTTATATTTCACCTAGATTCTAATAAAATATAATGCAAAATGAATTATAATTAATTCAAACCTCAAATTTCAAATTCAATCTTTAACCTTCAATTTTCAAAATTCATTACTTAAATATTCAGATTTCAATCTTCAAATTTTAATTTTATCAAATGAACTCTAATTCAGGATCTATTTGTAGTGAAGTTTGAATGCCAAACTTTAAATATTTAAATATTTAATATAAATATTTTATTAATTATAATTTATTTTTACATTGTATTTTGTTGTAATATAGATTAAATACAAAAAGAATAGTAATTAGATAGCATATAATATATTTAAATTTCAAACTTAGATAATTTTTATTTCACTTAAAATTTACAATATGATTAGTATATGTTAATCAATTAGGTACTAATAAGAATTTATTATCAAATGTAATAATGAAAGTTATTAAAATTTGAATTATATCTAATTATTGTTATTATTTTATATTTAATTTAAATTTTATAAAATATAATGTAAAAATAAATTATAATTAATTTACTTTTAAAATTCTATATTTTAATTTCAAATTCAAAATTTACTTTAATAGTATACTTCAATTAAATTTATAATATAATTTTATAAAACATATAAGTATGATTTTAAATTTTATAAAAAAATTTATGGAGTTAACGACAACATTGTGATATAATTAATCGCTTAAAATTAATTAATTAATTACTTATTTTATTAAATGTGTTTGATAAAAAATTATTAAGTATTTTATTAATTAAAGTGTATTTAATAACAGATTTTTATTATTACCAATTAGTCGGAATGATCTAATGTGCCAAAAGAAAAAATATAGAAGACCTATAAAGTTTAAAAAGAAAAAGGAATAGAGACCAATAATGCCAAAACAAAAAAGTTCAGGAACTAAATTCGCCAATTTATCTTATTTTTTTAGATCGGTGTACAATAAAATGATAAATTTACCCTTCCTTAAATAGTCAACACTTAAGTTGACTAGTTGACTCGCCATAATTGGGTTGGAAGGACTAAATAATTTGCAGGAAAATTTATAGAGGATTTAAAAGGTTAAAAAAAAAAGAACAATGATCAATCATGCTAAAATAAAAATGTTCAGGGACAAAACCCGTAAATTTGTCTTTTTTAAGAAGAATTTATTTGAATTGAAAAGGCAATTAAATTATTTAAAAAAATATGAGTTAAGGAGAGAGAATATGATTTTTTGTAAATATACGACATTCTTTTAGAAATAAAATTTGTTTAGATTAAAAAATTTTAACAATAACAAAAAAAACAAAACCTTAGTCCCAAGAAACTTGGAGTTGGCTATATGAACCAATACAAGATTATACAGTCATTTACATGATTCTCTTCCTCTATTTCTTTCTATCTACCATCATATTTTCATTCAATATAATAAAGACATATCTTTTCTAACACAATTAACCTACCAATTTAATACATGGAATTATATTAGATTATTATCCAATTCTATCCTATACGATATTCCTACTATAGATATAGCATTGGTAAATTCATTGTATTAGTCTCTTCCATATTTGGAATGTTGGATAGAATTTTATGTATCATGTTGGTAGATTTATTGCGTTAGTCTTCTATAGTATGAATGTAATGTAAGATAGAATTGGATAAAAGTTCAATGTATCATATTGATAGATTCGTTATGTTAGTCTTCTATATGGAAGAGATTAATACAATAAATTTACCAATGCGATACATACAATTACATTGGATTTTTATCCAATTCTATCATATACAACATTCATACTATAGAAGACTAACGCAACGAATCTACTAACATGATATATAAAAATCTATCTAACATTCCATATGTAAATGACCAATACAATGGATTTACCAACATGATATATACAATTTTATTGAATTATCATTCAATTCAATTCTATATAACATTTTTATTATAGAAGATTAATACAATGATTTATCAATGCAATATATAAAATTAATTATATTCTATCTAATCAGTCGCAACACAACACAGCGCAACAAAGTTGCTAACACTATATAAAAAATTACTTTAAATTATTATCTAATTCTATTTTATGTATAATATTCTTATTTTATAAGACTAATGCAATGAACTCGATCAGCACTTACCTAATAATTTCTGAAATGCTTCTGAGTTCCGACGGTATGTAGAAAAACCGAATTAGAACAAAACAGAAGTATCCATCTTTTGTCGTTCGTCCTCTGTCTCGTCTCTTGTCTCGTCTGTTGTCTGTGACTCTTGTGTAGCGCGACTATGGCACAGCTTTGCATTGCAGGAGGGTTAAACCCTTCAAAAACCCTCACCCCGAAGTTCTTATCAATTAAACCATCAGACCCATCACGCTTTTCATCATCATTTTTCTCTGTAAAAGCTGGGAAATCCAAGGAACAGCTACCATCTTTGATAATCTCTGCGTCAGCAATGTCATCAAGCCAATACGATATAACACCCTCTCTTGGGACTTTAAGGAACAGTAAGCGCAGAGATGAGCTCATGAACGTCATCAAAAGTTCGTTAAGTAATTGTTTATCCGAGACTCATCTTGATTCTACTGTCCCTGGTCTCAAGTCCAAAACCAGAGGCAAGGTAAGTTATTAAGCTTTTCTTGTTCCGAAATTCCATTGGTGTGCTTTGTTGAGAGTAAAATAGATACACACATCTTGAAGTGTTCATAGGACTAGAAACAAAGGGATTGTTTTGAAAACATTTGGCTAGAAATTTCTAGATTCAAGTGTGCTTCTGTCCCCTTTCCAACAATTTTTTTTTCTTTTTTGGACAGCCAGGGGTGGGCCTGGTGGGATGGGGGGTGGTTGGGAGGATTGAGATGCCGGAGAGCTGCACATTTTAAATTATTATTAATGCTAATGGGATCTGTCTTTGTATATTGATTTTAAGGTTAGAGACATCTATGATGGTGGAGATTATCTCATTCTAGTTACTACAGACAGGCAAAGTGCATTTGATAGAATTCTCGCTTCAATTCCTTTCAAAGGACAGGTAATTTTCTTGTTTCTTTTCCCAGTTTCTTCTGAGTTCCCTAAAAGTTCGAATTCTGGAAAGATATGGCCCACATTTTACTGTTATAATAAGACTTAGGCTTTTGTGCAGGTGCTTAATGAAACAAGCTTGTGGTGGTTTAATAAGACTCAGCACATTGTTCCAAATGCTGTAGTAGCTGCGCCAGACAAGAATGTAACTATTGCAAAGAAATGCTCGGTGTTTCCTGTTGAATTTGTTGGTGAGATTTCTTTATGTAATACTGTTTATGAGTTGCCTTATTGGGTTGTTGGTTTTCTTTCTTATTATTTTGAGTTCGTGGTTGAGGTTTATTTTTCCATTTACATTTTTGTATAGCAGCAAGATAACATATGCTGCTACCTTGTTCACAACTGTGATAAGTTTTTTGCTATCTCACTGTCAATTTTTCATAATTGGTCAAGCTCCAACTTATTTGGTCGTGAAACTGTGCATATTGCAGTTAGGGGTTATTTGACAGGAAGCATTGACACTTCATTGTGGACAGTATACAGAAATGGGGTTCGAAATTATTGTGGCAATGTGCTTCCTGATGGTAGGAAGTCGTTAATTTTAAGTTCATGCCATATGTGAACTTTTATTTTAGGATTTTTAATGTAAATTTTAAAATCAATATGTAACAGGTATGGTGAAAAACCAGCAACTACCAGCAAACATACTTACACCAACGATTAATGCTGTCGATCATGATGTTCCAGTCACACCAGATGAGGTTTGATAATTTAAAATCCAATTTCTTGATGAGTTTTATAGCATTAGTTGTTTTGCCATTTTTAGCACTTCAGACGAAATAAAGGTTATCTAGATTTTGACTACACGGGATAGCTTTTTCTTTGTTTTCTATTTAAATCAATGGTTATGTGAAAGGGGAAGGGGAAGAAGGGGATAATCCCTACTGACTACTATATCCTTTTCCAATATTGATCTTATTTTTTTTCCTATTTTAACCGGCTATGTAGATTGAATGGTAGGTGTTCTATTGACTGAGATTAAAATGTCTGTTTCTAAATCTTTGGCCCCTTCTCTTTAAATCTTTTTCTTGTTGCTCTTTATTCCTTTTCTTCTCACCGAGATTTCTCAATTGTTCTTGAATGTCCCCTGCTAGGGTTAGTATGAGGCAGAGGAATTCATGGTTCTCCATTATAAAGATTAAAGGTATAGGCATTGTGCATTAGAGTGAAATGACATTGTGCATTCACACAGGCAGCACGACTAATAATTGGACATAAAAATAATGAATTAGCTGCAAGTTTGAATGCAATTTGGAACAAATGCCTAAACAATTGTTTTATTAGAAGGTTAAGTAATCCATCAATTATCTATCTAGATTTGGAATTTTGGGGTTCAAAAAATCAGGAAAACAATGATGTTGTTGGTTCCTTTTTATTTTTCCCCCTCTACTCTACCCAGCCCCAACCCCCACCCACCCCCCCAAAAAAAAAAAAGGGTGAAAAACTCTGATTCAAAATGATGGGATTATTTTATTTAAGATATCCTATTGCCAACCCAAAAACAAGGAGCAGAGACTTAGCATTAATTGTTTTAATTGTGTTCAAGTATCATTTAAATCTAAGCTAAGAAAGTTTCATTTCAGATAGTTCAGCGTGGTTTGATGTCTCAAGCTGATTATGACAAAGCAAGTGAGAAGGCACTAAGGTTATTTGACTATGGTCAGGTGAGTAAATTATTTTTGCTAATGTAAAAACTTACCCTAGTTTCTGTGCTTATGTCTTGGTCTGTGATAAAACAGATGCTTATGCTTGTTTCTTGATCTAGTAATTCAGATTGTAAAAAGAACAAAAAGAAAAAAGCCAGAATGAGAAGAGTGCCTTTCCGAGGAGCATCAAAATCATTTCCAGTTTTGATGATATTTATAGTAGTCGGCAAAAGTGTACGAGTATTTCTGGGGCAATTTAATGCTTTTTATGTTGGACTTCTTCACAATTTCTGGAACCATGATGAATTATGGGCCTAAAAGAAAAGAAAAAAAATGCTCACAATTATTATTTTTGTTCACAATCATAATTTGATGAAAAATGTTCAAATTATGATAGGGCAAGGGCATTGCCATTATTATTTTTAACTATGGTGTTGTAACACAACAGCAGGATTTGGCTAGTGTATTTACCCCATATTATAAATGCTGTTCTGATTTCATTTCATGTCTGCAACTGCAGACCGTGGCAAGGGAACATGGTCTAATACTGGTGGACACTAAATATGAATTTGGGAAGGCACCTGATGGTACTGTTCTGTTAATAGATGAGGTAAATTATTCTATTTCTAACTGATACCTCTCTGAGTGTGTGAGAGAGAGAGAGAGATTCCATGCACTCACAGAAAGTTACTCATGTTTGAGGATACATGACTCTCTGCTTTTCTTTTTGTAATTTAGGTGCATGCACCTGACTCAAGCAGATATTGGATTGCTCATTCATATCTTGAATACTTTTGGAATGGTCTTGAACCAGAAAATGTGGATAAGGTTGATTGAAATTACTCTTATACTTGGTTCCTTAACTTGTATTGCCTGTTTATGACAGAGTTAAGAGTTTCTGTAACATTTTTCAGTGTGCTAACTCTGATAGTAACTGAAATTTATAGGAGTTTTTGAGGCTTTGGTTTAAAGATCATTGCAATCCATATGAAGATGAGGTAAGCCTTATTCGAATACTTTAGTTTCAATCTCCGCTTTGAAAAATTCACAAACTAATTAGATGATTACAATATGCTTGCTTAGGTTTTCCCTGATGCTCCAGAAGAACTGATCTCTGAATTAGCATGGCGGTATGTTAATCATGTTATTTTTGTCCACTATTCAACCTTATAATTTTGTATTTCCTAGGTAACCAAGAAGTTATTCTTGTTGTTCAGCCTTTTGCATTTGCTGATATGTTTCTTTAAATGGCAGATATATATTCTTGTTTGAGACAATAACCAAATCAAAGTTTGAGATGGTTGCAACAAAGGTAAGAATAATTTGTCAAAAACCAGCGGAATTTTGAAAATTAGGCATGAAAATTACCCTGTGATGATTTTGAACTGCTGTTTATTTCTCGCATAGAAGGGATGTGCATGGGGATTGTTGGCATACTTTTGTAGCACATAGAGCATTTTTGTATATTTTTCCTTTATAGGAAGGTGATGGATAGAATTTAACTTGCACAAAGAGTAAATTATTTCCTAGGAAACTTGTTAAAAATGTCTTACTGCTATGATAATAGTTTCTGATTTGGTCATAATGTGTTCGTGCAGGAGCAAATACATGATCGGATCTCTCGAAATGTATCAGTGGCTCTCTCATCTCTCTTGAACCCATGATTCATATAAACTTTTAGGAATTTGCTGGAGCCAATGCATTCATCATTCATTTCTGCTGAAGCCAATCCATGTTGAAACATCTCTTGTAGTGTCACAGATTCCAATTATGATGGAATTTTGTGTTATTTTGGTCATTAGGGATTCAAGATGTAAAACTTTGCTGAGTGAACCTCATCAGCGTCTTTATTGTATTCTTTTGTTCCTTTAATGTGAAGGTAGGGATTTAGATGGGGATCTCAGCCACTATGACTTCACATCCCCTGCTTTCAATCCCATTTCCTCCCCTCTCAAAATCCCCCTCCCACCTTCCCAAGAGGACCAAAAAAAAAAAGAAGGAAAATCCCTGCAAAATAAAACAATTGTTTAGTAAATGTCTTATTATGTGTAGTTGCAGTGGCATCCTCCTTGATCAATGTTGTATGATTGCAATAGCTGTTTTCCTTTATCTCTTTTTTATTTGAAGTAGATTTGTTAGATTATAAAAAGCAATGACAGTCTCTATAATTTTCTCTCTATGGTTCTGGCTTCTTCCTCTTTTAGACAAAATCTCTTTTTTTTTATTTATTTATTAGCACGTACGTCTTTTATCTACAAGCCATCAACATCTTCTCCTTTCGTTTTTTTTTTCTTCTTTTGCTGGGAAGTGGGGGGGGTAAGATTCACGGTCCTTTAGCATGAATTTGCCCCCAATCTTCTTGGATTGGGGTTCATTATTTCATTCTTTTAGAATTTCTTGTTATTCGAATCAAATTTGAACCTTTTTTTTCATTTCTTCGTCTAAAACTTTTAAATTATTATCTTACCAAAAGAGATATATTTGAACTCTTCCTACTTTGTAGACTAAGAAATTAAGAAAAATATTTTATTTTATTTATTTTATTTTTTTAGTTAGTGTGTATTGTAGTATATTCACTTTATAAAATGTAATATTTTCTCTATATAATAGATATACTAATTCATTTGTGCCATTTGTTTTAAATTTTTATTAATGAATCTCCTTGACTATCCCCTCATCACAAAAAAAAAAAAAAGAAAAATTCTAAAGAAATAGACTTTGATGTCTAAACGAATAATCGAAAATTTAATTTATTTGGTACATAAAATTTAGTATTTATAATATTTTTATTTTTAATTTTTAATTGTTACTGTTATGATCTCTAATGATTTTTCTTTTATTATGATCTTAAATTTTTTGTTTTTAAGGACCAAAATGGCTTTTTTTAAGTAGGAAAGAAATATTAAGGACCAAAATGAGAAAAAAAAATTATTAAGAATTATAACATTAAAAAATTAAAAATAAAAATATTACAAATAGTAAATTTTAAAAACTAAATAAATTATTTTTACCTAATAATATTGCCTAAGAATATTCGAGGCAAGTGTGAATATGGCAGCCTCCTTCTTTGACCCCGGTTTAGGGGAAGTGGCCAGATATTTTTTTGAGAACCTTCCAGTGCAGTGCAGGGGCAATTTCTGGGCTATAAAAGCCCCCGACGACAGTGGTACTTCATTAAAGTTGTATTATAGAGATTGAGAAAACTTAGACATCCTTAGCTTCAAGAATGGCAGGAGAGAGAGTCGAGTTGATTGGGTATTGGGCAAGTCCTTTTGCTCTCAGGGTCAAGTGGGCGCTGAAACTGAAAGGGACTGAAAGGGGTCGAATATGAGTACCATGAAGAAGATCTTCCAAATAAGAGCCCTTTACTCTTGCAGTCTAATCCTGTTCACAAAAAGCTTCCAGTTCTGATACACAATGGAAAACCAATAGCAGAATCACTAGTGATACTTGAGTATATTGATGAAGTTTGGAAGCAAAACCCACTCCTTCCAGAAGATCCTTATGAAAGAGCCAAGGCAAGATTCTGGGCTAAGTTTGTTGATGAGAAGGCAAGTAAATGATTCTCTACAATTCATATCAAGTGAATTTCTTCAAAAGCAAAGCAGCGAACCATGGTTGATCAATTGATCATGTAATAGCTCCTATTAATTGGAAATTTATTTCATGCATGGCTACTGATGTTTATAAACTTTCTCATGTCAGTGTGTGCCTGCAATGATGAATACATTCTCCAGGGTAGGAGAGGAGCTGGAAAAGAGTGAAAAAGAAACTCGCGTAATTCTGCAAACCTTAGAAAGTGGGCTGAATGGGAAATGCTGCTTTGGGGTTGACAAAATTGGTTTTACAGATGTTGCTGCTGCCTGGATTGGAATCTGGGGTCGAATAGTTCAAGAAATTCTCAACATCAAACTTATCGATGAAGAAACCATGCCTGTGCTTACTGCCTGGTTTAACTACGTTCTTGAAGATCCCATTTTGAAAGAATGTGTGCCCCCTTATCAAGCACTGCTGGAACACAACAAAAGCTTTCAGAAGATTTTGCATGCTGCTGCATCAACTTGATGCAGAACCCTTCGTTTCAATGTCTTAGTACCGAGCACAGTTATAGATGAGATAATTATGTTACTTCAACTTCCTATTAGTATTATCCTTTCAAGTTTTTTATATTTTACTTTTGCGGGTTTAGTCTTTTTTTTTTTTTTCTTTCTATTTTCACTCTATTACTCAGTTTGGTATGCTAAAAATGAGAATGCCTTTCAAGCTAGGGTTTATAGTTTGTGTGATTACCAATTTGTGTTTTCTGAGTAATAATCACTATTCTGCATTAATTTACATTTATTTCGCAATAAATAATTCGAAAATGGCAAATTAAATTTCAAAGGCATATTAGTCCATAGGAAGAAACACGTTTAGTGTAGGTTTCTCTTTATTCACAGTAGATAGATAAAGATATGGATTAGCATTTCATTCTAGTCCTGCAGGTCATTTATACCATTCACCATTTTGAAGTCACTTCAGATGTATCAAAGTAAATAACTGCAAAAGAGAAGCAGTAATTATATCCATCAGATGTTATTAGAGAAATTAAGGGATCATTATCTAAGTACAAGATTACCTCCTTCATCAATTGTGAGCAATTATGTTGTTTCTACCCAACCCCCAAGTAAGATCCAGATGCTGCCGAAATACATTCTCCTAGGATGTGTGTTCTTAAACCTTCATCTAACATGTCATCCATCCAAAATCTAGACATACTGAGATGTGTGTTTATCAATCTTTGTCTAAGATGTCACCTACTCCAAATTTAGAATTGGTGGCTTTCTTTTGCCAGTTTCTGATCCCGTTTAGTTCAGCAGAGGATCTTATCAATCCAAAGGTGGCTAAGTTGAACTTTGATGCGTAGGACAAGCAAGCCTAAAAGCAGTCATACCTGATACATCAACAAACAAATGCATTGTAAGATAGAAATCAAGAATTACAGAAATGAAGTAAAAAGGTCATGGGACATTCCTTTTCCCTTGTGATTAATTGGGAATTAAAATTGAAAGATGCCTGTCAATGGCTTATAAGGATGCAAGTTAGGTTACAGTATCTAGTAGAAAATGACAATACAAGCTTTAGACAGGAGATGGTTCCAGTACTATCCAAAACTAATTGTAAATTGCTTCAACTTGAATCACTATGTGAATATAAGTAGATATTACTTCTCTGGAAAATCCTCGTGGAAAAAGGAATCACCTCTAGTCATATGATTAACTTACATATTCTGGAAAGCATCATTTGTCGCTTAATATCTGGGAAGGCCTTCGTACATCAGAATATAAACAGGAAGGCTATAAAACTTATTATCTCTGCTACAGCCAAATACACTTGAAATTCTTTGACTGCAAATTGAAATCATTACTATGGACTGCTGAGAAAATGTTTAATGAGAACAACAAAATATCAGTCATTTAATCCTCACAAAGTGGATCATTTCTTTACTTGTGCTGGTCGCTAAGCTACAGCTTCTTAAAGTAGCGCCAAACAGAAAGATCTGAAAGAATTTTAAGAGGGCTGTAAAAGTTTCGGTGTATCTGAACAAGTAAAGAATTGGTTGCGAGATAGAAACAGGCTCAAATTTGAATAAAAACACGGGTTGAATTCAGGTCATAAATCACTCGTATTAATAAAACTACTCCAAAGAGTTACAACTCCTACCAAATTTATGGGTTCATGATATATTGATGTCAATCTTAGAAAAGGAGTGACCTATCAGAATAGTTCACTAATAGCAAGATAACTTGCACAAAATAATGATGACTACTACAAAGTAACATTATATGGCATGCTTCGAGGTGCCCCTATAAGGTAATATCTTCATTATTGGAATATACTTTGAATAATCTAAAATATAAGATGGTTTTGAATCAAACATCTAGGGTAAATGCAGTTTACCCTAAATATCTGCATTTTGGACAGTATTGGCATATATAACAGATAAAAGAAATAGAAAAGAAAATTGATCCATGGGATAATAATGATGTTTACCATGTACACACACACACACACAAATCAGCTGAAAGAAGAGGTAATTCTTTGTAATCAATGCAGCTGAAAATCCAGTGGCAAGATAATCAATTACTTGAAACAACAGGAATCTCAGTTGTTGCCTAGCCATACACATGCAGTAGAAGGAAGCCACATGAGACATTTCCCCACTTCGGTCATGTTCCCGTTTAAGGTTCAAAAATCAGAAAGAAGAAAAGAGGGAGAAAAGTCAGCTTTGGGTATCTAAGTAGTAAGTAATAGAAGTTTATCGCTGGTTCTCTTTCAACAATTTATTCCAACTGGCTACGGAAGATAGGGTCTAGTGGTTGGAAACGAAGGTTGTGCTGCCTTTCTCTTTTCAGCTCCAACAAGTAAGAGAGCACAAATTCTCTCCAAATACTCATGTGTCACATCTGTGCTATTCAAGCTCACAAATTGAATTTCTGAATGAGGGCAGAAGTGTCAGGATGCATATCATTTTCTTCCTTGTGTATCAGCTCAAGGATGTCCTGCACAGGTTTTTCCAGAGTAAGCCTGAATTCTGAGGAATGACACTTACACCGCTAAACTTGCAAGACCTGAATGCTTAATAATCTCAAGATACTCTTTAGGATCTTCAGTATTTCAGTACTGGTCAACATGTTTCAATATTACCACCACTAAAGTACTAAGATCTCCAGTCACGATGTTCAAACAGATCAATTGAGGATTCTTATCACGGCATCTCTATTTCCTGGTTTCTTACCAATCCTTCCATAAGTATCTCCCAAGTCTTGAGATTTGGTTGTCCTCCCCTGTCCAATGAGCGGATGAGTAAAGACTCAGCTTTCATCATTGATCCATTCCTTGAGTATGCACCTAGAAGAATGTTGGGTACTCTAATATCATATGTCCTACACTGGCACTCCCACTCCAGAAATATCTTTTCAGCCTCCGTGATATCCCCAAGCTTCACCAAACATGACAAGATACACATGTAATTGGCACATGTAATTCTTCCCTCTATACCTTTGGCAGCTTTCCAAAGCCGTAGAACCTCATCCTTCCTCTTTAAAGATGCATAAACTGTTAAGAGAAATAAGTAACCAAGGCGGTTACTGGTGGATAATTTCTTCTCTGCTTGTCTTAATGCCCAAAAGGCCTTGTCAATAATCCCTGATCTTTGGTAAATATTTGCTAAAGTAGAAAAAGAGCTCCATCCTACCACAACATTTTTATCATTTACCATTTCTTTGTAAACAACTTCAGCTGATGCAGCCCCAGACAGCTCTGCACATGCACTCATCCAGAGGTTATATGAAAGGACATTTCTTGGTATCTGGTTTTGCTTCATCTGCTGGATGGCAGAGAGCACCTTCTCCTGCTGAGATGTGGCCATGTAAAGCTTCATCATTTCATTAAATGGATGAGGACTCACAATTAAGCCCAAGCTGTTCATCTTTAGCATGAAGACCTCGGCTTTCTTCGTGTCCCTTTTTTTAACATAAGAGTGAAGAAGAGGGAGACAAGCAGCTTTCCTTGAAACCGTATTTGGCAACTTTTCAAAATACTCTAAAGCTTCCTTCAGATTATGGGTTTTGATTGTCAATTCCAACCTCATGGCATGATCAATAGCTGACATATGAGTCCTATCATTGTTTTCCATCCAATTCAGTATCTGTGAACAAATGAAATGACAGATGCATTATTTGTATATGCCATTTATCAATACAAATTCCTGTAAAAAGAAAAGCAGCTTTTGATACCATGTGGTTGCAGGATTATAAGGTCAAGCAAAAAACACACCTACATGGATGTTGTGTTTCACTGTAATTAAGCATTTAGAGCAACAAATAGCAACGCCTAAAAGCTGTAGACAAAGTGAAACATGAAAAAATTGTCATTTTGGTTAACTTTTAAATCAAAGCGGTAGAAGAAACCAGTCATTGCACAAAAATACAGAAGGTGAAATGGTATTAATTTGCACCATTCCTCATAAATATAGTCATAATTTACATCCTCCACTTGCTCAACATCTGTCATTTTCACTCCATTTGATTCATCATACATGTCATTGTGAACATTTCATCATTTAGTGATGAACTATACTTGTTCCTCTTCCATTGAGTTGTATTATTTCTTTATTATTTATTTAATTTTTCGTCCCTATATAACAATTCTGCTTCTCCTGTGTCTGCATCAGAAAATCAGATTATTCTCGTCGATTTTACAGCTAAACATTATTTGGAAAACCAACTTATCTTATAAAACGTCCTTTAGTTGAGTTACACCATCAAAGTACCAAACATGAATTTATTTATAAATTTGAATTTCCTCATACAATCTGTTATCTCATTCTATATAAAAAAGATTTTTCTTGCATGAAATTTCAAAAAAAGAAAAAGAAAATAAGGAAAAATCTAGCAGTCTTCCGGTAACGCCAAGATTGGCCCTTTATGGAAAAGAAAAATTTACCAAGCAAAAGAAAATTATTGTGAAAGAATCTAAGACCTCTAGAGCATGTTTGAAACATCGTCGTTTGAGCAACAGCCTGGAAATGCTACGCAGCTCCGAAACTAAGACCCGACGGCCTTCATCAACCCAATTTTGAAGCGCAGTGGTGGCGCTCCTCCGTGGCAGTGCACGCTTTAGAATCCAACTCCTAAGGTCATCATCACGATTGTGGACCTGGACCTTCTTAAACGATGCCGTTTTAGCAGTTGACAATGTGTCTGACGAGAAATGCCTCCATAAGCTGCCCATCAACGCATTCTTGCTGCATTCTTTTCCCAAGTCAGATATCACAGAGAGAGTGGATGTCTCAAATGTTCAAAATAATAATAATAAGAAGAAGAAGAAGAAGAAGAAGAAGAAGAAGAAGAAGAATTAGAGAGAGAGTTTCACCTTCTCCAGTTTGGAGGATGCCCGCGAACTGCCATGGCTGACCCTTTCTAAATGTGTGAGGCTTTCTTTGATCAAAGGGCTGGCTACAGGAGGTTTACAGCCGGAGTTGGACCCTCCTTGACTTTAAGGGTAACTAGTTTGGATTCCCGTTGTTCACACGCTTTAAAATTTTAGATATTTTATTTATTTTTATTTATAAATTTATTTTGTAAATTTATGAGTTTATATTTATTTATAAGTTTATTTATGAGTAGGGTAGGGTCCAACTTTTCCTTGTAGTTGGTGGTGAAAACAATGATTCTTTCGTCTCCACAGCTCGACCATAGTCCATCTATGAAGTTCAACAATTCACATTAATTCCAACAGGTTTTGTGGTACGGTGCCCAAAAAATTCAAGAATTTGAAGATACTGTTTGAATTGGACCTGAGTAACAACAGGTTTGCCGGGAAATTCCCTTATGTTGTGCTGAGTTTACCCAAGTTAATCTTCCTAGACATCAGGTACAATGAGTTTGAAGGCACTGTGCCTCCAAACTTTACGCCTCGGCATCTGATCCTCAGAATGCAAGATAGTCCAGAAGCAACTTGCTTTGGCTTTATTTCTTATGTGAAACGACACATAAATACAGATTCCTTGTCATAAATAATCCAATAGCATATAATAAAGGAACATGGAAAACCTTACTTTTCAGAAACAAATAGTTTATCAAAACCAGCCTTATCACGAAGATCCATCTGCAGTCAAAAGGAAAAATAGAGAGATTAAAGATATCAAATAAAAAGATAAAGAAGTAAACAAATTAGAATTAATTAAGAAGAAAGCAAACGCGAGATATGATAAGGGAACTACAAATTTCAACACAACTGAAATCATGAGTAGGAAACCTTGCAATAATACAACTTCGAGGGTTAGATAACACCTGAACTTAAATATTCTGCAAGAACCAATTTGAAATCTGTCCAATTTGTTTCAATTTCTTATCTTTTTGTCCAAAAGGAAACATTTTGACAACTCCAAGGATGTTTTGTTGGACAGATAATTTACATTCAAATCCACAAATTTTCATGAATTGCCCAATTTTCAAAATCCACTCAGCTCACCTAAAAATCAAAATTTCAAAACCCAAGCTCAATCCTAAAAAACACACTATAAGTTTGACTTGTACATATTTTGCATGCATAAAAGTAAAAATTCGTCCGCAATAGCCCAAAAATCACAACTTTGGAGAGAAACAGAACCCCGCATATTTCAAAATCGTATAAAAACCTTAAAACAGGGTAGAAACACAGATGGGGAAGCAATCCAAGTGACTTAGAACAGACCTACAGGAACCAAGAAAAATAACCATCTTTACGCACACAATGAGAAATGGTAATACTTCAGAAACATGAAACCAAGAAATCAAAAAGACACGAAATGAATGCCTAACTATTGCACATGCAGGTCAACTTCAATAAAGCAGAAATGAAAGTGGGCAATGAATTCGAAGCACCAAAAACCAACATCGTTTACCGCTGCATCGGAACCAACAAACTAACCCTCTTTACGCGGACAATGAGCAAAACCTATAGATCATAGCCCAACAATTAAATCGCATCTTCAATCAAATGAAACCCAGAAATCAAAAAGACACAAATTGGATTGCTTCGAATTCTTTCCCAAATTAATGAAATCGATATAGCACTAACTCAGAAGAAATGAAACCGAGTAACCGAACATCCTATAAATAATCCACTTCTTTCTGCTCGTTGTTACATATGGATCCCTTCCTTTCTCCTTTATAATTGAGGGCCACTGCTTGTGCAAGTGTCTAACATTTCATCCCTGCAAGAATTGGCTTTCACTTCTAATTTTTCATTTTAAAGCTCTTGATATAGCAAATTTCCAAAAGCAACCAATTGAAGAAACGGTAGAACTCTCTCGGGAATACCTCAAATCTTTGTTCTTTCAATAAGTGAGAAAAGAAATAAATCAATATGAGGCAGTAATGCAATAAAAGATCATTTGTCCTGTTCTTCTTTTTCTTCAAGGTTAAATAAAAACGCCAATGGGGCTTCTACAAGCACTTGAGACATAGGAAAATTAAGGCCTCAAGATTCATGAAATCCCCATAAACTTCAAGAGAGCAGAAATTAATTCAATCTCTTCCATCATTCCAAACTTCAAGAGAGCAGAATCTACATTCGACAACAATCTAGGCTTTAGAAATTTCCTTACAACTGAAAATAGTTTACAAATTTAAAAAGTACCTCACTGTGAGCACAAAGATTATAAATTTAAAGAAAAACGGTATCAACAGCACTTCATACCCCTGTTCTCTTCGTGTTTTCCTTTTTTTAGTTTTTAGTTTTTTTGTTTCTTTGCCATAAACAAAATAAAGCAAACCTGCTTTTCCTTTCTAGCTCTAGGATCAGCATCCCGGTCATAATTCTTGGAATCAACATCAACTACCAAATCAACCTCTACTTCAGCACTTCCAGGCTTCACCCTCACCTGCAAAGCAAATACATTTCTAGTGACTACAGCACTGCATAAAATATTATCTCCAATAGTTCTAAACTTCTGTTTCTCAATTAGCAACCGAAAAGCTAAATATCAAGAACCATAACTCAATACGCACCCCTTTGCATAGCTCATCTAATTCATACGGTTGCCACAATGGCCTTATGGATACTGGAATACATAAAGCTGAAATTTGCCCCCAAAAATTTAGAAAAAACATTTACTCAAGGAAAAGAAAAGGCAACACTATACTACAAAGTATGTAAATACTGAAACTTTACCTTAGTGTTAGGATCAATAGCAGGATTGAAGTACACATCAATTTCTCTCACGACTTCATCTTCTCCATTCTCATTTAACTCCATAGCCTGGTCTTCCAGCAGCTCTTCCACGTCTATTTCAATTTTCCAATACATGATAACAGTCTCTACACATATATTCAAATTAGAATCAACCACTATATAAATCTGCCAATATAATTTGGACAAATTGCGAATTTCTTTCATAGATGATCATGAAACCAAAGTTAGTATCTTTTTTAGTTTGAATCATTGTCGAGAAAGAAGAGTAAAGGCAAAAGATGACACATTCCGAGGAATAAAGCAAGAGGAAGCATGAAAACAGCACTACAGAGGAAACGATAAGCCTCTAGTACGAGGCTGGAGATCGGCTTCACCAATTGAACCTTTACAAAATTTTCGAAAAAAAAAATCAAATCAACAAAAGGAATTTAAAAAAGAATAGCATTCGCTGTTCTTCGAGTATAAGAATGTGAAGGCAAAGCAATTTCATACCATATTTGTTCTATCTTTCTCAAAGGCGGCTTCTCTTCTGCTGCTTGGCTTCAGTGACGACTTATCTAAAGTCTCTGAGAAGTGCAGCACGGTGAAGCAAAGAGGGCATACATGTGGAGGATTTGGTGAAGCAAAAAGTTGACAACTGGAAACGTAGTTGGCAAAAATGTGAACATATATAGACGCCGGAGAGACTTTCCACGGTGCTTTTTGCAGTGTCAGCGGCGACGACCATTCGAGTATGCCAGTGCAGAGCCGAAGCGACGCCGCGTCTCGCTTGGTCTTTCTTCTTCCTTTTGGGCTTCGTTTAGCTTTGAAAGGGGGTTGAAGATGAGTGCAGTCAACAGGAAGAATAGTATCGGGGAAGATTTCGAAGATGCGAGTAGATGGTCCATATCGAGATCTCCAATGCAATTTCATGGGGAAGACCAACAAAACAAATAAAGTTTAGCGATAATCCCAAAAAATGTAAGGAATTCGAAGCATCTGTTATAAATATAACACTAAATCTGAAGAAAGAAAACCGAAGAACCCAAAATCCTATAAATATTCCACTTCATTCTCATAAAAAATCTACTCTAAAGATAATAAGAATCAAACAAAACTAATGAACTAAATCTAAAATTCTAAAACCAAGATCCATACCTAGTTAAGAAACCTAAGAAAAAACCTAAAGCCATACTACAAAGTACTTCACAAATACTTCTCTGGCAAAGCAACCAAAAAGTCAACAAAAAATATAGTTATTCACCTAATTATGCTGAGTTGTCAAACCCACAACAGTTTACCCCTCAGCTTTACATATTATAAATTTATCACTTCGACCTTTCTTTCTTTACCTATTATTTTAATTTCACATATAATTTC
This sequence comes from Voacanga thouarsii, assembly GCA_026120185.1. NCBI lineage: Eukaryota > Viridiplantae > Streptophyta > Magnoliopsida > Gentianales > Apocynaceae > Voacanga > Voacanga thouarsii. The sequence continues at coordinate 313,035 of JANUWF010001723.1, read as the reverse complement.
ACACCTGATATGAATTAGTGGAGAATTCATTAATTCTATTAATGAATATGGATGTCCACTATTAAGAGTTAGTGAAAACATAGATGATTCATTTCACTAATATGGCTCTATAAATAGAGTTATTCTCTAAGCTTTAATTGTGAGACAATTATTAAAGAAAATTGTGAGAGAAAAGAAAGAAAGAAGTTTGAAAAAATTCTTATACAAATAATAAGTAAAGATCTATTGTGTGTAGATTTTATTCTAATATTGCCAAAATTTCATAACACATTATCAGCATGAATCTCTACCATTACAAAAGCCAGAAGATTAAAGCACAAGTCTCTGCTGTTACAAAAGTCAGAAGACTAAAGGTACGCATTTTTTTATCTCTATGGCTAACCTTACTAAACTCGAATTTGTAACTCTTGATATTTTTAGAAAAAATTATATATCATAAGTTCTCGATGCAGAATGCATCTAAATGCTGAAGGCCTTAGTGGAACTATTAAAGAAAATAATAGTGCATCTTCACTACAAAAGGCCAAAGTTTTTATTTTTATCCGTCGTCATCTCGACGAAAATTTGAAAATAAAATATCTTATCGAAAAAGATTCATATGTAATGTGGGTAAATTTAAAAGAAATATTTGACTACCTGAAGATGGTCGTACTACCAATTGTACGGTATGAATGGTTGCACACGAAGTTGTAAGATTTTAAAATCGTGAATAAATATAACTTCGTCATGTATAAAATTACATCTCAATTAAAATTATGCGAAAAAAAAATTACTGATGAAGATATACTGAAAAAGACATTCTCCACCTTTCATACCTCAAATATTATTCTACAACAATAATATTGAAAAAAATGATATACAAAATTTACAAATGTAATTACTACCATTCTTATTGTAGAGAAAATTATTGAGAAATCATGTAGCTAGACCAACTGGCTCAACAGCACTCTCAAAAGTGAATGTTGTTGGCTCCGGCAGAAGCCATAGTCGTAATCGTAGTCGTGGCCATGGCCGTGGTCGTGGACACGCTCGATATTTCTCTTATCACAGTAATAATCAAGTTGTGAAAATACTGGTCATCTAAAGTGGAAAAAAACATAATAAGGGAAAAAAATAAATGAAAGAAAATTATAAGGATAAGTGTTATAAATGTGGCATGAAAGATCATTGGTCACGTAACTGTCGTACGGCCAAACATTTAGTAGAATTATATCAAATTTCACTGAAAAAGAAAAAATAAAAATGTTGAAGCAAATTTTTCTTAACATCCAATTAATGATGCTGAAAATGATGATATTGATCTAGAAGATCTTAATATTAATATTATTCATATGGATGTATCTGATTTTTTTAAACATTCAGACGGTAGGATAGACCATTTAATTGGTGATGACAGTGTCTAGAAGAATTAATACTCCACCCTGATATTTTTAAATTTTCATTATATTCTAATAATATTTACGTTTTGCATATACCTATTTTTGTTTAAATGGTTGTTGTTAATAATGATGTATGTATTATTGATAGTGAAACTATACACACCATACTTAAAAATGAGAAATATTTTTCTCATCTCAAAATAGGAGAAATAAATTTTTATACTATAAACGGTAGTACAAATATGATTGAAAGCTCTGAAAGAGTTAGTATATTGTTGCCTGAAGGAAAAACAATTAATATTGATAAGACACTATTTTTCTCAAAATTTAAAAGAAATTTATTGTGTTTTAAATATATCCACAAAAACGAGTATCATGTTGAAACAAATGAGGAAAATGGTATTGAACATCTTTATATTACTCAAATTAATTTGGGTAAGAAATTTGTATTAGAAAAACTACCGTCTTTTTCTACTGGCCTATATTTTGCAAAAATATGTACAAGTAAAATTCATCATCTAGTAAATTAGAAGTTTACTGATCCTACTATTTTTAGCATTTGGCATGACCGGTTGAGTCATCTAGAATCTACTATAATGAGAAGAAAAATTGAGAATACATATAGTCATCCATTAAAAAATAAAAAGATATGTATGTTCCCTAGAAAAATTAATTATTAGACCATCACCAGTAAAAGTAGAAGGTGAAAGTCCTACATTTCTTGAACGGATTCATAGAAACATTTGTGAACCAATTCATTCACCATATGGACCGTTCAAATATTTTACAATCTTAATTGATGCATCATCCCGGTGGTCACATGTATGTTTATTATCTACTTGCAACCTAGCATTTGCAAGATTACTTGCTCAAATAATTAAATTACGAGCACAATTTTCTAATCATCAAATTAAAAATATTTGTTTGGATAATACTGGTAAATTTTCATCACATACTTTTGATACATATTGCATGTCAATTGGGATTAATGTTGAACATACTGTAACTCATGTTCATACACAAAATGGTCTTACTGACTCTTTTATTAAAATATTACAATTAATTACTAAACAATTATTAATGAAAACAAATCTTTCAACATCTGCCTGGAGACATGTTATTTTACATGTTGCAATACTTATATGCCAACTAGTTATCATAAATTCTCTCATTTGCAATTAGCTTTTGGTTCAGAACTAAATATTGCTCGTTTAAATTTTTTTGAGTGTATTACATATATTCTAATTGCACCAAACCAATATACAAAGATGGGTCCTCAAAGAAGAAAGAAGATATACGTTGGATATGATTCTCCCTCTATTATTAGGTATGTTGAACTCCTGATAGGAGATGTATTTACAGCAAGATTTTCTGATTGTCATTTTAATGAATAATTATTCCCTAAATTAGGGGAAAAACATAAACATTATGAGAAAGATTTTGCTTGGACAACATCATTAAATTATCTTGATCCGCACACAAACACACATGAACTTGAAGTTCAAAAGATAATTCATTTACAAAACATTACAAATCAAATGTCAGACGCTTTTGTTGACTCCAGAAGAGTAACAAAATCGCATATTCCAACTATAAATTTCCTATTCGAATTAAAGTTTCAGAAGAACAAAAGATTATACACTTGTTAAGTCAAAAGCACACCAGAAACGTGACCGACCTCTTGGTTCTAAAGATAAAAATCCTTGAAAGAAAAGAGAATTTTAAATGATTTAGATAATCATATTGAAGAAAAGAATGATAAAGACCAAGAGAGAATTGATGACAGAGAATCAGAAGTTGATGAAAGTAACACTAAAATTTCTATCAATTATATCACTTTCGATAGAAGTTGGAATCGGATAGAAACAGTTATTGATAATATGTTTGCATACAATATATCTCTTGATATTACATAAGATAATAATGATCCTAAACCAATATCAGTTAATGAATGTCGGCATAGAAAAGATTAGCTACGATGCGGTTTAATCGAAGTTAAATGCACTTACAAAACGTGAAGTTTTCGGACCTACAGTCCAAACACCAAAAGGTGTAAAATCTATTAGTTACAAATAGATATTTTTGCAAAAACACAATGAAAATAATAGCATCGTACAATATAAAACACGATTAGTAACTCAAGATTTTTCACATAGACCAGGTATTGATTATGATGAAACTTATTCTCCTATTGTTGATACTATTACACTCCGATATCTTATCAGTTTGGCAATACATAAATAGATAGATATGCGTCTATTAGATATTGTTACTACTTACTTGTATGAAAATTTAGAAAATGATATTTACATGAAAATTCTCGAAAGATTTCGCATGCCCGAAGCATATAAATATTATCCTCGTGAAAATTACTCCATCAAATTACAAAAATCATTATATGGCTTGAAGCAATTTAGGCGCACGTGGTTCAATCATTTTAGTGAAAATTTATTGAAAATGAGATTTAAAAATGATCAGATATGTCTATGTATTTTTATTAGGAAATCTGATTCTAAATTTGTGATAGTAGCTATATATGTTGATGATATTAATCTTATTGGAATTCCAGAAGAGCTCCAAAAAATAATTGATTATTTAAAAAGAGAATTCGAAATCAAAAATTTTGATAAAACTAAAATTTGCCTTGATTTACAAATTGAACATTTGGAAAATGGAACATTTATTTATCAATCAACATATACAACAAAACTTCTAAAAAAATTTTACATGGACAAAACACATCCATTGAGTATTCCAATTATTGTCCGGTTATTAAATATGAATAAAGATCCTTTCCGACCTCAAGAAAATAATGAAAAACTCATTGGTCCTGAAGTACCATATCTCAATGCAATTGGTGCATTGATGTATCTTGCTAATAATACATGACTTGATATTGTATTTACTGTCAATTTATTAGCAAGATTTAGTTCTTCACTAGTATGACGACATTGAAATAGAATTAAACAAGTTATTCGATATCTCTAAGGTACAATTGATCTCGAATTATTTTATTCAAATAAAATCAACCCAACATTGATAGGTTATGCAGATGTTGGTTATTTATCTTATCCATATAAAGCACATTCTCAAACGGGTTATCTATTTACATGTGGAAATACTGTTATATCATGGCGTTATATAAAACAATCTATGGCAGCTACTTTTTCAAATCATACTGAAATTATAACCATTCATGAAGTAAATTGAGAATATATATAGTTAATATCAATGATTCATTATATCCAAGAAAGTTTTGGATTATAATCTATAAGACAAATTCCAACTCCTTTTTGTGAAGACAATACAACTTGTATAGCTCAATTACGAGGAGTATATATTAAAGGAGATCGAACAAAACATATTTCACCAAAATTCTTCTTTATTCATGAACTCCAGAAGAAAGGCGAAATTGATGTGTTACAAATTCGATCATGTGACACCTTGGCAGATATTTTCACGAAAACTTTACCGACTGCAATATTTGAGAAGTTGAGATATAAAACTGGTATGCATCGGTTCAAAAATTTAAATGAATCAACTCATCAGATGGAGTAATAAGCAAACTATATTTTTTTCACTGAATTTTTATCTAATAAAATTTTAACGAGGCATATTCTTTATGTAATGGACATCAAAATGGGAGTGTTATGAATTAGTAGAGAATCCACTAATTCCATTAATGGATATAAATGTCCACCATTAAGCATTAGTGGAGACACTACTAATACATATCAGTGGAAGATAATTCATTCCACTAATAGAGCTCTATAAATAGATCTCTTCTCCAAGTTTGAGAGATATACTAATTGTGAGAGAATTGTTAGAGAAAATTGTGATAGAAAAGAAAGTGAGAAGTTTGAAGAAATTCTTGTGTAAATAATAGTTAGAGATCTATTGTATGTAGATTTTATTCTAACACTGTCAAAATTTCATAATAATACCAAATTTATCATAAATCACTAGCTTTACTTTGACAACGATTTTTTCAATCCCATTCTAAATCAAAATTTTATTTTAATTTAAATATATTATTATTTTATATATTTTTCGTGTATAAAAAACTATCATTTATTCACGATACATCATGTTCGCTCTATTAATAATTTTTTACAAAACCTATCTCAAATCAATTCTTATCCACCTATAATATTTTTTAATTGTTTTCTTAATTTCATACCACAAATAATAAATTAGATGAAAGATACTAAAATTAGAAAAAAATTGAGAAATTCCTTATGGGAAAAGTCAACTATAATTTTGTTAGTGTTATGTGATAGGGACAATCACTTGTATATTATATATGACACATTTATTAATTAAAAAGTATTCTTTATCTTTCAGTTTAATTAGTCATTTTGCGTATATATGTATAATACTATTAGATAAAGTTCCAAGCACATAGTAGAGTGTTAAGGAAATTATGATATAGATCATAATGTGAGATTCCTACTACACTAGATAGTACTTGTACTTATTATTCTTAGTCATAATATTAGTGAGATATGACATCATTAATGTGCAAAGACTAACATGAGTTATACTTCTTGATTTGATCAAACGGTAGTTCTCACATCCGTGAGTATTGTGATATTCAAAGTTAACACGTGGATGTTTATTAAGTGAATAAGTTCATTAGATGACCTAACTATGAGATAATCACATAGATAAATATTTAGTTCGAGTGACAAAATCTCATTATCTTTACATTTGAGATCTTCAAAATATTTTGTTTACTAAACGTTGTACTTTGATTCCAATCTTTGGAGTCCCTACAAGATTGCCTATAGGGCGGATATTGGGTGCAACGTAAAGTAAGCAAAGGTAGCTGAGAGGTTCAATAGAGGATTTATTACTCATAATAGTAGGAGTATATATCTCATGGCCACCTGTATGGAATCATTACTCGAAAAGTTATTAGCCAATGTGACTATATGTTGGAAATAATTCCAATTGATACACATGTTTTGTAATTGATTATGAAACACGTACTAATAAATTTGGGTTAAAATTAATTATATTTTATTAAGAGTTTACACTAATTCTATACTCCAAAAGCAAATAAGATATAGTGTGGTAAAAGGGATTTATTGCACTGATATTTTGTTATGGAAATGTTCATATCAAGCCACTTGACTTTCTGGACTTTTGGATGGTCATGATGTATTGCTAGATATCGCTAATAATCTATTAAATATGAATTTATTAATTAAAAATTTAATAAATTAATCGTAATTAGAATTAATAAGTTAATTCTAAGTATTAAGAATTATTAATTCTATAATGATCAGAATTAATTCATATTTTGCTATCAATAGACCGAAAAACCTAATAAGTCACACACAATAGAGGAATTGATACTCAAGATATTATATAAAAATAGTTAGGATTAATCTGTGAGAAGAAATAAAAATTATAAGCTAATTATAAAGTGTTATAATTAGTTTGGTAAAATTGTAATTATTTAAAAGACTTGTGATTGAATTACAAATTTGTTATAATTCAAGAGGTCTAATTATAATTATATAAACTCAAAGTCCATAATTAAGGAAAATGAATTATTAATATATTTGTTGCCTAAAAAACCTTTAGGAAACAAAAAGAATGACTGCGTGTTTCTTATTTGAATTGGATTCATATATATGCTATATTATTTAGCATTGGAGTTAAAAACATAGCCATTCATTAAACAAAGAAAAATGCAGTTAATTTTTCCCTTTTTACTTCTTTTCGTAAAAACAAAACTCTAGGTGCCAAATAATTTTTTTAGTAAAATTTTTTGGTAATTCTTAAATACATTTTCATGTGGATCAATATTAGAGAAATTTCTATCATTGGAATTTAGTGATTTGTGCTTCAACAATCTTTCGGAAGGGTTCTGCGAGTGAAGAAAAATTTTAAAAATTGTGTTTTTGAAGTAATTAATTTTTCCTTCTTTCTTTTAATCCATTTAATTACGTAAGAGTGACTCTTTGAGTGGATTTTGTTTTAATTTTCGCTGTGCATTAATTGTTATTACATTATCGAAATTTAACAATAGTATCAAAGACATCTCGTATATATTTTATGGGCTTTATTTGCATTATGAATTGTTTCATAAATTTTGGGTGGTTTTTGAAATTGTTTCAAAATATATTTAGGTCCGTGAAAATTGTTTCATGAAAATTTTGATTTTGAAAAATATTGTTTTTGTGGATTATTATTATCATTCGTATATTAAATGCTGAAATTAGTTTTAGTAAAAAAAGCGAAATATTTAGAAATTGTTTCTAAAAATTAATAAAATAATAAAAATTAAGAAATTCTTTCCATATATATATATATATATATATATATATATATATATATATTTGCCATATTGTTTAGTTAGCTGAAAACTGTTTCCAATTGATGAATTTGGAATTGATTCAAATTGCTCAAAACGGGACTGTGTCCAATTTGATTGGAAGTTGCTAAAACATTTAGCCATTGGAAATTGTTTCTAAAGATTTAAAAAAAAAAAAAAAAAGAGGAAACAGCTTTTTCGAAAATCCGATTGCTGAAACGTTTTTGGTAGGCTAGTCACCTAAACAATTTCCTTGCTTTGCGGAAATCAATTGGTGAAATGTTCAACGGCGAAAGAAAAAAAAAAACATATTAAAAGCAATTCGGTGATTGAAGAAGCAAGAATTGGTTTCGTTTTTTTTTTTTTTCCCCATATTAAAATACATAGCATGTTGGTGGTGTCCTTTTAGCAATTACAAGTGTTGTCGGAGCCCGCGTAGGGCTTACTTGTTTAATATATAAATATATATATATATATATATATATATATATATGTATGTATGTATGTATTTTTTTTTCTTTCTTTTTAACCCACAAGCTTTTTCCTTCATCAAAAGAGAACTAATTGTTTTCCTAAAATTTGATTTTGAGATTTATATTTCGTATATATTTATCTTGCTTAATATGTTTTAAGCATGTTCTTGGTATGTTGACTTGGTTATGAATTTAAATTAATTAATTTTGATTAATTAATATTGTGTCATGCATTTTTATTTCTTCGTTTTGAATAAATAGGACCTGTGAGTCTTGTCTTTTCTCTATAATTCTCTTATAATTTCTCTTCTTATTTAATTCCCTTCGAATGTAACTCGAACTTTTTTTATTAGGAATTTATATAAATTAGATTATATAGGTTAGAAAGGAATATAAATTATTTTACATGTTTATGGAGATGGCGACCAAGACGAAACAAGAAGATGGTAACACTTTCTTCTCAAAATATGCATGAACACATAAGTTTGATCAAAATTAATTTCTTAATTGACTCAAGGAAATTAATCTAGAAAGGTTCATAAACAAGTTATGTAATTGAGTATATTACAATATTGTCAATGTTGAAAGATTGTAAAAAATAAAAAAAAAGCAATAGAAATTGCAATTTAAAAATTTTTCTCGAGCCAAAGTCTAGGAATACTTACTTTTAGGGCGACTTAAATTAAATTGAATAACCGGAGAATTTAGATTTGATAGAATGCTTTAGTTTGTCACGACTACTTGTTTTGCAGGAATACCGGCCAAGGGTCGACTCATTCGTATCAAACATGCGCACCAAAATTGCTAAAGTTTTAATCTTTCAAAATATTCTCGAACCTCCTATAGACTATCTACCGGTGAAGTAGAAAAATAGGTGAAAGAATAATAATTAAATACTATAAAATTTTGACAGTGTCAGAATAAAATCTGTACACAATAAATCTCTAATTATTATTTGCATAGTAATTTTTCAAACTTCTCTCTTTCTTTTCTCTCACAAATTTCTCTAATAATTCTCTCACAATTGATATATGTCTCAAGCTTGGGGAAGAGATCCATTTATAGAGCTCTATTAGTGGAGTTAATTATCTATTTCCACTAATTCTACTAATATGTATTAGTGGTATTAATGGTGGATATCCATATACATTTTTTCACTAATGAAATTAGTGGATTCACAACTTCCACTAATGTATTCATAACACTCCCTTTTGGATGTCCATTAGATAAAGAATATGCCTTGTTAAAACTTTATTAGATAAAAACTCAATGAGAAAAAAAATTTAGTGAAGAAAAAAGAGTACAATATTCTATATATCTGCTTATTACTCCCCCTAATGAGATGATCCCTTTAAACCTTTGAACCGACGTATACCGATTTTATATCTCAACTTCTCAAATGTTGCAATCGGTGAAGTCTTCGTGAAAATATTTGTCAGGTTGTCACATGACCGAATTTATAGCACATAAATTTTACATTTCTTCTAAAATTCATGAGTAAATAAGAATTTTGATGAAATATGTTTTGTCCGATCTCCGTTAATATATCCTTCTCGTAATTAAGTTATGCAAGCTGCATTGTCTTCATAAAAAGGAGTTGGAATATCTCCTTTAGATGATAATCCACAACTTTCTCGGATATAATGAATCACTAATCTTAATCATACACATTCTCAACTTACTTCATGAATGGCTATAATTTCAGTATGATTTGAAGAAGTAACTGTTATAAATTATTTTGTAGAATGTCATGATATAATAGTATTTCCACATGTAAATAGATAGCTTGTTTGAGAACGTGCTTTATGTAGATCAGATAAATAACCAGCATTTGCATAACCTATTAATGTTGGACAGGTTTATTTGAATAAAATAATTTGAGATTAATTGTACCTTAGAGATATCGAATGACTTGTTTAATTCCATTCCAATGTTATCGTGTTGGTGAAGAACTAAAACTTACTAATAAATTGACAGCAAATGTAATATCAGGTCGTGTATTATTAACAAGATATATCAATGCACTAATTGTATTGAGATATGATACTTCAGAACTAATGAGTTCTTCATCATTTTCTTGAGGTCGAAAATAATCTTTATTCACATCTGATGATCGGACGATCATTAGAATACTCAATAGATATTCTTTATCCATGTAAAATTTTTTTAGAACTTTTGTTGTATATGTTGATTGATGAATAAATGTTCCACTTTCTAGATGTTCAATTTGTAAATCAAGGCAAAATTTAGTTTTACCAAAATTCTTGATTTTGAATTCTATTTAAATAATCAATTGTTTCTTGGAGCTTTTCTGGAGTTCCAATAAGATTAATATCATCAACATATATAACTAATATCACAAATTTAGAACCAGATTTCTTAATAAAAATACATGAACATATCTGGTCATTTTTAAATCCCACTTTCAATAAATATTCACTAAAACGATTGAACCACATGTGCCCAAATTGCTTCAAGTCATATAATTATTTCTGCAACTTGATAGAGTAATTTTCATGAGGATAATGTTTATATGCTTCAGGCATGCGAAATCATTCGAAAATTTTTATGTAAAAATCATTTTCTAAATTTCCATACAAGTAAACAGTGACAATATCTAATATGTGCATATCTATCTTTTCATGCACTACTAAACTGATAAGATATCGGAATATAATAGCATTAACAATAGGAGAATAAGTTTCATCATAATCAATATTTGGTCTTTGTGAAAAATATTGGGCTACTAATCGTGCTTTATATCGTACGATTTCATTATTTTCATTGCGCTTTCGTACAAATATCCATTTATAGCCAACAAGTTTTACACATTCCAGTGTTTGGACTGCAAGTCCGAAGACTTCACATTTTGTAAGTACGTTTAACTTCGATTGAATCGCATCTTTTCATTGTAGCTAATCTTTTCTATGCCGACATTCATCAACTGATATTGGTTCAGGATCATCATTATCCTGTGTAGCATCAAGAGATATATCGTATGCAAATATATTATCAATAATTGTTTCTATCCGATTCTAACTTCTACCGGAAGTGGTATAATTGATAGAAATTTTAGTGTTACTTTCATCAACTTCTAGTTCTTTGTTATCAGTTCTCTCTTGGTCTTTATCATTCTTTTCTTCAATATGATCATCTAAATAATTTAATCCTCTTTTTTTTCAAGGATTCTTATCTTTAGAACCAAGAAGTCGGCCATGCTTCTGACGTGCTTTTGACTCAATAGTTATAGGTATAATCTTTTGTTCTATTGGGACTTCAATTCAAATAGAAGCATTTATAGCTGGAATATACGATTTTGTTACTCTTCTAGAATCAATAAAAGCGTCTAGTGTTTGATTTGCAATGCTTTACAAATGAATTATCTTTTAAACTTCAAGTTCACACGTGCTTGTGAATGAATCAAGATAATTTAATGATGTTATCTAAGTAAAATCTTTATTATATTATTTATATTCTCCCTTTGATAATAGAGGGAGAATCATATCCAATATATATCACATTTATTCTTTGAAGACCCATTTCTGTATGTTGGTTTGGTGCAATTGGAACATATATAACACACCCAAAAATTCTTAAATGAGCAATATTTGATTTTGAACTAATAGCTAATTGTAAATGAGAGAATTTATGATAACTAGTTGGCCTTATATGTACAAGTGTTGTAGCATGTAAAATAATATGTCCCAAGGCAGATGTTGAGAGATTTGTTTTTATTAATAATGATCTAGTAATTAATTGTAATTTTTTAATAAAAGATTCAGCAAGACCATTTTGTGTATGAACATGAGCTACATGATGTTCAACATTAATCTTAATTGACATGCAATATGCATTAAAAATATGTAATGAAAATTCACCAATATTATCCAAACGGATATTTTTAATTTGATGGTAAGAAAACATAATTTAATTATTTGAGTAAGTAATCTCGCAAACGCCAGGTTGCGAATAGATAATAAATACACATGTGACCATCGGGATAATGCATCAATTAAGACCATAAAATTTTTGAACGGTCCATATGGTAGATGAATATGTCCACAAATGTCTCCATGAATCCGTTCAAGAAATGTAGGACTTTCAACTCCTACTTTTACTGGTGATGGTCTAATAATTAATTTTTTTAGGGAACATGCAGCACATAAGAATTTTTCTGATGTCAATATCTTTTTATTTTTTAATGGATGACCATGTGTATTCTCAATTTTCTTCTCATCATGGTAGATCTTAAATGACCCAACCGGTTATGCCAAATGCTAAAAGTAGTAGAATCAATAAACTTCAGGTTTATTAGATGATGAATTTTAATTATACATATTTTTGCAAAATATAGGTCAGTAGGAAATGATAGTAGTTTTTCTAATATAGATTTCTTACCCAAATTAATTTGAGTAATATAAAGATACTCAATACCATTTTCCTCATTTGTTTCAATATAATACCCATTTCTATAGATATCTTTAAAACTCTATAAATTTCTTCTGGATTTTGAAGAAAATAGTACCTTATCAATATTAATTGTTGTTCCTTCAAGCAATAATATACTAGCTCTTCCGGAGCATTCAATCAAATTTGTACTACCGTTTATAGTATAAATATTTATTTTTCTTATTTTGAGATAAGAAAAATATTTCTCATTTTTGAGTACGGTGTATGTAGTTTCACTATCAATAATACATACATCATCATTAAAAACAGTCATTTGAACAAAAATGTGTATTTGTAAACGTAAATATTATTAGAATATAATGAAAATTTATAAAAATATCAGGGTGAGGCATTAGTTCTTCTGGACACTGAAACAATCAGATATATCCATATGAATAATATTGATATTAAGATATTTTGGATCAATATCACTGTCGTCAGCATCATTAACTGGATGTTGAGAAAAATTTACTTCAATATTTTTATTTTTCTTTTCCAGTGAAACTTGATATAATTTCAGTAAATGCTTGGTTGTACGACAGTTACGTGACCAATGACCTTTCATGCCACATCTATAACACTTATCCTTATAATTTTCTTATATTTTTTTTCTTTTCCATTATTATCTTTTCTTTCCCACTTCAGATGGCTAATATTTCTCACAGATTGATTATTATTGTGATAAGGGAAATATCGAACGTGTCCATAACCATAATCACAACCATGGCCATGGCCACGACTATGACTATGGCTTCTATTGGAACTAACAACATTCATTTTTGGGAGTGTTGTTGAGCTAGTTGGTTTAACTTCATGATTTTTCAATAATAACTAATTATTTTTCTCTACAATAAGGATAGCAGTAATTAAATCAATAAATTTTGTATATCATTTTTTACAATATTATTGCTGCAAGACAATATTCAAGGCATGAAAGATGGAGAATGTCTTCTCCAACATATCTTCATCAGTAATTTTTTATTCTCATAATTTTAATTGAGATGTAATTTTATACATGACGGAGCTATATTCATTTACGGTTTTAAAATATTGCAATCTTAGGTACAACCATTCATACTGTACAGTTGGTAGTATGCCATCTTCAGGTGGTTAAATCTTTCTTTTAAACTTACTCACAGGACATATGGATCTTTTTCAATAAGATATTTTATTTTCAAATTTTCGTCGAGATGACGATAGATAAAAATCAAAGCTTTGACCTTTTATTGTGTAGATGCACTATTTTTTTCTTTAATAGTTTCACTAAAGCCTTCAGAACTTAGATGTATTTCTACATCGAGAACCCATGACATATAATTTTTTCCAAAAATATTAAGGATTACAAATTCGAATTTAGTAAGGTTATCCATAGGAATCAATACATGCGTACCTTTAGTTTTTTAACTTTTGTAATTGCAAGAACTCGTACCTTAACCTTCTAGATTTGGAAATAGCAGAGACTCATGCTGATAACGTGTTATAAAATTTTAGTAGTATCAAAATAAAATCTATACATAATAAATCTATGATTATTATTTGCACAATAATTTCTTCAAACTTCTCTCTTTCTTTTCTCTCACAATTTTCTCCAACAATTCTCTCACAATTGGTATATGTCTCAAGCTTGGGAAAGAGCTCTATTAGTGGAGTTAGTGGAGTTAATAATCTATTTCTACTAATTCCTCTAATATTTATTAGTGGTGTTAATGGTGAACATTCATATACATTTTTTCACTAATGGAATTAGTGGATTCACAACATTAAAAGAATTAAATTGGGAGAGTTTTTTCTCTTGAAAAAAATGAAAGGAAAAAAATTCTCAAAGAAAAAAAAACTAGTGGTGGTCCAAACCCACTGGAAAAAAATGAAAGCCTTTGTCTTTTATGTTTCCTTGTTTCATATCCCAGAAACATGAATCGCCAAAAATTGCAATTGTATATTCATGTCAGACACCAAAATCGAAACTTCCTTTGTAAACTTTCCTTGTTTGCTTTTTCCCTTTTTTTTCCTCTTTTGGTTTTTTTCTTCTTTTTTTTCTTTTACTTGTGACAGATATTCTTTGTTTCCCAAAAAAAAAAAAAAAAAGCGATCACACAAAATCCTAAAGGGCTAAGGTTTTTCTAAATAGTCCAAGACTAGTAAATAGTTTTCTTATTAATTAATTAATTAATCAATTTAGACCCAATATAAAATTACTCAAGATAATTAATTAATAAAATAATTTAATTAAATTAGTCCAAGACTGATTAAATAACTCTCTTATTAATTAATTAATCTAGTTGGGTCCAATATAAAATTATCTAAGATAATTAATTAATAAACTAATTTAATCAAAATAGCCTAATAAATTATTTTAGCCAAAATAAATAAGTATTGGACTCTTAGAATAATTTCTTCCAATATTAATTTCACCCAACAAACCCATTTAGTAAATAAAATTTACTAAAGTTACTTAAGCTACTTTAGGGATCAAAAGATATTTTTTTCTTGGCTACTAAAATAACTAGAATACCCTCGCTAACAAATAGCCGTATTTTATCATTTTAAATATTTTATTTATCACTATATGAAAATGTTGATACAAAAAATAAAATAGCAAGTGCGATGTTTTCAACCTACATGTATAATTACAAAAATACCCCTCTACATAACACCCGTCATTGAGATAAGAAAAAAAATACACTAATACATTTCTCAATAACATCTACCATTCTTTGATAACTACTCTGATAATTCATAACTTCTAATATATATCCACTTATCACAAGGAGCTACCCAAAAGTGTACATACTTAGTCACGTTTCTTAGGGCTCTGGATTATTTAGATTATCCCGTACAATCACAAGAAAGTGATATCTTCACTTAATGAAGTATAGAAACTCTATTGTATAAGTTCATCTTAATTAACTAATCATACACCTAACGTATAAGGTTATTGGTCTTACGTTAAGACCTCACCCATCACACATCAAAGTGTACAAATCCAACTTTACCAGACTATCAACATATACTTAAGTCTTAGGGTACTTGTCCACACAATAGTTGCGATAAACCTATCTTTATTTATTTTAATACTTTTATAAAGATTATTATTGCATGGTCCAGTTCTATGTATTCCAAGAAAATAAAATAATTAGTACATTATTGTTCAAGAAAAGAAAACAAAGTTAAAAGAAAGTACTCATAGACAAGCCTCCTTCTTCTTTCTTTGTAAACTCTCTTGTACAACCCTCATTGATTTGATGAATTCCTCATTGATTTTGAGTGATTTTGTGTTTTGCTCATTGAATTCATCCTTTTGACTTGTGTTTTTCCCTCTATTTATAGGATTTAGAAGTACCTAAATTCGCCCCTCTAGGATTTCTGGCCGAATAGAAGTAGGAAAATACTAAAACTCTGAAAATTACCAAAAATGCACACGAAAATCGAGGCACCGCTTCTGTACCAGTGCACAGCCAGTGCCGCCTGTCTTGCCTAAGGCCGGCGCCAGTTGCATTCTGTCTCTCTGTCCGTTTGTCGATTTTTCTTGATTTTCATGCCAAGCTCTTCCAGGTCGTAGCCGGCGCTGCCTCTGGGCTCCCAAT
Organism: Voacanga thouarsii; assembly: GCA_026120185.1. Lineage (NCBI taxonomy): Eukaryota > Viridiplantae > Streptophyta > Magnoliopsida > Gentianales > Apocynaceae > Voacanga > Voacanga thouarsii. The sequence continues at coordinate 296,825 of JANUWF010001723.1, read as the reverse complement.
CAGCGCCAGCTATGTTCTGTTCAGTTCCTGTTTCACCCATTTTTTAGTACCTTGAAGTGCGTGCCAGCAGCACGTGGTTGGCGCCGCCTCTCTTGTCCTGGCTGACACCACCTCTAATATGTTTAGCGACGATTTTGCCTTATTTAACCCCTAAAATCTGAAATAATGTACAAAATACCTTTCAAAGGGTAAAATATCAAATATGAAGGAATATGACCAATCATTGCACAAAATGTATCACAAAATGGCCTCAAATAACTAGAAAATATATGACTAATTTAGACCTTAACATATTCCCCCACACTTAGCTCTTTGCTTGTCCTCAAGCAAAGTATCAAAAATAAGTAGAAAAACACAAGTTTTCACACAATCACTCAATCAATTTCAAAATAATATTTCCAATACTTCCTTTATTCAAGACAACAAAACATATACTACTATACATTTCTAAGGGTAAAATTTCAAATATGAAGGAATATGACCAGTTATTGCACAAAATGTATCACAAAATGGCCTCAAATAACTAGAAAATATATGACTAATTTAGGCATTATCACATTCCCCCACACTTAACTCTTTGTTTGTCCTCAAACAAAGTAGAAAAAACAAGTAGAAAAACACAAGTTTTCACACAATCACTCAATCAATTTCAAAATAAAAATTCCAATACTTCCTTTATTCAAGACAACAAAACATATGCTACTATACCTTTCATAACAAATGCAAGACTTGTGTAAGTGAAGAATGACTAGTAGAACCATCCCAACACTTAACATCATTCTCAAACCATTGGAAAGAATTTAGTTCAACAAAAATATGCATTCCATAAGCTTACTTTTTATATACTTTCTCCACTAATTCGAGACATATCATGATTCTATTTAGGTCAAGTAGAACTTTTAAGCTTGTAATGTAAGGCTAAAGGATTTGTAGTGTAGCTGTCAAACGAAGGGTATAAGAAAATCAAATATCAAAGAAGATGGGAGTTTGCAAGAAAAGGATAAACAAAATGTACTAATGAATTCCAGACTTTTCTTTCTCTCCTATTACAAAACCAATCAAAAACCCATAACTTTGTGTAGCAATCATATTATAATTCAAGCAAATCTTGCATTCTTTTCATCAATAGTCCTTCACCTCCTTAATCATATTGCACAAGATCATCAAAATTTCATCAAATTCTTATTCCAACTCAACCAACATTCTTCCTGTGCTCTTCTTTTCTTTTTCTTTAAGCTTTTCTTTTCTTTTTCTTTCAACTTTTTTTTTCAAATGCTGCTTTTGTCTGTTCCTCAGTTTTTTCTTTCAACATTTTCTAGCAGCTTTTTGTTTTTCTCAACCTTTCTTTTTCTTTTTTCTTTTCTTCTCTCACAACTCTAACCTAACGCATGATGCATGACTGAAAGTAACAAGTCATGACATTTACACAAGCATTTTCGCTCACAATCCTTCTACTTGTACTTTTATCCATCGAGAGCAATCAAATATTTGGAAGGTAAATCAAACTCTCAGAAAGAAGTAATGGACAAAGTATGATAACGGGTTTTAAGAAAGAAATTAACAATTTAGGCTCAAAATAGGCACTGGGGATAATATCAAATAGGTAGGCTTGAAAAGCTCAAACTATCCAAAGAAGGTCTATTACCGTCATCCCTAAGTTAAATCAAGAATGTCTTTCTTGTTTCGCCTTGAGAGGTATTGAAGTAAGTTCTAAAATGCTCAATGAATTTTAGTAGAAAAACAGATTTAAGAATAATGTAAAGTATTGGATCAAGAACTACTTAGTCCAAGTGCGTGCAAAAAATCATGCATAAGTCACAATTAATATAGAACATATGCTCTATGATCTAGCACAAAGATATGCATTAAAAATACATCTTGAAGGCTCAAAAAATCAGAAAAATTTTGAAAAATTTGCTCAAAAGAATGCAGCATAGAAGAATTCTTATTCTAACCACTCCCATATACTTGAACTGGACATTATCCTCAATGGCCAAACAAATAGAGTAAGGAAATATCGTCATGGGACCAAAAATAAAGGGAAAAAGAGAAGAAAGAAAATACTTCCAGTACATTGTGCATTCTCCTACAAAAGAGTCAAATTCCAGCAGAAAGGAGCATTGTTGAAGTACCTAAAAAGAAAAATACACAAAAGAAACATACCAAAGCATAAAAACTAGAAAAGAAAAATAAGCAAAAAGTAAAGAAAATAGTACGAAAAAGAAAAATATATAGTACGAAAGAAAGAAGTCAAGATAACCCAAGAAGGTTTTTTTTTTTTTTTTAAACCTTAATGAGCACTTGAAGCACACCAAAACGGGTGAAAAGTTTTTTTTAATAGAAATTTTACAACCCTTTTGAAAAGAACTTAACGCTTAAAATAGAAGATAGGCATATGAATGTAGAATGAAGAGAGGTTTTTGAAAAATAGAAGATTTATGAAAATAATTTTTCTCACTAAAGCAAAATACATAAACCTCTTTCTCTAACTTTTTTTAGACAGACAAATATTTTTGTCAACATATAAGTGCACATGATCTCTAAAGAATGCATCCAACTTGAAATCACCTTTTAACCCTTCAAAAGAATGTTCATAATTAAAATTTCCCTTTAAACTTAGTATTTGAGTTCTTAAATAGGAGACTTCTTATTTTTTAATATATCTACAAATACCAAGTTACCTCCCTTTAGATGGGGTGAAGGGTAGAGATTACTACAATCCTCCAAGGACTTCTTATGATATAGGGTTGAAAGATCTAACTCCTTGAGGCATGATAAATTTAACACATCATCATTTGGACCTTTGTTCTCCAAGAATTGAGGGGAACCTAAAAAATCATGTGATAAAGAGATATTAGAATTATTAGTACGTAGAGTAGAATTGAATACCTCCCTTTCCTCATTGGACAATTGGTCCTCATATCCTTTCTCCATTCCTTGGAGATTCTCTTGTTCAAGCATATGGCCCTTTATGGCGTCCTCAACTAACTTGGCTAGTTGTGTTCTTTGATAACTTAATCGTTGGGATACTTCTTTATACTACTTAATGGAGGAATTTGAATTGGCAACAAAAGAATGCATTGAAGCTTCAAGTGACATCTCACAAAAAGCATCAATCCGAGATTGTAACTTTGCCAAATTCTCATCATTGTAACTCCTTTAATCTTGTGTCCAAAAGTAGTTGTCCATGATGATGTCAACCTCGCGCTCAAAAAACAAAAAACAAATTGAAAATAAAAACAAAAAAAAATAAGAAAAACAAAAGGTAAAAACAAATAATATAAAAAATAAAGAAAGGAAAACACACACATTCCCAAACTATTTACATACAAAAGTTAGTGGGATTTACATTACAACATGAAGTATGTTAGTCAATTAAGTCATAAAACGTTACAAACAATGATGCGTATTTATTTGGGTATAAAAATCATATAAAAATAAATACATTCTCAATCAAGTTTAAATTAAAACGTTAACCCCAAATTACACATATGAGCAAGTGTACTCATCATTAACATAGTATAGGGTTCAAATGAGTGTTGATCCTCCAGGAACAAGTATGCATTAATCACTTTTCTTTCATTGTTTAACCGACTCAATAAAGTGAAAAAAAAATAAAAATAAAAATAAAATAAAAGAAAATAAGAGAATATATACATGTCAAGGATGGAGAATTATGTAACTTAAACTATTGTTTTGATAAACATGATCTTAAAGAACCCAATCATTATCATAACTGATTATTCTCTTGGCATCACGAAGGATTAATATCGATTCACTTCTTTGGTCAATTCATGAAATCACTACATTCTAGATAAATTAGCATCACATGGTCAGTCTCAACTAATTCATCCAAAAGATGCATTAAACATAATCCTTAATTAAATTTCCTTGGTCTGGCAAATTTAAAGCGTGAAATTAATCAATGAATCATTGGTCTGGCAAACATCAATTAATCTTTAATTACCCAATCCTTAGCAATAAACCCCCTTGTCTAGTAAGTTAATAGCCAATAAATATGAAATCAATAAATTGCAACCACCATCAACCCTTTTGGTCTAGTAAGTTAATGGAAAGAAACAACCAATTAATCTCGTAATAAGTATAAGTAATTAAATACTAAGAAAAACAATCAATCAATCAATCAAAAGATCAAAGTAACTCTAAAAATTATGAATATCTAAAACAATGTCAAATTATAATAAAACAATTAATACATCATTGTTCAAGAAAAAGAAAACAATGTAAAAGAAAGCACTTATAGACAAGCCTCTTTCTTCTTCCTTTGCAGACCCTTTTGCACAACCCTCCATGAATTGAAGAATTCTTCATTCGATTTGAGTGATTTTCTATGACGATCTATGAATTCCCCCATTTTTTCTTGTATTTTCCCTCTATTTATAGGCTTAAAAAGTGCCTAAACTCGTTGGTGTAAGGTTTTTGGTTGAGTAGAAGTAGGAAGATACTAAAATTATGCAGATTACCAATAACTGCGTGCAAAAATCAAGGTTTCACCTTATCTTCAGGGCACAGCCGGCACCGCCTTGGCTGCTGGAGTCGACGCCGGCGCCAGCTGTGTTCTGTTTCTTCCGTTGGTCGTCGATTTTTTCTTAATTTCAATGTAACGTTTTCCAGAGTACAGTCGGCACCGCCTTGGCTACTAGAGCCGGAGCCGGTTCGATTTTGTTTCGATCCTATGTCAACGATTTTTTGTCGTCTCGAAGTGCGTGTCAATAGCACGTGTCCGGCGTCACTTCCTCTAGACTGTCCGGTGCCGCCTCTATTCTGTTTTGCGACGTTTTTATCTTGTTTTACCCCTAAAATCTGAAATAATGCACAAAACACCTTTCCAAGGGTAAAATCTCCAATATGAAGGAATATGACTAGTTATTGAACAGAATGTATCACAAAAGAACCTTAAATAAGTAATAAAAATATGACTAATTTAGGCCATATCAAACAACAAAATATAACACCGATTTACACAAAGAATATATATACATATGGACATATAAACATATAAATATGGTTAAATCAATAAAATCCAAACTTTCATGATATTGTTTCTTGGCAACGGCGCAAAAAACTTGATGTGTTTGAATTTGGGTATAAAAATCATATAAAAATAAGTATATTCCCAATCAAGTTTAAATTAAAATGTTAACCTTAAATTACACATATGAGCAAGCGTATTCATCATTAAGTATAGCATAGGGTTTAAAATGAGTGTTGATCCTCAAGAAATAAGTATGCCTTAATCACTTTTCTTTCATTGTTTAACCTATTCAATAAAGTGAAAAAGAATAAAAAGGAAAAATAAAATAAAATAAAATAAAATAATATATACATGTCAAGGATGGAGAATTATATAACTCAAACAATTATTTTGACACACATGACCTTAAAGTATTCAATCATTATCATAACTAATCATTCTCTTGGCATCACGAAGGATTAAGATAGATTCACTTATTTTTCAATCCGTGAAATTACTATCTTCTAAACAAATTAGCATCACATATCCTATCTCAACTAATTCACCGAAAAAATGCATTAAACACAATCCTTGATCAAATTTTCATATCCTGGCAAATTTAAAATATGAAATTAACCAACGAATCCATATTCTGGCAGACATCAATTAACCATTAATTACCCAATTCTTAGCAATTAACCCATTTTCAAGCAAGTTAATAGAAGAAACAATAAATTAATCTTGTAATTAGCATAAATAATTAAATACCAAGAATAACAATCAATTAATCAAAAGATCAAAGTAACTCTAAAAATCATGAATACTGAAAATAATGTCAAATTACAATAAAATAATTAATACATCATTGTTCAAGAAAAGAAAACAAAGTTAAAAGAAAGCACTCATAGACAAGCTTCCTTCTTCTTCCTTCGTATATTCTCTTGTACAACCCTCCTTGATTTGATGAATTCCTCATTGATTTGAGTGATTTTGTGTTTTGCTCATTGAATTCATCCTTTTGACTTGTGTTTTTCTCTCTATTTATAGGCTTTAGAAGTGCCTAAATTTATCCCTCTAGGGTTTCTGGCCGAATAGAAGTAGGAAAATACTAAAACTCTGAAAATTATAAAAAATGTGCATGAAAATTGAGGCACCGCCTCTGTATCAGTGCACAGTCGATGCCGCCTGTCCTGCCTAGGGCCGGTGCCGCCTCTGGGCTCCCAACCAGTGCCGACTGTGTTCTGTTCAGCTCTTATTTCGCCGATTTTTTATCGCCTCGAAGTGCATGCCAACAGCATGTGGCCGGCGCCGCCTCTAGTCTATTTTAGAGACGATTTTGCCTTATTTTATCTCTAAAATTTGAAATAATGCACAAAATACCTTTTCAAGGGTAAAATCTCAAATATGAAGGAATATGACCAGTTATTACACAAAATGTATCAAAAAATACCTCAAATAATTAGGAAATATATGACTAAAGTAGGCCCTATCATGGGCTAACTCAAGCATAAAGAAAATTAGAGGTAAGATTGGACTAGCTTAAAGGCTTTAAGATTAAAATATTTTAATTACCCAATGATCTGATAGTTACATTTGATGAAATTAGTATTGGATACCTACCATTGAACTTAAGAATGTTTGTTGGACAGACCTGAAGTCATTCTTACGAAATTTGGATACTAATCCACTGGGAAAGCTTAAAAGCTTTCTCGAAACAATAGTAGGAGCTATTGATTTGAGTAAAATAGTAGAATAATTATATAATGTTCATATACATTTGACTAATTTCTCTATCTTTACATATAAGTCATTTGCATCAAGTCGACCAACTTGAATATATGTAATATATTGAAAACTAATAAGTTTACTGAGTCAAATTTTATGGATTGGTATAGAAAATTGAGAATTGTTTTCAAGGTAGAAAAGTTGCTTTACGTGCTAGATATTCCAATTCCGTCCCCACCAGCCCAAGATGCTCCTGCTGATGAACATATTATCCATAAGAAGTACTAAGAGGATGGTGACACAATATTTTATATCATGCTGGCATCAATGAACTCTGAATTGCAAAAGCAGTATAAATATATGGATGCTTACTCTATTGTCTTCCATTTTAGGAAACTGTTTAATAAAAAAGTTAGAACAGAAAGATACGAGATCTCTAAATAGCTGTTCCGATCAACAAGTTAACCTCAACACACAGTTCTCATATAACCACGCTTTTCGTTGAGTCTCAACTAAAGGCAGTTCAGAAGAAACGCTTTTGGTTTTAAACTCCTCCAACACATAGCCGTCGCGCTTTCATGGTGAAAGCAAGAAACAGTAACCATCGGAGCTATTTGGAATGTTGGCTTGGCAAGCAAACCAACACCGGTGGCAGTCGCTGACCGGCGTTTAAAATAAAGCGACGCCATTTCTTTGCAAGTTCACTCTCGCCGTCACATCTTCCTTTCAGAGGCCAATCCACCATTTCTGTCAAACGGCTAAATTTAAACCCTATTCCCTTTCAAAGCCAATTTGGCGTCGTCTATAATCATCTCTTTATCCAATTCTCTCACTTCAAGCATCTTTTTCCGTTATTAAAAAAAAAAAACTGAATTCCAAGTTTAAAATGCGCAGGCTAAAGTCGTTAACCTCTCCTTCTGATTCAATTTTACGGAGAATTCTGGTAATGTTCTGGAACTATAATTTATATTTGCTGGAATAATTGTATGAAAGGAAAATTATTAATTTTCTTTTTTTCCCCATGTATGTTTCAGTTTCAGTTTCGGCATTCGAGTTTTCTAGAATCCTCAGTTGATAAGAGGCAATTCCGAGGGATGGGTTCACAAGTTGAGCGAGAACTGTTTCGCCGGAAATGTAAGAAGCTGGAATATAAGGACATATATTCAACATTATATTTGTGTAATACATTGCTTACTTGAAGTTCCTAACCTACTATAATATACGCGTAGTTACTATTTTATTTTTAATACATTATTCGGTTTTTCTACTTTGAATAAGATGGTTTCAGCATTTCTACTAGTGGTAGGGATAAAAAGAATACAAGGGTGAAACCTCAAAAGGTTGCTGAAATGAGAACCATGAAGAGGTTGGCAACTTGTGGTAACACAGGAATCAGTCCTAAACTGAGGAAATGTTCTGTAGGTTTCAGTTGAACTCCTGGGATTAACTTTTTCCAAGCTCCTTTAGAGTGTATTCAACACGTAGAACCATGTATTTGGCTAACAAGATAATCTATTTGACAGATTTTAGAAAACATTGGTTAGATCCTAATTTGTTATGAAAACTTCGTTTAAATTCTCAAGGATAGTCTTCATATGTTGGAATTAAAAGATCATAAGCTTATCGGGAGGATTACTGAATACTTCTACCATGGAAAAATGCTGGCAAAGATTAGGTAAGTAACTGTACAAATTCAAAAATATCAACTTTCCCATGTAAATCATTTGGGATGCTATTTCAACTCTTGGCAGATTTGGAGTATAACACTCCCGTCTCCCCAACCACCAGAAAAAAAAAAAAAAAGGTGGTAGGAGAGTGAGAAGTGGAAGAAAAAAAGAAAGAGACTGTCGCCATAGAGAACAAATTTGCAAGCAAGAATATGAATTCTCATTCAGCTAGAGGGACTTAATCTACTCGAGCAATAGAATCAGGATGGTTTTATGCCTCTCAAGCTTTTGTAAGTTTTGGTTTGTTGTGATACCTCTGTGTGCTTTGGAACACTATTTGCATTCTTTATGCATATAAATCCCATTTAATGTACTTTTATACTAGCCAGTAACTTGCCTCTGGCATGCAAACTGTCTTTCTCTTTGTAGTGTTGAATGGATAATATACTATACATTGGAAATTGATATAGAAATAAGTATTTTAAATATAGTGAACTATTGCATATCTAAAGTAGTTTAAATATAGTGAACTATTACATATCTAATGTAAGGTATGTCATACAATTATGAACTCCCAATTCCTAATAATATGCTTTATTTAGCTTTGTGCAGTTGCAATTTCATTTCAGCACCTGCTGAATTTGTGGCTAAGGGCATGTTATCATCTAAGCGTTTTATTCATGCCACAGGTTCTCCATTTTGTTATCTTAACTTCAAATTATCTGTCCTGATTGCCTAAAGACTAGATGTTGTGGTTCTATGATAAATCCAATAATTTGTTTTACAGGAGGTTCTTACTCTAGAGAGCGAGATTACTATGAAATTCTTGGTGTTTCAAAAGACGCTAGCCTAGAGGAGATTAAGAAGGCATTCCACACTGTAAGTCTATTTTTGGGTTGGGATTATATGTTTGGTAGATTTTCAAGATAATTTCATTGGTTGTATAGTTACCTTTTTTGGTTGCTATTAATATTAGATTAGAAGTAAATGAGTAAGTCGGTTTCTGTTCAATATGCTTAAAATCAAGCTCAAGCTTAGCTCAAAGTGTAATCTAGAAAGCATCAAACCTGATTCCGAGCTTGATATCATTGTAAACGTCTACAAAAAATTATGAAAAAAATGAAAAAAAACACTAGGGTGGAATGAAGCTCGATGTGTTCTTCAAGCTGAGCAAAAACCTGAGCTTTTAGTAAGTTTTTCACAAACTAGTTACTTCATTTGCACCTGTGGATAAATATTAAATGGTGGGCTTTAGGTGAAGAATACATGTCAAGATAGAATTTTCTCATGTATTGAACAAAGCCCAATGAAGGAAGCAAATGTAGTTTATCTAGACAATAAAAGACCATGATATTACATAGGAGAATATCACAGAGAGTTTTCCTCTAATTATTGTGAACTGCGCCTTATAGCACATGCGGAACTGTGATCTAGATAGATGCTTTTGAAAATATTGTATATTATCAAAATTCATGTTGCGTATGGGGAGTATTTGGAAACAATCTTCATCTCTACTGGGATGTTCATATCCATATTGTCCGACATGTTTCATTAGCCTTGAGCATGGTTCAAGACTTTTTTGGACAGGTTTTATTCTATTTTGAGGATGCTTTGTTTGTGTTGGCTGTGTTTTTAACTTCATTCTACTATTTTTTTTCTTGTCAATTGTATGTGTTTTATTGTTTTAAAAAACCAAGTGGATCACTCAATTGCTGCTTGAAATAAAATGTCCTTTATGATCTTGTTAAAGCCCTGATTTTGGCTTCCCATATGATATTTGGAGCCATGAAATAAGTGCATCTTAGGGACAGAACACCCAATGGTAAAGCGGGCGGAGGTAAAAGAAGACAAAATAAATGGAATGAAAAAATGAAGATATCATGATAGATTCCAGTCTAAGTGAATACTTGAGCCTTGTATAGAGCAAAGTTCACAGAGCAGATTCAAATTGTGAAGCGAAGATATTGTTAGCATGGGTTTTTCTTCCTAGTCAGATTATTCTTATGTTATCTTTTACTTTTCAGTGTTGTCTATATGTCCCACATATACTTACCTCTTTGTAATCATTTTATAGCTCGCGAAAAAGTACCATCCTGATGCAAACAAGAATAATCCTTCTGCAAAGAGGAAATTTCAAGAGATTAGAGATGCTTTTGAGGTTTGTAATTGTTTTTTGGTTTTTATAATAAGAAACTCAAGAATTCCTTTTGCTGGTAAGAATATGCTTATGCCTTTTGCTTTGCTCTATTGTGGAAGGTGAATTCCAGACGTTAAAAGATACTGGCAAGAGAGCACAGTATGACCAGGTGATTCATACTTTCTGTTCAAAATAAATCAAAGTAGTTTTACTTCTCCTGTCTTTTCTGTCATGTTTGCAAATTAAACAAGTCGTTTATGAATATTGTAGATGAAAGATCAATACAGGAGTGCCCAGGATTTCAATTATGCTGCTGGTGACGATGATAGGTTTAAACAGACTTACAGAACTCATTTTTCTGATTCATTTCACAAGATCTTTTCTGAGGTAACTCTATTCGCCTTTAGTTTTCAATTGCAGAAGTACCTGGCAACTGTTGTTATACCTTTTCCCTTTCCCACTGTATTAACAACTTTGTTGTTGTTTTTTTTTTGGGGATTGGTTTTTTGTACATTTACTATGTGTGATGTCTTGCAGATCTTCGAAAACGAGGCTGAAACTTTTGCTAGTGATATTCAGGTTACACGTATCTCAGTTTCCTGCATGATGTATTAGGTCTTTCTCCTTTGTGCTCCAGTTTAGACAGAGCTAACCCTTGTATGTATTCTATGGGTGTGACAGGTGGAACTTTTACTTTCTTTCTTTGAAGCTGCTAAGGGATGCACTAAACATCTGTCATTTGATGCAGAAGTCCCCTGTGATTCTTGCCGTGAGTAATCTGATATCATTTTGGAAATACACCATCCTACTAAATTTTTATGCTGCAAGCCCATATTTTCTCATTGTTTTCTCATGTTGTGTTTTTGGTGTTAGCTAGAATTTTAATCCTTTTTTGGAGGGGTACAGGGATATTTTTCCTGTAGGAATAGGAATTTTTACTTTACTGTTCACAATACAAGTTTTATCGCTTCAGCAAGTTCAGATCAACACTATTTGGTTTGAGACTTCATTATTTGCTTGGATGAAGCCATTTATTTTCAGAATTAGTTCTTTAAAGGATCGCTGGTAAATGATTTCTGGTGTCACTTATACATAAGCAATGCTGGTGTGATAATAATTTTGTAACTATCTGATGATGGGGCTAATTGCCCAGACAATAATGCTTCCCAATGAGCCTCAACTATGACTACTTCCTTTGGCAAAAAGTTAATATAAAGTGATATCTTTTATAGATTGGGAACTTTTTCCTTCAAGGTGGTTAGAGCTTTTGGGTATAGTTCGCTTCTATGGATTTTGTAGATGTTTTTGCTATCTAGACTTTTTCTTTCCTGCAGCCCCCCGCCGGGGGGTGGGGGCTGGAATGGAATCAGTTCCCAGATATTCTTTGGTTCCACAAAAAGTAATTAGGACAATTTTTATTTTCATAATCATAATCATCTCCCCCCTCCTCTTTCCCTCTTCTTCTCTGATGAGTAACAAAGATCTATAATCAGAGTTATGGTTGATAATGATATTGTATGAAGAAATGCTGCTAGACGGCGCCACTTTTTTGGCATCTGCAGTTGGAAAACAACAAGAAGTTCTGAAGACCATATTTTAAGCTAATAATCCTCTCATTTATCTTTACTTCAGTTCTAGGATCACAAAATTAGTCCATATTCTTACTCTGAAAAATTCAATATCCAGGTCATATTAATGGATTGGGCTACACATTTCCTAAAAGTCTCTTTCTTAATAAATTATTGCTTAAAATAAAGTATATATATATATATATATATATAGAGAGAGAGAGAGAGAGAGAGAGAGAGAGAGAGAGAGAGAGATTATCCGAAAATTTATTCGTAGATATTGTCTCTTGTATATTGATCAATTGAATGAATTCTGCAGCCTTTATTTTAGTATTTATCTCAGACCAAATATTATGCTTATTATAAATCTTCATTGCAAATTTGAAATTCATGTCTCCTATCTACATCAACTTCAGATGGACTTGGCCATCCACCTAATGCCCAGCCAAGAGTGTGTCCCACCTGTCAAGGCATGGGAAGTGTAAGTGCTTTTAGGGGTGATTTTGATTATTAGTATGAGCATTTGTCTTCTTACTTTAATGAAGTCTTCTAAGTTTGAGATCATCATAAGCACTCTGTTTAATGTGCCATTTATTACCTGTATGTTGCAAATTGATGGACAATTAAGATTGCCTTGTCAGGTTGCATTTCCTCCTTTTACAGCAACATGCAGTACTTGTAAAGGATCTGGTCGAATCATTAAGGTTGGTGTCTAGGCTTTTGACTGAATGCAGAATTTCTTCTGCAAAGATTTGATTAATTATTGACTCTTGAAATTTGTAGGAGCTTTGTAGGGAATGCAGAGGATCAGGTGTGGTTGAAGCAGTGAAGGATGTTAAAGTAACGATTCCAGCAGGTTGGTTTTATGTTTTTCTCCACATATGTTGATTGTAAATGTGGTGGATTTTCTTTGAAGATACGAATGCACTCAACTATTTGAAGTTCACTTAATTCGTGTCAATTGTCTGTTTGAACAACATTCTCAGGCTTCTGCAGTTTCTATAATATTTTGATCTTTTGTAAGAGTGAACTCTTTTACTAAATGCTAATTCTTGATTCATTCACTCAATCCTTGTTTGCAATGAGGATAGTAGTTTTTTAAATTCTATTTGGCCACTTGAGATCAAAATATGAAATGTCTCTGGCTACTCAAAATCAACTTGGAGATGGCAGAAATTTTGACTAAAAATGAAGTGGTAAAAGCATAGTAGTCAAAAGTGCAAGCGTTTTTCTTTGTTCTAGCCCTTGCTTTTGACCTCAAGTACAGAAGCCATGAAATGCAAAAAATTCCTGAAGCATGCCTTCTCACTGTGTGAAAATTGACTTCTTGGACATTTTTTAAATTACTTTAACTGTTTACTTGCCAGACAATTTCTTAAAAACTTGTGTATTTTCATCCTTAATTCTCAGCCTTCCGTCTAGTTGTTATTATCATCATCATCATCATCATTGTTACTACTACTACTACCTGGAGCAGGTGTGGATGCTGGGGACACAATACGTGTTCCAAAAGGTGGTAATGCTGGACGACGTGGATTCCGTTCAGGAAGCCTATTCATAAGGATAAAGGTACTGTAATTCTGGAGTTACAAGTATTTGTGTTCAGAATCTTCTTTTATAGTTGCTTCATACTGGTATTATTATATCTCCTCTGTTGTGTCTGCAATATCAGGCAGTTGGATAATATATGGGTCTGTTTTCCTTGGCATTTAGCTTTTCAAGCTTCTGGAGAATTGGGAATATTATTTTGCCATCATTTTTTAACAACTTGGAAAAGCCAAAGCTGTTTTGAAAAAGTAACTGCAGGGTAATTCTCAAGAGCAGCTGTTTTAGAGCTAAAATCAGATTAGAAAAGCTAATGAGAACAACTAAAAACAGGGTTTGTCTTAAAAAACTGGAAGGAGTTCGGCACAAATCATAAGGGTGCAATTAGATTGGAACCTTTTTGAAAAAAGTACTGGTTTAGTCTTGTTTTGACAAAAAAATAGACCTAATGCAAATGAATTTTATGTGTGACTATTGACAGCTTTATTATTCACTCCAGATAAATCGCAGTGTTAATATTTGGATCCATAAATTTTTTATAAATTTCAAAATTATACTTACCCTCAAAAAAAAAAAAAAAAACTGAATATAATCCCAATCCAAGTACACCCTAAATAAACTCCACCAAGTATTTCCAAGTATTTGGTCCTGATTTTAAGTGTTTGAGCATTTTAACTTAGAGGAAAATGGAAGCAACTGGGCTAAACTGCTGATCTTCTGGAGTAGCCTGATACTTGGAAACACACTGTGCAACCCATTGTTGTGATATCTGTTCTTTTTTTAAATAGTTGGAACTGTAACCATACTAGGCAAGTGAACTGATGTTGCCAAGCAAAAGTTGATCTTTTAGTTTAAAATAGTTGGATTTTTTTTTTCCCTCAACAATTGAAATGACTATGAGAGGATTTGAAAAGACTGAGCATTAATGTTTCTTTTGCTATGGCATTCTCATTTAGTGTCTCAAAGTTCATCCTATTTTTGTTTGCAGGTTGCTGAAGATACTGTTTTTGCTAGAGATGGTGCTGACATTTTTGTAGATTCTAATATTAGTTTCACGCAAGTGAGTTATAAACCTTGTATTCTTTTTTGTTCATTTTTTTCATCTCTTTGAATTTTCTTTAACCAGGAAAACATACTGGGATAGTAGTCATTTGCGTACAGTTCTTTTCTCTAATTTTCCTATTTATTGGTGAGTTTGGACCAATAGGCATATTCTCCCTGATTTGGTTAGCTTTTTAATACCAGGAGAAAAACAGTATATTGGAAAAGAAAGCTTTTGATTTAGCTTTCCTAGCCAACTGAAAGTGAGAATGTGGGAATTGGTTATTAAAGATTATAGTGATTGAATATCTTCATTCCTTGACCATCTGACATTACATAATGCAAGTTCAGTATTTTGAATGTTTCAGAGAATTTGGTTGTATACATTGATTTCTTCCGACTCCGTGTATTTCTGGGACAAAACTTTTTTTTTCCGTTGGGATTTTCATTTATTTTCTGTATTAGTGCCCTCCTTTTTCAGCATCCCAACTTATTTATTTATTTATTTTTTCCAATTGGTGTTTGAAGTTTCAAAATCAGTTCAATCTGCCATTTTCATTGACGGCACCATCAAAATTGGTTTAATGTTTGACCATTTAACAAGATTGACCACTTTCCTTTAAGTTTTATCATATTGCCAGTCCCATAATTGGAGATGGAAAATTCAACCAATTTTGAAGGTTTAAATATCAATTAGAGACATTTGAAGTTGTGATGGCAGCGTAGTAAATTAATGAAAAAACAGATGCCAAAAGTGAATTTTAAACCTATCTCAGGCGTGTTCACTGCATAAATTGAAAGTAGTTGTTTCATATATTGTATGAATACAATAAAGTATATGAATTGCATTATAATCCTTAAAATCCTGACAAAGAAGCCCTTTTATGGTTTAGGTAGCATTATATGACTAGAAATCTACAACTTATACAAATAATATTACTCCCTAAAGGTGCTTTTGGGAATATTTGTGAATTCGTAGGCAGTCTGCTGAATCTTGTCACCTATGTTAGTGACAAAGTAAAATTGTTCTATTCCTGGTGTAACTGAACCGGGATTGTCGCTCTTGACTACTTGTTATCAGATTGACACTTTTGAATGTCCATTAATTATGTTAATTCCTTCTGATGTAGATGTGTTCTTATGTGGCTTTAGCAGAAGTATATATGTATGGGTACCTAACTTGATTTGGCAGTAAATACTTTTATGTTTTAACAGGCAATCCTTGGTGGTAAAGTTCAAGTTCCAACTCTATTGGGGCAGATTCAGTTGCAGGTATGATCATTTTGGTTTATTGTTCATCTGTTATATAGCATTCTCTCAGTGATTTCTTGTTTCTCCATAGAGGCGTTTCACTTTATTATCCTGTTCTTGTTGTCTACCATTCTTTACGGGCTCGTTTGATAAAATTGAAGTTTGAAAACTGAAATATGAATATTTAAATATTAAATTTTGAAAATTGAAGTATGAAAATTGATGTTTGAATTAATTATAATACAATTTTACACTATATTTTATTACAATTTAGATTACAAAAATTTGTTATCAAATGTACTTAATTAATTAATTAAGCACTTAATATTATCTATTATCAAATGCATTTAATGAAATAAGTACTTAATTAATTAATTAATTTTAAGTGCTTAATTGAGTTACCAAACAAGCCCTACGTCATATACTGATTGAACAGTCTGAACATTAGAGATGTTTCTTTTATTTCAGCTTTCTTCTTGTAGGGCTTTCTTTGGTTGCATTGAATGTTTAAGTCAATTCTGAATTATTGTTAACTTTTGTAATTATTGGCATTGAGAAAGCAATGTCTTGGTGATCATTTTGCATTCAGGAAGCAATATAGTGGCAATTCTTAGTTCTTGATGTTTGGTTTTGCGTTGATATTTGTGTGGTTTCTATTCAACATTCAGTTTCTTACTTCTATGCCTGCATCCTTCATTTTTAGTACAAAATCTTTAATGTGTTTTGTTTAATTGTGTTTGTTGGGGCCGAGAAAAAGTAAATCATTTTTTCGACCAGTTCTTAGGAATACTTCTATATAATTACTTATCCCCTTTTTCTGTTTTTCTGCTTGTTCTCTTTAGATACCTAAGGGGGTTCAACCTGGACAGCTTGTGAGACTAAGAGGCAAAGGTATAATGAACATGTCTTCCTTAAAGGAATTTGATCCATATGCTCCTATATTTCCTTGCTTTTGAAATTTACACAGTAACATGCTATGCAGGCTTGCCAAGGAGCGGTATTTTGGTTGATCATGGAGACCAGTATGTGCGCTTCCGAATTAGATTTCCGACGTAAGGATTTTGTTTTCTCTGTGCTCTTTCCGAATTAGATCTGGTGTATCGTTCATCATTACTAAGTTAACCAAGCAATAAATGCTTTAGACTCCTTTTATCATCACTAATAAGTTAACCAAATAACAAATGCTTTAGACTTCTTTTATCTATGACGAGTAAGTGCCACCACAAATCTATTATGAAAAGGTCCTTGATGTGCCTGTGTAATTAGTTTCTCCATTCCCAGATGCCTATGGAGTTGTATTCTTCTAGAAACATGTGAATTTGGTGGCAAATTTTTCCTTCTATTGACATGGTACTGCTCTTAATGCAATTATTTCTCAGGTTTAACTCTTAACAGAGGTGAAGAAGCTCCAAAACTTTTAGCTCCCCATTATGGCTCAAGAGCTTATCTTTATGTTCTGCTAGTGATAAATGCTTTGGCTTTTGCCTTCATATTATATTGGTGTTTGAGAAATATGATGTCTTTGATAGAAGTCTTGGCAATTCTGATATAATTGGCATTTTCCACCACCATGTATTGGTGTCTTAGTGCCAATAAAACACTTCAGTAGCTCAAAATTTGGGTGAACTATGTTTTTCAGTAATTTTGATAGGGCATAAAACTAAACATTCCTCTATAACTTCATTAAATTTTGATTCAACAAAAACAAATGAGTCCAAGTTCAAATACTGTTTGACACCAGTAAAAAGGAATCTGACTTTCTTGTAAGGAAAGTATATACAAATAACATGTACTATCTAATGGCTTGAGCTTTTGGATGACTCTTGGGTTTTGTACATTTCTGAAATCTTAGTCTTGTTGTGGTGTGGATGCAAAGCTCCAAATGAATATTTTTAGAGCAAGAAATAATCTTGGCTTTAAGTCTTGTTGCTGAAGGTTGTAATATCGCCCATGTGTTTGACCCCTGTAAATTTAGCTCCTATGTGTGGCGCTAAACTTGAATTTTAACAGAAAAACATAAAAGAATTTTTATTTAGACCTTTTATATTATCTTAATTTTTTTTTTTAAAACTAATAAATTGAATCTTTGCTAGTATGGTAATTTTGTATTCTGAGTGGAGAAGGAAATAGTGCTTGTTCATGAAGGATGACTTTGGTAGAAGTAAAATAACTTATCACATAGGAGAATCTAGAGCTGCAACATCGACAATGAGGATAAAATTTTAGTGGTTAGGCTGATCAACCTGAAAAAGGTCTGTCTGGTTAAACCTCATACTGTAAGCTAAGAAGCAAATGAATCAATTGATTGACAAATGCAATCAATTATCTGGTGTGCATTTAACAATCTTAACCATTTTAAATTGCTATGGAATCTGAAAGTGCAACTCGTTAGAGATGATTGCAGAAATGTATTTGTACTACTACAATGTGTAGTTTACATGAATTTTGATGTTTCTTATATTATCTTGCTCTTCTAGTAATGGTTCTAATTAAGCAAGAGAAATCTTTCTGAGAATTCATTTGGTTGGAAAAAGTGCATTAGCTTAATTGTTTCTTCTTCTTTTTCATTCTACAGAGTGTTGAATGAACGACAACGTGCAATACTAGAGGAATTTGCAAGTGAGGAAATTGCCAATGAAAATAACATGTCTGCCGAAGGAAATTGGTGAGTATCTAATCTCTTATAGGAGTATAATACATTTTAGTCAAATTCCATTGAAGGGATGACAAGCACAAGTAACCTATATGCAAACTGACTCTTCCCCATTTTGCTGTGGTGTTCAAATGCCCTTCTTTCTTTCTTGCTTATGCAATAAAAATGGATTTTGAATACACATTTTCATGGACATTAGGTGATATAACCAAAGCTAATAATCCTATTTCCACTATCATTCTCTTGTTGCCACCATGATGTGGAATATGCCTGGCTGGCATAGTTTTTTAACTTGAGTTAAGGCTGGTAGGTTGAAATAGAGAAGTGTGACTAGTATTTTGTACGATCATAATATGCCTTTAAGCCTAAAAGGAAAGTTCTATAAAATAGACATAAGACCTACTTTGCTATATGATATGGAATGTTGGGCAACTAAAAGGTCTCATATTTACAAAATGAAAGTAGCTGATATGCGTATATTACGGTGGTTGTGCGGGTATACTAGAAAGGATAGAGTAAGGAACGAGGCCATTTGAGAAAAAGTGAGAGCGGCATCCATTTAAGACAAGATGGGAGAACACTTCTTGCATTGGTTTAGACATATACAGAAAAGATCGAGGGATGTCCCTGTTAGGAGAATTGAGGCATGGAGACATGATAGGTTGGACAGAGGTAATGGTAAGTTTAAGACGATATGGATGAAGGTAATTAGAAGAGATATGTCTCTGTTAGATTTGGATGAGAGTATGATGGTGGATAGGAAGAAGTAGAGAGAGAGATTCATGTGAATGACCATACATAGTCTTGTATTGGTTCATGTCGCCGACTCCAAGTTTCTTAGAATTAAAGCTTAGTTTTTTTGTTGTTGTATGTGAACAACAGCAATGACACACAGACGGTGTTTGTTGTACATAGCAGTAGGTTACAGGGGGAGAATCATGTCTAGTCAATTGACTGTATGAACTTCCCGTCTTCTTGTGGACTAGCTGAGCGTCGACTATTTGGATTAGTTTTGCTTGACTTTGTCTCCACTAAATGTTTTTTCCCCCTTCCAAATGACCAATGAAAGAAAAAGAATAGAAAGTACAACATTAAGGGTCAGAAAAGAAAAATATGTAATAGTAGTCAATGAACTAAATAAAAGCTACTCCCCTTTTGCCTGTAGTAATTTGTGCCATTGCAGTCCCAAAAAGTTCTCGAATGATTACTGTTAGACAGAATAAAGGAATGAATGGTTGTTAGTTAGGTGTTTTTACGAATGGAATTAGTTGAAGACATCAGTGAGTAGATGCTTGCCTTCTCAGCAGCTTGGGTCTTTAGTTCCACATAAATCTAACCAGAAAAGTGTATACAATTGGATTAATTTTCTTTTAACACAGTTGCAGCTTTCCCAATCTCCCTTCTTTATTGGGTTTATACTCCTTTTATAGGAGTATAACACTTCTTAGTCAATATCCATTGAAGGGAATGACGAGCACAAGTAACCTGTATGCAAATTGACTCTTCCCCACTTTGCTCAGTGGTGTTCAAAAGCATTTCTTTCTTCCTTGCTCATGCAATAAAAATTGGTTTTGAATACACATTTTCATTGACATTGAAGACAATCAGATCTAATACCCCTATTTCCAGTATCTTCTCTTGTTTCCACCATGATGTGGAATATGCCTGGCAGGCGCATTTTTTTGACTTATGTGAATCCCCTACCAAAGAATAGTAATGACACATAGATGGTGTTTGTTGTGCATCCTGGTAGATGCAGGGGGAGAATCATGTCCAGTCAATTGACTGTCTGAACTTCCCATCTTCTTACGGGCTTTCTGATCATCCTCTACTTGGATTAGTTTTGCTTAACTTCATCTACACTACGTGTTTTTTTTTCCCCCTGATGACCAATGAAAGAAAAAGCATAAAAAGTACAAAATTAGGGGTAAGAAAAGAAAAATATGAAGTAGTTGCTAAATAAAATCTACTCCCCTTTTGCCCATAGTAATTTGTGCCGTTGCAGTCTCAAGAAGTTTCTTCCCTGATGATGACTGTTAGACTGAACAAAGAAATGAGTGGTTGTAGTTGGGTTTTTATGAATATGGAGTTAGTTGAAGACATCAATGAGTAGATGCTTGACCTCCCAGAAGCTTGGGCATTTACTTCCACATAAATCTAACCAGAAAAGTGCATACAATTGGATTAATTTTCTTTTAACAAAGTTGCAGGCATCTTAATCTCCCTTCGTTATTGGCTTCATTGCTATTTAAGATATCATTCTGGGAAGTTATTTTACAATTACATGTGGCAATTCAACCATGAAGACAAATACAGCTTGCAATGGTTAAATTTGTTTGTGCATGTCTATCGTTTGATAATATTGGTAGGCTGTTGGTTAACTTCTATGTGCTTATTTACTCACCATTCTGAATGTGGTGAACCTGGTGGAAATGGTTAACAGGCTTGACCAGCAGCTATCTACTGGTTGAACTTACAGGTTGGAGTATCTAGTTGACCGAGTCCGAGGCCCAAAGTTTGTGGTTGAGTTCTCCATATTGATATTGATCTTTTTGCTGATACAAAAACTTTTGGCATGAGAGCTACCACAAGGTGAAAGATAAAACCTCTTTGACCAAAAACAAGGAGGAGCAATGGTCAAGCTTGTTGGAAGTGGATCCGCTTCTGGTAATACATAGAGCATCTTTGACATTTTTACATGGCAAGAAGTTCTAGTCATCAGCAACCAGCCAAATTTGGAGCAGCACATCTGGTATCTTTCCCATGGGTTTGAGGATCAAAGGTACACAGATTTGCCAGACCAGTTTTCCATTCACATGGATAAGAAATATTCACATAAAATTGGTATAGATTCTTTCTTACTTTAGATGCCACTTAGACTGCCGTGAAACTGGAGGCCAATTGAGGAAATAAGAGAAATATAGTAGTTTCTGGGGAGAAATAGTGTTTGCCTTAGATACATATGTTTTCATATGGAAGTGATCTGTACTCTTCAATATTAGTGATTTTGAGAAGAGTAATCAATTCTTGAGCAGTGGTTCTCATTGACCCATTCTACTTGTAAAAAATAATTGTTTTAATGTGTATAAATATAATGCACATGATTCAAATTTTTTAATATCGTAGTCTATAAAAATCAAGTTTATTTGAAGAGTTTCTATCTTTGTCTACTGAAGAGGAGCTCATAATTGACGTTACAGCTTTTATTTGTTTTGCTTTGTTTTATAATTAGGGAACTATGCATATTTCTAACAAAAAAATAAGTTAGCTGTTTCTAGAAAGACAACTTACAAAATATATAGTTGTTTCTAGAAAGACAATTTACAATATACATAGTAATATATGTGTAATTTATAAAAATAAGTTAGTCGTACGAAATTCTTCTTCCTTAATTGGTTGATATTGTATCCCATGGTTAATCAGTCACCGATTTTTGCAAAATATGGAGTTGGTTTTAGTGACTATTAAGTATATAGAGCCCGGCATGAGTTCATAGGCTGCACATTGTCCTTTTTTGTTGTTATTTGTGAGGAAAAATTTGTATGTTGGCTACTGTAGGCAAAAGGAAGTTCAATTCTTGTCATCTGGGATAACAGTAGCAAGCTTTACTAACAAGATGACTGAAAGAAAACAAACCCAAAATGGATCACTACAAAAACTTAAAGTTGTCTTACAAACTAAAATAATTGAAGCTGATCATAGTTAAGAATGCTCGATTAATTCCTTTTACCACGTAATTATTCGCAGGTTGGATCTTCTTTTCAAAACTATTTAAGTTAACGATCTTTGTTATTACAGAAGCAAAAGCCTTTTGCTTGTTTAATTCATAGTTAAATAAAGTTTCAAGGAAAAATACTAATTTTAGTCATATGTTACAAAATTAGACCAGTCCACTGGATAGCATCGTCTTTTCACTTTGTTGGAAAAAATCAAGAGGCCTGTTGCAAAGTGACCAGCTGACTCCATTCAAGCCAAAAGAAAATTTCAGAAATCACAAACTGCCGATAAACCTCCACCAAGGTAAGTGATGAAGCTGCCTTTTACAATTCAAATTTTGTATAATTTGCTTTCGCTAAAAACACAAATGGAACTGCTACTAAAAGTAGAAATACCAACCAACCCCACTAACGAAATTTCCATGCAACCATCCCAGAGAATACATCTCTTATCAGGCATAGGTGGCCGTATGCTAAATCTGTGCCATGCATAACCAAATAGAAATACTTTTCATTTCGTTTTGGGGCTAAAGATTTGGAGTGCAAGACAGATAGTAAAATACCATACAATTTAATAACCATAATTGCAATGCAGTTTCAAGGAGGACAATTAGGGATGTATTTGGATTAGAATTATATTTATTTTTTCTAAATGTAAGTATAGTTTTAAATTTTATAAAAAATTATAAATCTAAATATTAACATTTTGATCTATTTGAGGTGAATAATAAAACTATCCATGTTTTACAAATAAAATTCATAAATTCATTTACATTAGTTATATGTATTGTCAAAACAAGCTGAATATCAATATTTTTTTTCCAACAAAGTTCCCATCCAAGTGCACCCTAACGCATTTGTTATAAAAGTGAGATATTTCAAATTCAATGCTCGGTAGGGAGTTAATGCCCATTTTTTTTGTTTTTTAGTACTCCTTCTGTTCTAAATTATTTGACTCATTTAATCGATTATGCGGGTATTAAAATAAGTAGATTTTTTAGTTAATTAAATATTTTTTTCATTTTTAATCTTTAAATTTTATTTTTATTTTTTTATTTATTAAAAAGTACTCAAATTTTAAAATTTTAATATGTTCCAAATTATTTCTCTCTCATGTTATTTAAATGGGACCAGCTGATTGGGAAAGAAATTATTTAATATGTTTAGAAAATAGAATATTATTAAATAAAGATAAATTTAGAATGTTAAATTTTAATTTTTTTTAAAAATAGATAATTTAACAACAATTTAGTCAGAAATATAATATATAATTTAGGATGGAAAGATTACTCTTAAAAAAAAAAAAACTCAAAAGTTGGATTGAAACGGCATTTTGCAAGAAATGGACATGGATTAGAAAACCATGAGGCCCAGACATGATTTCCAGGTATGGGAATGCTTTAGTCCAGCCTAAACAGCACTGTCAGCTAAGAACGAGAAACATGAGGCCGCGGCCTTTCTCCATTTTGTCTTGTAATACTATAGCTTTATAAATTGTTGACAAAGTTGCCCCTATAATATTATATTTTTTGTGATCACGTATGTATATAGTGCCACAAAATGGAATGCCAGAAACTTTCAGTGGAGTGAAGATAACGGTTAATTAAAAAAAAAAAAAAACCTACACTCTATCACTATTTTCAATTTGCCCCTTGTTTAAAAAATTGTGCCAATGTCACGCTTCCATTAAAATCCATCCAAGATTCCAAATCATTTAAACGTTTTGAAATAAATTATATAAAATGTCCTATATACCCTTTAGTACATCACTATTTACCATCCCATTAAAACTATTTGAGAATTGGAAAAAAAAAAAAAAACCGAAGTATCATAGAAGTGTGGGGCTACGGTGAGGTGATGGGGCAAGGGCAAGTGAGGGGGACGAAGGAGAAGACGTAAGAGGAGAACGCAAAAAAAATAAATAAATAAAAAACAAAAAAAAAGGACAAAGCAGAGAGCATTCCAGAAGTATATAGCCCATTCATTTTTGAGAGGGGATGAAAGGGGGAAGAAGGAAAAGAAGCTGATAGTGAGGGACATGGCTGTGAGGGACGGAAAATTGAAGGAAAGAAAGAAGAGAAGAAGAGGAGAGGTGGAAGAAGAAGAACAGAACGCAGTGGTGTAGGCGGAAGAAGAAAGGTGGAAGAAGAAGAGAAGCAACTGAGGGCAAAGGGGCGATGGCGATACGGTACGGTGGGGGAGTTGGGGAAAAAGCTGATTTTAGGGCCTTAGATGCGAGAAGATGATGATGTCAAGGGTAATTTTTGTTATTTTATAGAATTTATTAAAGATTTAATTTTTTGTTTGTTAAATTTATGACGGAAAGAAGGGAGAAATTGGCACAATTTTTTTAACAGGGGGCAAATTGAGAATTGTAATAGAGTATAGGGTGTTTTTTTAGTTAACCCCATAAAATAATTACTCAGGTAAAAACACTGACAAATCTTAAATTATTATAAAATTAGGGTAGTGTTAGAATAAAATCTACACACTACACACTAAGAAAATTCTAACTATTCTTTGCACAAGAATTTTTCTTTTCAAACTTCTCTCTTTCTTTCTCTCACAATTCTTTCTCTAATCTTTCTTTCACAAAATGATGGTGTATTCCAAGCTTAGAGAATAGTTCTATTTATAGAGCTCTCATAAGTGGAATACATCATGGCATACATCATCTTCCATAATACATCATGGAATACATCATCATCTACTAATCTTAATTAGTAGTGTCTCCACTAAATGATGGGCATCCATAAAAATCCATAATTAGTGGAGCTTCCACTAATTCACAATATATCATAACACTCCCCCTTGGATGTCCATCCATTACATAAAGAATATGCCTCGTTAAAACCTTACTAGATAAAAACTCAGTGGGAAAAAAAATCTAGTGAAGGAAAAAAAGTACACTATTCTATATGTCTGTTTATTACTCCCCCTGATGAGATGATTCCTTTAAATCTTTAAACCGACGCATACCGATTTTATATCTCAACTTCTCAAATGTTGCAGTCGGTAAAGTCTTCGTGAAAATATCTGCGAGGTTATCATATGACTGAATTTGTAGCACATCAATTTCACCTTTCTTCTGGAGTTCATGAGTAAAGAAGAATTTTGGTGAAATATGTTTTGTCCGATCTCCTTTAATATATCATTCTCGTAATTGAGTTATGCAAGCTGCATTGTCTTCATAAAGAGGAGTTGGAATACCTTTGATTGATGATAATCCATAACTTTCTCGGATATAATGAATCATGGATCTTAGCCATACACATTCTCGACTTGCTTCATGAATGGCTATAATTTCAAAGATGATTTGAAGAAGTAGTCGCTATAGATTGTTTCGTAGAACGCCATGATATAGCAAGTATTTCCACATGTAAATAGATAGCCCGTTTGAGAACGTACTTTATGTGGATCAGATAAATAACCAGCATCTGCATAACCTATCAATGTTGGACTGATTTTATTTGAATAAAATAATCCGAGATCAATTGTACCTTGGAGATATCGAAGGACTTGTTTAATTCCATTCCAATGTCGTCGTGTTGGTGAAGAACTAAATCTTGCTAATAAATTGACAGCAAAAGCAATATTAGGTCGTGTGTTATTAGCAAGATACATCAATGCACCAATTGCACTGAGATATGGTACTTCAGGACCAAGGAGTTCTTCATCATTTTCTTAAGGTCGGAAAGGATCTTTATCCACATTTAATGATCGGACGATCATTGGAATACTCAATGGATGTACTTTATCCATGTAAAATCTTTTTAGCACTTTTGCTGTATATGTTGATTGATGAATAAATGTTCCACTCTCCAGATGTTCAATTTGTAAACCAAGGCAAAATTTGGTTTTACCAAAATCCTTGATTTCGAATTCTCTTTTTAAATAATCAATTGTTTCTTGGAACTCTTCAGGAGTTCCAATAAGATTAATATCATCAACATATATAGCTAATATCACAAATTTAGAACCAGATTTCTTAATAAAAATACATGGACATACATGGTCATTTTTAAATCCCGCTTTCAATAAATATTCACTAAGACGTGTGAACCACATGCGCCTGCATTGCTTCAGTGCCATATAATGATTTCTGCAACTTGATGGAGTAATTTTCACGAGGATAATGTTTATATGCTTCGTGCATATGAAATCCTTCGGGATTTTCATGTAAACATCATTTTCTAAATTTTCATATAAGTAAGCGATGACAACATCTAATAGGCGCATATCTATCTTTTCATGCACTCGCCAAACCGATAAGATATCTGAGTGTAATAGCATCAACAACAGGAGAATAAGTTTCATCATAATCAATACCTAATCTTTGTGAAAAACCTCGGGCTACTAATCGCGCTTTATATCGAACGATTTCACTCTTTTCATTGCGCTTTCGCACAAATATCCATTTGTAGCCAACAGTGTTTTACACCTTCTCGGTGTTCGGACCGCAGTCCGAAGACTTCACGTTTTGTCGCTGCATTTAACTCCGATTGAATCGCATCTTTCCATTGCAGCCAATCTTTTCTATGCCGACATTCATCAACCGATATTGGTTCAGGATCATCATTATCCCGTGTAACATCAAGAGATATATTGTATGCAAATATATTATCAATAACAGCTTCTATCCGATTCCAACTTCTACCTGAAGTGGTATAATTGATAGAAATTTCAGTGTTACTTTCATCAACTTCCGGTTCTTTGTCATCGCTTCTCTCTTGGTCTTTATCATTCTTTTCTTCAATATGATCTTCTAGATCATTTAATCCTCTTTTCTTTCGAGGATTTTTATCTTTAGAACCAAGAGGTCGGCCACGCTTCGGCGTGTTTTTGACTCAAGCAGCTATAGGTATAATATTTTGTTCTGCTAGAACTTCAATTTGAATAGGAGCATTTATAGTCGGAATATGCGATTTTGTAATTCTTCCGGAGTCAACAAAAGCGTCTCGGCATTTGATTTGCAATGCTTTGCAAATGAATTATCTTTTGAACTTCAAGTTCACATGCGCTTGTGCGCGGATCAAGATAATTTAATGATGTTGTCCAAGCAAGATCATTTTTATACTGTTTTGGTTCTCCCCCTAATTTAGGGAATAATGATTCATCAAAATGACAATCAGCAAATCTTGTTGTGAATACATCTCCTGTCAGGGGTTCAACATACCTGATAATAGAGGGAGAATCATATCCAACGTAGATCCCCTTTCTTCTTTGAGGACCCATCTTTGTACGTTGGTTTGGTGCAATTGGAACATATACAGCACACCCAAAAATTCTTAAATGAGCTATATTTAGCTCGAAACCAAAAGCCAATTGTAAGGGAGAAAATTTGTGATAACTTGTTGGCCTTAGGCGTACAAGTGCTGCAGCATGCAAAATAACATGTCCCTAAGCAGTTGTCGGGAGATTTGTTCTCATTAATAACGGTCTAACAATTAATTGTAACCGTTTAATGAATGATTCAGCTAGACCATTCTGAGTATGAACATGAGCTACTGGATGTTCAATAGTAATGCCAATTGACAGGCAATAAGCATTAAAAGCTTAGGAGGAATATTCTTCAGCATTATCTAGACGGATCCTTTTGATCGGATAATCTGGAAATTGCGCTCTTAAGCGAATTATTTGGGCAAGCAATCTCGCGAACGCCAGGTTGCGAGTTGATAATAAACTAACATGCGACCATCAGGTCGATGCATCAATTAAAATCATAAAGTATCTGAATTGCCCACATGGTGGATTAATTGGTTCACATATATCACCATGAATTCTTTCTAAAAATACTCGGAGACTCAAACTCCACTTTTGTTGGAGATGGTTTAATAATCAATTTCCCTTGAGAACATGCAGCACATGAAAATTTATCAGATGTCAAAATCCTTTGACTTTTCAAAGGATGACCATGCGTATTTTCAATTATTCTTCGCATCATAATAGCTCCTGGATGACCCAAACGGTCATGCCAAATGATAAATGTAACAGGATCAGTAAATTTCTGATTTACTGAATGATGCATTTCAATTGCATGGATTTTTGTGTTATATAGGCCAGAAGAAAGAGATGGTAGCTTTTCTAATAAAGATTTCTTACCCGACATTATTTGAGTAATATAGAGATACTCAAAACTATTTTCTTCCATTGTTTCAATGTGATATCCATTTCGGCGAATATCTTTAAAGCTTAATAAATTTCTTCGAGATTTTGAAGAAAATAACGCTTTAGGAATAACAATATTTGTTCCTCCGGGTAATACAATATTAGCTCTTCCAGAGCCTTTAATCAACTTTACACTACCACCTATAGTATTAACATTTGTTTCTCCCATCTGCAGGTAAGAGAAATATTTTTTATCTTTCAATATGGTGTGTGTTGTACCACTATCAATTAAGCATATATCTTCAATGCCATTTGTGTATCCAGTAAGCGGAATAATAGTCATCTGGGCACAAATATATATATGCAAACGTAAATATTATTAGAATAGAATGAAAATAAAAATATAAAAATATCAGGGTGAGGCTTTAGTTATTTTGGACACTGCCATCACAAATTAAATGGTCTATCCTACCGTCTGGGTGTTCAAAAAAATCCGATACATCCATATGTGTAATATTGATATTAAGATCTTCAGGATCAATATCATCATTCTCAGCACTATTTATTGGATGTTGAGAAAAATTTGCTTCCACATTTTTATGTTGCAATGAAGCTTGATACAATTCAACTAAATGCTTAGCCGTACGACAGGTACGAGACTAATGACCTTTTATACCACAGCGATAACATTTATCTTCAGCGATAACATTTATCTTCATAATTTTTAGGAACATCATTTCCTTTTCCTTTCACGTTAGTTTTTGGCCACTTCTGGTGGTTGTCATTATTTCTCGTAACTTTATTTTGACTGTTGCGATCATAATGAATATTTTTATCACGACTATATATATGTCCACGGCCACGGCCATATCCACGACCACGACCACGACCACGACCACGACCTCTTCCAGGGCCAAAATTACGAGTTCTAACATCATTCACTTCCAGGAATGGAGTAGAACCCGTTGGTCGAGTTTCATGATTTTTCATTAATAACTCATTATTTTACTTAGCTACGAGAAGACAAGATATCAATTCTGCATATTTCTTGAATTCCTTTTCTCGATATTGCTGCTGCAGGAGCACATTCGAGGCATGAAAAGTAGAAAAAGTTTTTTCTAACATATCCTCATCAGTAATATTTTCTCCACACAGTTTTAGCTGCGAGCTAATTTTAAAAATAGCAGAATTATACTCACTAATAGATTTAAAATCTTGTAATCGCAAATGCATCCAGTCATACTGTGCCTTTGGAAGGACGACCATCTTTTGGTGATCGAACCTTTCTTTCAAATTAGTCCACAAAATAAGTGGATTTTTCACGGTAAGGTATTCAACATTTAAGTCATCATGAAGATGATGACGGAGAAAAATCATAACTTTAGCATTATTTTGTGATAATGATGGATTTCCTTCTACAATGGTATCTTCCAGACCCATTGCAGCTAAATGCATTTCAGCATCTAGTATCCAAGATAAATAGTTTTTCCCAGTAATATCAAGAGCTGCGAACTTGAGTTTGGTAAGATTTGCCATGTGGATACAAAATCAAATAGAAAAAGTACTTACCTTCCTCTTTTGTTCAAGAACACTTCAATAGTACCACCGTGATTATAACATTCAATACTTCGGTAGAGTCTCGTGCTGATAACGTGTTATAAAATTAGGGTAGTGTTATAATAAAATCTACACATTACACACTAAAAAAACTCTAACTATTCTTTGCACAAGAATTTTTCTTTTCAAACTTCTCTCTTTCTTTCTCTCACAATTCTTTCTCTAATCTTTCTTTCACAAAATGATGGTGTATTCCAAGCTTAGAGAATAGCTCTATTTATAGAGCTCTCATAAGTGGAATACATCATGGCATACATCATCTTCTATAATACATCATGGAATACATCATCTTCCCATCATGGAATACATCATCATCTACTAATCTTAATTAGTAGTGTCTCCACTAAATGATGGGCATCCATAAAAATCCATAATTAGTGGAGCTTCCACTAATTCACAATATATCATAACATAAATAGATATGGTTAATTTTTACTTTGCGATATTAATTAATATTTATTTTTGACAGTGGGCATTAACTTAATTGGTTAACATGCACTTTCTCTCTTCCTTTCTTCTTAGTTTTTACTTGCTCCGTCCCTTTTTATTTTTTTATTTTAATTAAAATATTTATCTTAATTTATTTGTTTCATTAGTAAATTAATACGATATTAATTATTATTTTTTCACAAATACTCATTTTTAATACAATAAGTATTGTACACTTATAATGAGAAATAAAAGTAAATTAAATATAAAAATTTGAAATTTAATTATTCTTTAATAAAAAAAGAGATTTTTTTAGAGTAAAATAAGAAATATTAATTAATTAATCGAAATTTTTCTTAAAACTTGTGAATTGGTTAAAATGAACAGATAAAAGGGAACGGATGGAGTATCTTCTAATTTAATTCCTTGTTCAGATCTTCTTGATTGTGGTGTTCTCCATAAGAGAACATACAGATTGAAACTTGAGGCATGAAGAAAGCAATTTTGGTCATATCTTTTCTATGCTATCCCGAATGGCAAAAGTAGAAATTTCCCTGCAATGGCATTGCACTCTCTCATGCCCGGATCTATTAGACAGATGAGAGTATCAAAGTTAAATTGAGAAACTACTAAATATTAGGGTGATGGACATTTTATAAACTTTTTTGGTGTGTGGATTTTGTGAGTGGCTACATCTAATTGATACTCCTTAATGTTTAAACTCTTTATTGTGAACTAACTTTGCTAAGATGATTGACTCTAAAGAATTCATGCGCTAAGGAATCGCACTTCTCTCCAGGGAAGTTTTTGAGCCAGAAACTAAGTTCAGAGAAAATTAAAAAAGAGAACTAAAAGATTAACATTACTAAAATAAGGACTAAATACGATGTTTGTTGATCGAACAACTGTCGTATTTGCTAAATATGACGACTAAACGATGATTACTCAACTTTCGTATTAAGCTAATACGACAGTCAAATAAGACAATTATTTGAAAGAGTAATTTTTTATCAGGCCAGAAGATTTAATGACATGATTAGAAAAATCGTCGTATTAGTTAAAAATAACTGTCATTTTTAACTAACAAATATGACAGCTTCCACCTGTCTTATTTGAATAGAGCATATGATGGCGTATAACCGTTGTGTTTGACTAGCAGATACGACGACTTTTAACCGTTGTGATTGACTAGCATATACGTCGATGTCGTGGTATTTGATGATCAAATACGACTATGGTTGCCATCATTTTTAATCTGCTAATCATTGGAAAATACGACAAAATACGACGACTGGCGTATTAGGTTTTTTTAAAGTATTTTTTTATTAGTATTTAATCCTATATACGTATAATTTCAAGTCAAATACTATAGAATCAACTCATTCAACATCAAATATAATAAAACACAATTTCCTCATTGCCAAACAATTCAAAAGCAATATTCTCAATACTCAAATCATAAATAATCTACAAAGTCTAAAAAAAAAGGTCAAGAAATCGATCAGAAGCAGTAATACAAATATAAACAAGAAGGAAATCAAAATATGTCACTCAACATGGACAGACTTGTCAGGATCACATGATCCAACGGGTTGAGAAGTAGAACCAACACCAGGAGATGCCGTAGAAGCACTAGATAGAGGTATAAGCGCTACATTAAATACACCTACATCAAGTCTACGAGATAATGCTTCCATGATAGTTTGAAGTGTAGCTATACGTAATTCATAAGCCTCTCGCTCACGCTACATCTTAGCCTACATCTCAGTTCGTTTCTCATCCTGCATACGTGCCTCAACCTCAATCTTGACGACCTCCTCAACATTTGCAACAGAACTTGATGATTGATTGACTAAGGTTGGTATTGGTTCCTTTTCCTTGCACCTAACATGACCTCTTGTTTTTGGATAGAACAATTGCCGGAGTATCTGATCCTTCAATTTCTCTGTATGCTTAGACTCAGATAGTACCTACCACTCTATCTCTAATCGGTCTTACAAAATTAAAAAATAATATATCAAATTTATATTATGTTAACGTTTGCTTTGTTTTTGAATTATGCATGAGCTGCACAAAACTGCAAATATTTATGTTTTTTGAACAATGGCTTTATAAGATTTTTTAGTTAAAATTTCTCTGCTGAAGGAAAGAAGTGTATTATCATGTTTCTGGATTTGTTAACAATTGTAGAGCATATTCCTTGATTCCCTTTTCAATCGTTTAGTCAGATAAATCTATAGAGGCCCTGTTGTTTATGACCAATTTTCTCTCTCTTGGGAAATGATTGTTTCTTAGTGTTCAGCATTGGATTTAATAATGATACTTTTCATTGGCAATAATAAGTATTTCTTAAGACAATTGAAGCACAAAGGGTTCCAAAAGTTAAAGCTAGGAAATTCTTTCGTAAAAGATTTTGTAACAAACAAGAGCTGAGATTATGAATTTTGGACATATGAAGAGCAGCATAAGAAATTTTAGTAATAACTTAGATTTGAATAGCAGGAAATTTTGTTAAATAATTCAGAAGATACGTGTAATTATATGAACTCCTTGAAATAAATTTGAGATGAATGAAAATTTACGACTAAGTCTAAGTTGCTTCTTGAAAATTCTGTTCGCATCTCTTAGGATTTCCCTATGTATCTTTAGCTAATTTTTATTTTTTTCCCAATGTTTTTCAAATGCCTGTGCCTTTGCTAAAATTCCATATCTTAATGAGCTTTGAGGTAGGATAAGCTCCATAGTTAATGTAGTCTGACCATGTCTAGCTTCAAGTTCTTAGTACAACAACAACAATAATTAAATTTTAATCTTAAGAAATTTATGATAGAATGCATGAAATAATATAAGACTACTTTTAATTCAAGTTCCTAGAACCAAAGAAAAAAATGTGACCCTAAGGATAGCGGAATTATTACTTCTCTCTTTCACTTCCTTGATTTGATGTTTCTCCTTGTTGCATCCTTAAACATGATCTTTGTATGCTAAAATGGAAATGCTGGTTGCATCTTTCAGCCGTCGTATTAATTTATAATATTAAAAAAATTAATTTAATAATTTTTTATTTGGATTATATATATATATATATATATATTATAAATATGACAAATAAAATTATATAAATTTTATTTTTACAATAATAATTATACATAAAATGTCTACGTATGAATGGATTAATAATTAAGATAGTATGTTATATTATATGTGTGTATTTGTGTTATATATATATATATATATATATATATATATATATATATATAATAGAAAAACTAATAAAATGAAATGAAATGAAATTTATATCCTTTAATTACAGATATATGACAACTTAAGATGTTTAAAAAAGTTTAATAATCAATGACTAAATATATATTTATAAAGTTAAAACAAGTTCGGTGACTAAATTTAAAGATTATTTGAATAATATATTACAATAGCGAGAAAATCTAGTGCACTTACATTTGTAAATATATTAAATTAATGATCCAACTGTTAAATTTGTTAAATTTTTTACCAAACGTATTGTGATCAAATTTAAAAATAATAAAATAAAATTTAAATTATTTTTTTAATAATTAGAATTAAAAATGACGACCAAAGCCGTCGTATTAGCTAGTTAAAAATGACGGTTCATGCAAGAACTGTGGTACTCATAGAATCAAACACGAAGCCATACGGAATTGTCATATTATTTGTGACCATTATATTAGGCTTTGACAGTTTTTAAATTAAGTTTTTATATTTTATATACGATGATTTTTCGTAATCGTCATATTTATTTTTATATAATATGATAGTTATTATAAATCATCGTATTAAGTGAAACTAATACGACAACTAGATTTAATCGTCATATTAAATTGATATAATACGACGGTTGAGGTTTAATCATCATATTAAGTCGATCTAATACAATATTTATGTTATGAATTATTGGAATCTCCATTAATTAGTGGAGGCTCCACTAATTATGGATTTATGTGAATTATTAGAAGATTTTTATGGATGTCTACCATTTAGTGGAGACACCACTAATTAAGATTAGTGGAAGATGATGTATGCCATGATGTAATCCACTAATTAGAGCTTTATAAATAGAGCTATTCTCTAAACTTGTAATACACCATCATTTTGTGAAAGAAAGATTAGTGAAAGAAAGATTAGAGAAAGAATTGTGAGAGAAAGAAAGAGAGAAGTTTGAAGAGAAATTCTTGTGCAAAGAATAGTTAGAATTTTCTTAGTGTGTAGTGTGTAGATTTTATTCTAACACTACCCTAATTTTATAACACGTTATCAGCACGAGTCTCTACCGTTATTAAAGCCAGAAGATAGATACGCATTTATTGATCTCGCTAAATTCGAATTTGTAGGCCTTGATATTTCTGAAAAATAAAAATTTATATGTCATACAGAAATGCATCTAAATGCTAAAAAAAAAGGAGATCCATATGTCATGTGGATAAAAAGAAAGATTTGACCACCTAAAGATGGTCGTACTACCCACTGCACGGTATGAATGGTTGCACCTGAAGTTGCAAGATTGTAAAATCGTGAACTCCATGATGTATAAAACTACATTTTAGTTAAAAATTTTACGGAGAAAAAGTTACTGATGAAGTTATATTGGAGAAGACATTCTCCACTTTTCATGTCCTACAATAACAATATCGAGAAAAATGGTATCCAAAATTGACAGCTTTAACATGAGTTATTATTGAGAAATCATGAAGCCAGATGAACTAGCTCAACAGCACTCCCAAAAGTGAATGCTGTTGGCTCCAGCAGAAGCCATCGTTATAGTCGTAGTTGTGGCAGTGGCCGTGGTTATGGTCATGGACACACTCGATATTTCTCTTATCACAGAGAAATACTGGCCACCTGAAGTGAAACGGAAAAGATAATAAGGGAAAAAGATATTTCCATTAATAATAAGCATCACATCTTTTATTCATATCACTAGTGTTCATATGAACTTGAGGATATATGCTTAAAGTTGCTCTTTTGTAATTGAGCTGACAAATGTAAGATGAAGGTTTGTAATTGTTCTTTTTCAATATTTACATTAGAGGAAGACAAATAATTAGTAATTATGGACTTCAGCTCATCTTTTTCGACATCCTCCTCCTTTTCTTTCCCCTTTGAGCCAGCATCGAGACTAGCAGCAGAATTAGCCGTAAAATTACTGCGAAATGAGTCTTGGGATTTTATGATCTCCTTAAGTTTATTATAATTAAATTTCTTATTATATTTGGCCTTGAAGTATGCTTGTCTCAATTTCTGTGTTTGGTTCTCTAACTGCGTATTAGGACTTTCTTCCACCAACTGTTTTTCACATTCCAGTATCGCAATGGCTTCTTTCAACTTCTTCTCAGCCATATGTCCTCCTTTTTCTTTATTTTGCATCTCC
This sequence comes from Voacanga thouarsii, assembly GCA_026120185.1. Lineage (NCBI taxonomy): Eukaryota > Viridiplantae > Streptophyta > Magnoliopsida > Gentianales > Apocynaceae > Voacanga > Voacanga thouarsii. The sequence continues at coordinate 260,989 of JANUWF010001723.1, read as the reverse complement.
TGTAAATCGAAGTGATATCATCGGTTATTTACTTATAAATCTTTCATAGTTTCATACTTGTAAATTATAAGTATATATGAGAGAGAATCTGAACATTCTTGATTATGATCTCCAAGCTCACCAATTTCCTGTGAGGCCATCGACGAATTCCTAACTCCCTACATCTTTTCTTGAGACGGGTTATGCCAATATTCAGTTCTTTGGCTGCGCTCTTGATTGGTAGGTAAAAGTACTGCGAAATTGTTTCTCTTGATAGTGTCTGGGAGTTATTGCCCTTCTTCTCTCTCTGCCTCTTAATCATCTTCTTCTCCCCAGGAATTTTGTCAGCAATAATATCTTGAACTTCGATATTATGCATTTCATGAGTACTTACTCCGACTTCGTTGCCAAGACCACTCACTATTTCTCCTAGAAAAAAAAAATAATATCAGTAAAGGTAATACCATTCAAAATCCATGTTTAAATGTATAATAACTCGGAAACATATTCCGCTTTGTTCAAAATCCATTAGAGAGTAGAAAGGATCATGCACAAGCATATCCTCATTCAAAGGAATAGCATCAAGAGGAACAGTATCAAAAGCAGTCTCTTGTAGGGGCAGATCAACTTGGTCCAAAGCAGTATGTTCAAAACTTCTACTGATTTACATAAAAAACAAACCAAAAGAGAGTTTAATTTCATTATCAAGCATACTAAAAACAAATGGAAGCCCTCAAAGATATCTCACCTGAAATTAGGAGGAAGCGGTTGGTATGGAAAGGAAAACATATCAAAATCTTCTGCGTTCGAATTAGGCAGAAGCGGTTGGTTTGGAAAGGAAAACATATCAAAATCTTCTATCTTCGAATTAGGCAGAAGCGGTTGGTTTGGAAAGGAAAATACATCAACATCTGCTGCAGAAACCGAGTCAAAATTTGACCATGTTTCAAATGAATTACGAGTCTCCATATCTGCTTTGTGATTTTTGTTTTTTATGTTTACTAATGACTGATAACTGAGATATATATCGATACATACATATATATATATATATATATATATATGTATGAGGAAGAAGAAGAGGTAGATGGTAGGTAGAGGGTCGGAGGAGAAGAAAAGACAAGAGAGGAAGAGGAAAAGTCGATGCACGGGAAGAGTGAAAAAAAAAGGAGATATTTTTCTTGGCATTTCCTGCTTGTCATCATTTTCTTATATTTCTTTTCTTATTCTCTTGTGAAATCATTATTCCCTAAATTAGGGGGAGAACAGAAACAGTACAAGAAAGATCGTGATTGGACAACATCATTAAATTATCTTGATCCGCGCACAAGCGCATGTGAACTTGAAGTTCAAAAGATAATTCATTTGCAAAGCATTGCAAATCAAATGCCAGACGCTTTTGTTGACTCCAGAAGAGTTACAAAATCGCATATTCTAGCTATAAATGCTCCTATTCGAATTGAAGTTCCAGTAGAACAAAATATTATACCTATAGTCTGCTGAGTCAAAAACACGCCGAAGCATGGTCGACCTCTTGGTTCTAAAGATAAAAATCCTCGAAAGAAAAGAGGATTAACTGATCCGAAGATCATATTGAAGAAAAGAATGATAAAGACCAAGAGAGAATCGATGACAAAGAACCGGAGGTTGATGAAAGTAACACTGAAATTTCTATCAATTATACCACTTCCGGTAGAAGTTGGAATCGGATAGAAACTGTTATTGATAATATATTTGCATACAATATATCTCTTGATGTTACACAGGATAATGATGATCCTGAACCAATATCAGTTGATGAATGTCGGCATAGAAAAGATTGGCTGCAATGGAAAGATGCGATTCAATCGGAGTTAAATGCACTGACACAACGTGAAGTCTTTGGACCTGCAATCTGAACACTAGAAGGTGTAAAACCTGTTAGCTACAAATGGATATTTGTGCGAAAGTGCAATGAGAAGAGTGAAATCGTTCGATATAAAGCGCGATTAGTAGCCCAAGGTTTTTCACAAAGACTAGGTATTGATTATAATGAAACTTATTCTCCTGTTGTTGATGCTATTACACTCCGATATCTTATCAGTTTGGCAGTACATGAAAAGATAGATATGCGCCTATTAGATGTTGTCACTGCTTACTTGTATGGAAATTTAGAAAATGATGTTTACATGAAAATCCCCGAAGGATTTCATATGCCTGAAGCATATAAACATTATCCTCGTGAAAATTACTCCATCAAGTTGCAGAAATCATTATATGGCCTGAAGCAATCTGGGCGCATGTGGTTCGCACGTCTTAGCGAATATTTATTGAAAGCGGGATTTAAAAATGACCAGGTATGTCCATGTGTTTTTATTAAGAAATCTGGTTCTAAATTTGTGATATTAGCTATATATGTTGATGATATTAACCTTATTGGAACTCCTGAAGAGCTCCAAGAAATAATTGATTATTTAAAAAGAGAATTCGAAATCAAGGATTTTGGTAAAACCAAATTTTGCCTTGGTTTATAAATTGAACATCTGGAGAGTAGAACATTTATTCATCAATCAACATATACAGCAAAAGTGCTAAAAAGATTTTACATGAATAAAGCACATCCATTGAGTATTCCAATGATCGTCCGATCATTAAATGTGGATAAAGATCCTTTCCGACCTCAAGAAAATGATGAAGAACTCCTTGGTCCTGAAGTACCATATCTCAGTGCAATTGGTGCATTGATGTATCTTGCTAATAATACACGACCTGATATTGCTTTTGCTATCAATTTATTAGCAATATTTAGTTCTTCACCAACACGACGATATTGAAATGGAATTAAACAAGTCCTTCGATATCTCCAAGGTACAATTGATCTCGGATTATTTTATTCAAATAAAATCAGTCCAACATTGATAGGTTATGCAGATGCTGGTTATTTATTTGATCCACATAAAGCACGTTCTCAAACGGGCTATCTATTTACATGTGGAAATACTGCTATATCATGACGTTCTACGAAACAATCTATAGCAACTATTTCTTCAAATCATGCTGAAATTATAGCCATTCATGAAGCAAGTCGAGAATGTGTATGGCTAAGATCCATGATTCATTATATCCGAGAAAGTTGTGGATTATCATCAATCAAAGATATTTCAACTCCTCTTTATGAAGACAATGCAGCTTGCATAGCTCAATTACGAGGAGGATATATTAAAAGAGATCGGACAAAACATATTTCACCAAAATTCTTCTTTACTCATGAACTCCAGAAGAAATGTGAAATTGATATGCTACAAATTCGGTCATGTGATAACCTCGCAGATATTTTCACGAAGACTTTACTGACTGCAACATTTGAGAAGTTGAGATATAAAATCGGTATGCGTCGGTTTAAAGATTTAAAGGAATCATCTCATTAGGGGGAGTAATAAACAGACATATAGAATAGTGTACTCTTTTTCCTTCACTAGATTTTTTTTCCCACTGGATTTTTATCTAGTAAGGTTTTAACGAGGCATATTCTTTATGTAATAGATGGACATCCAAGGGGGAGTGTTATAAATTATTGGAATCTCCATTAATTAGTGGAGGCTCCACTAATTATGGATTTATGTGAATTATTAGAAGATTTTTATGGATGTCCACTATTTAGTGGAGACACCATTAATTAAGATTAGTGGAAGATGATGTATGCCATGATATAATCCACTAATTAGAGCTCTATAAATAGAGCTATTCTCTAAGCTTGGAATACACCATCATTTTGTGAAAGAAAGATTAGTGAAAGAAAGATTAGAGAAAGAATTGTGAGAGAAAGAAATAGAGAAGTTTGAAGAGAAATTCTTGTGCAAAGAATAGTTAGAATTTTCTTAGTGTGTAGTATGTAAATTTTATTCTAACACTACCTTAATTTTATAATAATTTAGAAATAATTATTTATATTAATCTTACGAAGATTTTTTTGGCCGTTATGTTACGTCCTGTCGTATTTTGGCTTTTTTTTTTTTTGTTGTTTGTAGTGTAAGATTTTGACCAAGAGGACTATAGAGTTGTTTTCACAAATTTCTTTTCCTGATGTGACATAAAAAGAATATTTTTTGATAGTTACGATTACCTACTTGCTTTTAGGCCGGCAATATTGTCAAAACTAGTCGCTAAATATGAAAAGAAATTTTCCCCCTCCCCACATGTTTTAGCTTTATTTAAGAAAGGCCATCCGGAATTTGAAGGTCAATTCAGTCATTCTCGGGCTTTCATTGGTTCCCACTTTTGCAGTTGTTTTAGATAGCTGATGAGAAGTTAAATATATTACTGTTTTTTTTTTTGGGGTGGGTTCAGTTTATATTACTCTATTAAATTGATTAGATATACAGTTGCCATACGATATATATATATATATATATATCTTTTGGGTAACCTTACTGAGTAATTAATTTAGCATTTATAAAACATTATTATTTTTACAATACCAAATAACGAACGTAAACTAAATTACAGTCATAATTTGTGGGTATCAAGTTAGATGATTATTAATTTAACCCTCAAGCATTTGATATCACTTAGTAATATTAATGAGACCTCTTTTATTGTAGTTATAATCAAAATACATGTGAAACTTTTGAGGGTGAATGCATAGAGAATTACTGCCGTGATAGACTCTTTCCTTATTTGGTTACTTAGCTAGAGAAAATAAAATTCATTTTCAGTAACAGGATATCTTTAAGGCTAAAGGAAAGTTCCATTAAGAGCAGGAAGAAATGAAGCACGCAGACCTTGACAGAGAACCAATTTTACGTTTACGCAGAGGATGTTCTCTAAAGGATGAACTTACAGGATTTCAGATGTCGAGGATCAAAGACACAACAATATTTTACACAAAAAGACCAATGATTTATCTACGGAAACAAACATGCTAGGACAGCCACTAGGCAGAAAATCAGGGTTCAAGTTCAATAGCTGGAGCAATATTTGGTGTATTCGTCGCTGATTCTTGAGTTTGGATTTGATTACTCTTCCTGCTCTGTAGATATTCGCCATATAAGTGTGAAACAAATCCCCAAAGGCAGAGAGCAAGTGAAAGACCCTTTTCTGCTGTAAATTTGTCGTGGAAGAATATAACAGCTAAAACCTCAGAAACTGGAAGTAGAACAGTGGTGATGATTCCGTTTACTAAAGCTGAAGAACAGAAGATGATTCCGACAGCTCCCAATATGAGACATTGAAAAGCGATGGAACAGGAGACTATCACCACATAATATTTGACTTCTCCTATGGCAAATGCTCTTGCTTCTCTTCCAATTACCTGCAAAATCAATATACAACATGAAATCTTCAAAGATGCCAACGTGAAAAAGGACAAAAAGAATATATGACATATTTCCAACTTTGAGAAATTTTAGGATCCAACAGTATTAAAAGATCAAGGCGAAAAACTAAAGTAGGTTTCTTCCTAATTAATCTTGTGAAGATCACAAAACGTTAAGGCAAGTAGTATTTTTCTTTACTGGCTCATCCTGCGTGTCTCGATGGGTATAGTTAGCTTATATTGATTATATAAGAAGGATCCATAGACCATGCAGTCGACTGTTGGTGTATGTAGTTTAATATGCGTTGACATCATCAGTGCATTCCCAAGTGGATGGAATTAGGTGACTTTACTCTAGCATGACATTTGGGGAGACATCAGTAGAGGGTGTCAGCCTTCATTCAAAATTAAATATTTTTATTTTTTTTAATTTTAAAAATAAATATCTAAATATATTCTTACTCTACCTTTACACAACTAATGTTCCCTAATTAGGAAATACAAGTTGGATTAAAATATGAATCACTCGACTATTATTTTTAATTAAATAAAGATAATATAATAATTTATTTATAATCAAAATTTTTTAAATTTTTTATAGCAAATTAAAATGACATATTTAAATATGACAAGAGTGGGTTTTATGTTGTGGAACTTCTTGGGTGCATATATGACTCCAATAAGTTGACTTTCTTGTGCAGGAACGGTAACATGTCCAGCGTATGTCCAACCGGTCTAGGGTTTGAAGCCTCTCGTCCGTAAATACTACGTACTGGAACGTTGCACGTATTATATGTATACACAAGTTCTACCATGTGGGTTTCTACGTGGGTGATTTCTTTCCTTCAACCATCGGAATTATCATCCGTACGTCACATGATTGTTTTTAACCATATCCTTACTGATTCTTTGAATCTGTCTGATAAATAGGCATGTCGATATTTTGAGGATCAAAATGTAAGCTCATGCAACTTTTGGAAGTCTTAATTTGGTGTGTAATAAAATCTGGAGAGAGAGACATGAAGAGAAGAAGGTACCTTAAAATCATTGTTTATGATCATCCCCACAGTGGCAAATACAGTAGCAGCGATGGACAGCACCATTTGGATCTCCATGACCATGGTATAGCTTATTGCTACCCTTGCTTTCATGTACACGAATTCTATCAAAGGGAAAATCAACCCAGTCAGAAAGGCAGTAACAAACATCATGGCAAAACCGAAACCGTAAGCTTTCTTGCTCTCGCCCGCAGGTCTGTCACTGCTTGCATGCATGGCCAAAGCGGCTGCTCCCACCGTCAGCAGGATAATCGCGTTTGTTGAGTATGGAGTAAACTTCTGCTTAACCAAAATGAAAGCACAAAAAGCAGTGAAAACAAGCTGTGAAGCCAAGATAAGGGTGGAGGTTGACACCGGCAGGCGCTGCTGTGCAATTGAGTACAAAAAATTACTTGCACCCACCACGACACCGATCGCAACAGCGGCGAGGAACGTCGGAAGTGGCGTAAGGAACAGCTTAGTGTTGCCTCCATCAGTTTTACGCCTCTGAAAATAAGAAATCAAGAGTAGGATGAGAACAATTGGCCATCCACCAGTTTGTAACCAGGTGGAAAACCATACTCTTGCGCCTCCTTTGACGAAATAGAGGCGCAGAAGCAATGGACCACCGGCAGTGCCGATGACTACCAGTAGACAGCTGATTCCAAGGAGAATTCTCCTCTTGGAGTTGCTAAGCGGAGCACCCATACTGTTACAAAATTCTGGGGCTTTGCTAGAGATTTAGTAGAAAATTTGAAGACTCTGCTATTTCCCTAGGGAAGAGAGAACAACATAGAATTTTCTATCTTCTGCAGAAGAGAGTTGAGACTTCAGGGAGATATATATAGAATCATAGCTGGGTGTACACAAAGGTGGGCTGGCTGAGCTCAATAGCATGCCTAATAATTGTAATGGCATCTTTTGCCTTGTGTTAGAAAGGAAGATTAACAAAATGATCAAGTTGTTCAAATTTGATATCAAGGGGTTTGCAATCCCATCCATTGGTGTTCTAATAAAGTATAGGTATAAATATTTTTCTTAAAAATTTATAAACATTGTAGTGGATATGTTAATAATAGAGTGGTTTGTGAAAATATTTTTTATTCAGCAAATTTTAATCACACATTTAGATATTTTAAAAGTCGGATAATATAATAACATTAGAGATGACAATCGTGTCGTGTTTGGGTTGACGGGTCGTGTCAATTTGAAATAATTACACTCAACAGATCAACTCGACACGACCCGATTAGTAAACATGTTGTGTCAACTTGTTTATTTTCGTGTCGTGTTCGTATTATAAAATAGGTTAACACGACATGACATGATTAGATATAAAAATTAAATAGATAATTACTAAATTCGTTAACCCGAATACCTACTAAATCCGTCGATCTGTGTACCATTACACAAAAAAAAATTTAAAAATCAAATCAAATCATATAAAATTAAAGAAATTAATAAAACAACCCATAAAGTCATAAATAATCAATAAAATAACAAACCATCCCGCTAAATATCTAAAGATTTCAATAAATTCATAAGATTTAATCTATCTAAACAAATGTAGTTTTGCAATAAAATTGGATTGTTCAATAAATTATTTTCTCTAGCTAAAAGTCATTGTAATAATAATATTATTACAGACACTAAATAATAATTAATTAAAAATAATTCATTTACTATATATCAAGCAAATAACTACATTAACATAATTTATTTTCCTTAAGAGGTCTCATATAATTAAACAAAATAGACACATAAACAATTCAATTAATTCATATAATAAAATTTAATTTAATTAATTCATGTAAAAAATTAAATTTTCTATAGTGAAATTTGTAGGGTATTACAAAAAGTATTAAATATAAATATTAAAAAAGGTTAAACGGGTTCGCGAGTTGAAACGGTTTATGACCTGTACACGTTTAAAGTTAAACGGGCCGACCTGTTTCGATCAGAACTCGCAAAACCTCAACTCTAACCCGCTATAACCATGTCATTTTCGTATCGTGTTGACATATCGTATTCAATATTTTCGTCCCTAAATAACATCCAATTACCACCCTCTGTTTCACATTCCTTTAATTGAATTATAAAAAAGAAATTAAAAGAAAAAAACGCCATACATGTTAGGTGGATTAGTTAATTAACTAGCTGGAAAATGAATCGCATTTACAATTGATCTGGCAATATATTCACTTGTGAACTTCACCAGAAAGAGACCATTTCCTTCGTTGTAAAGTCATAGTCGGCAAAGAATAATTAATTAAGTAGATGCTATTAATAGTAAGAAGTCGTACTCTCTTTTGACAATTGCTAGCATATTATCGTTTGCGAAAACTTATGTAAATATTTGAGTAACTAACAATTTTAGTTTTAACTATAATATAGAGTTATAGGTAATTTATAATTTGCTATTGAAATTATAATTTTCCATTACAAAAATAATAGACGTGCTTTTACGATTCTTCTTCTTATTAACTATTTAAACACCATCTTTCATGGTTCATAACTATTATCTTAAAAATGACTAAAAAATAGAAATATTATTAGACACTATAAAATAAGTTATCAGATACTCCATTTGAATTCCAACTTAATTAAATTTCCTTATGTTAGTAATGTATGTACATTTAGTATACATAGCTAGAGTGAAGAATTCTGAACCTTTATTATTATTATTATTACTATTATTATTATTATTATTTTTTGGTTTCGTATTTCCCTTGAACACACAACTTAATTGAAATGGTAAAAAGAAAAAAAACACAAAAATAATACCAAAAATAAAAAGAAAAAAGTTCTTTCTCTCTCTCTCTCTCTCTCTCTATATATATATATTGGTCACTAAATGGCATCGCACTACAAGGAAATAAGTACCGTGGCTTATATAAATTTCCGAGAAGGACAAGGCTAACTTCGTCCAATGGGTCAAGTGGACGCAATCATCAAGAGAGGTTCAAAATGCAAAAGGACCACATTTGAAATTTTGCAGTCAGTCTCTCTAACATTTTCTGAAGAAGTTCAGAAAACATTAATTATCAGTCACATCAATTATTGTTCTTCTTTGGAGGCAGAGACGGAGCTAAGAAGGCGGAGTGGCATGTTGGGAAAAAATATGGCATTCGTCCATTAAAATTTTTTAAATTCTTCTTAAAAGATTTAAAATTTGTAAAATTTTTTTAAATTTTATATTTTATCCATATAAAAAATTATAAAATTATCTTTCAATATATTCTTTTATATAACATATTTCTTAACTTTAATTTTCTGATCCCGTCTACGTGAAAGATAAAAACTAATACTGATTCCATTTGTGATAGAACTGATAAATGAGACTCAGGGTTAAAATTAGGCAGCTTTCAGTACTTAGTTTTTTTTTTTAACTCTTTCTTTTTCACTGTAATTTCCCCTTCTTTGAGGCAAATTTTTTTCTTCTTTTATATAAACTTTAGGAGTTAGCCTAATTGCGTTCGTATAAGTTGCAAGTATAACTAGTACAGGATAGAGAAGAGACGGTGAAATTTGTATATGGAGATGACTTATGGGCATTCCATGCGTATGGCCTCTTTCTTGGATTCAATTTTGCAACCTTCTACTACGTAAGAAGATACTCCTTTTCAATGGCATCTTGACACTTTTTTTTTTAAAATAATTCTCTTGCTTCTTTTTCTTTCTATCGGGAAATTGAAAGAACATTGAGTCAGTTTTTTAAAAAATAATAATAATAATAATATTGTAATAAAGCCACCTAAACTAGGAAAAAGTTGTATTAAATGTCTGATGTCTCGTGGTAACCAAAATGCCAACAAGGACTTAGCTGACTTTACTGATTACTTTGAAAACAATAATTATGCGCTTACAAGTCAAATAAATTTTAAGATACTCTATGTCTCTATTTATTAGAATCGAAAAAATCTAGTATTTTTTTTATTTGTTATGTTAAAAAAATTTAAATATCATTAATATTAATTTTATTATTATCCACTTGTATTAAATAATTTTAAAAAATAAAAGTGTAATAACTTTAAAGAGAGAGTTGAGCAAATAAAGTAAAAAATAGTTATGGTGAATATTAAATCTAATGATACTTTTAAAATGTATAAATAAAATTGTATGAATTTAAAATACTAATTAATTTTTCTTAAATTGTGTGAAGTAATTAACTATAACAGATAAATAGAGATGGAAAAAGTAATTGACTTAAATTTAATATTTTTAAAAAAGTTTCAAATTCGAGTATGTCAATTCGATCGTTATCAACACTCGAGTTTAATTCGATAAAATATTAATAAGTTTAAAATTACATTTGAATTCAAATTATTAAAAAAATAATAAAGTTAAGGATTTTATATAAATATATTATTATATGTATACACTTAAAATTTGATCCAAAATATTTTGTTTTTTATTATAACCCGAGCATGCATAATCACGTTTAAAAAGCCTCCATCACATTTCTTGGAGAAGGAGGACGCTAAGTTCAATGCAATCACATTTTTCATTGTGCAAGTGGTTTGCTTTTGACGCTGAGCCCTGGTTTGCATTTTCAAGCAAAAAACTTTGAGTTGTTTGAATTGCTACTAGTCTACTACTATCTCCATCTTCTAAATATAGGTGTTTTTAAATTTATGTATAAAAATTAAAAATTTTAAAAATAAAATATTTTATAAAGTAAATTATTTAAAATGTCCTAGTCAAATTAATTATAAGGAATGCAACGTTTAAGGTGAAAGAAAAAGACAAGTAAATCAAATGAAATATGTGTAATATTGAAAGAACATCATTAAAGTTTACGACTGAAATTACTTCCTTTATCTTAAATTATTTTACATTTCTAACTGAAATTTTGTTTTAAATTATCTGTTCTTTTAAAAAATTAAAATTTAATATTTTAAATTTATCTTTATTTAATATGACTCTATTTTCTATACTTAATTAAACAACTAAAAACTTGTTTTACATATTCATCTTCATCCCCTTAATAGTCAACCGAATAGGCCCATTTTCCAGCAAGGAATACTTGGAACTACGTCTCGTGGAAAGTCCTTAGGCCTGTGTTTGGTCATTGGTGGGGGCGCAGAGTTGCAATTGGCAGAAAGAATAAGATGCCTATGCAGTTGACTCATATTTTTAAATAAGAATTAAATATAAGAGAGAAAAATAATTTAAAATTATATTTTTTTAAATAAATGTCCATTTACCCATTTGCACATCATTTGCACATAAATTAATAATGTTGAAAATAATAATATTTTTATATAAAAATTCAACTATAATTTAATAGATTCTCCATTCGTCCTAAATTATCTATCTCATTTTTAATTTAATTTTTATTTCAAATTATTTGTCTTTTTAACAATTAAAATTTAACATTTTAAATTTACTCACATTTAATAATACTTTATTTTTCAAATATATTAAATAATTTATTTTCCCAATAAGTTGATCTTATTTAAATAATAGGAGAAAGAAGTAATTTGAAGTATATTAAAGCAATGCTTTCAAAATCGGATCGGACATCAAGTTAAAAAATTTACCAGTTCATGGTTCAATATTCCAACTACAATTGTACTACAATTGAACTGTAATTAAACCGGTAATGTTATAATTTAAAAATAAAAAATATAATTATGTTAAAGAACAAGATTGATCAATAAATAGTGTAATTCAAGTTCACAAAGGTATAAACAATGAAATTGAGAGAAATTTATAATATTTTCTCTATTACTATGGATTGTTTAGTCTCTCTGTGTAACTTATTTCTTTCTTATAAATATATTGTCTTATCTAGTGAGAGAGAGAGAAAGAGAACGGCACAATTCGGTCCGACCGACTAGTTTAAACTGGTTTGAAGAAAATAAAACGATTTTATAGAAAAATGATTTAAAGTAAAAGACCAAACTATTTTAGGGATCGGTTCACGGTCCTACCGAGTGGTCCGATCTGGTCCAAAAAATATTGTATTAAAGCTTTAGAATTTGAGTCATTCTTAATGAAGAGAGAGATAATAAATTGAATTTAAGGGACAAAAATGGAAGAAATAGTTTAATTAATTAAAAAAACTTACTTATCTTAATACTCGCCTAATTGTTCAAATGAGAGAGATAATTTGAGATGGAGAGAGTATTTTTTTTATCTTTCCAAATTAATTACTCTTATCTTTATTTCTCTCTTTGTCTTCCACCTGTATTAAATTGAATGAAGGGTAAGATAAGAAAATATTAATAATTAATATATTGAAAAATGTAAACGAACATCTATTTTAAAAAAAAATAAAAAAATTAAATGAATATCTATTTTGAAATGGAGGGAGTAGAATTTAAATAAATAACTTAATAGAGAGAGATAATAAATTAAATTTTAAGGGTAAAAATGAAAACAAATTCTTAATTAACTAAAAAAAAATACTTATCTTAATACACATATAATCGATTAAATGAGATAGATAATTTGGGATGGAGGGAATATATTTTGAGAGGAAAACAATACTCCCTCCGTCCCAAATTATCTGTTCACTTTAACCGATTATATGAAGATTAAGAAAAGTAAATTTTTTAATTAATTAAATATTTTCTTCCATTTTTACCCTTACAATTCAATGATGAGTATCTCTCTTTATATTAAAAAGTATACAAATTCTAAAATTTTGATATAACTCAAAATTACTTCTCTCTCCTAAGTATTTAATCCTTACTAGAAAATGTTTTAAAATATTGAGGAGTATTTAATTATCTCTCTAAGTTGCTATTGATATTTTTTGAGAATTAACGAGATGCGCATGAATTTAGAACTCGTAAAATGAGTTTTTGATATTTTAATATGTTTGGAAAATAGAATATTATTAAATAAGGATAAATTTGGAATATTAAATATTAATTTCTTAAAGGAACAAATAATTTGGGATAAAGACTAAGTTAGAAAGTTGACTGATAATTTAAGACGGAAAAGGAGTATTACCCCTAGTTACAAATAAATGATTTAGTTGTTAAAATTATGCATATTAAGGAGTTATAAAATTTTATCATAAAAAGAATTAAAATGTCTATTCTACCTTTTTTGTAACTTTATTACCTCTCTTATCTCATTAATTATATCCCACTATACTATTAATTTCACTCCAAAAAAAAAAAAAGTGAAAGTGAAATGTTTGTGTGATAGTGAAATTTGCTTATGGTATTATATAGAGATAAAAATAAAAAAAAAATTGAGGGAATAATTAATTAGACTTTTGACTATTTATATAGTAAAATGTGTTGTTATTGTCAGTTAAAATAAATTTATTATCGGTAATTGTAATATTAATTAATTAATGAAGAATTATTATAAGGATAAAATTCAAAAAATAAATTAAATATAATTTATATTTAAAAATTAAATAATTATTTATGAATAAAAATTTAGATTATTTATTTGTGACCGTACATTATCTTGAATGGAAATAGTGCATCAGCCTGGAGTAAGAGTTTGGCATGCATGCCCAGTTGCGGTGGTAACTGTAATAAGATCCCCGGATAAGTACCCAAGATTGAGGACACGAGTTGACTTGTTGCAATTTGTCGACATGACAGCTGTAGACCTTTTGGGGACAAGGCCCTCATCATTGACCAGCCAGATGCTAAACTTCCACTTTATTCGTGATCCCCTGGCAAATACTTACTATATTCGAGACAATTTTAAAAATAAAAAGAGTTTCAACACCTTAAAATATGCCCATTCCATACATATTACTTTGACCATTATGATGTATGCAGTGGAGAATATAGGAATCTATTGGGGATCATAATCTCCTAATTAATCTTGATACTTAGGTTTTTTTTTTTTGAGAAATTCTACAATAATATAATAGGAACCAATTACGAATTTAATAAATGGTATCTTCTAGAGGCATTTGTAACTTAGATAGGATGCAGATATTTTCTCTTTGCGTAAATTTTTTCGAATTATTTCTTATAATAATAAACAAGTAGGAGTTTAATCAAACTTCTATTATTATAATATTTTATAAAAAAATGATTTCTGTTATTAAAAGTTTTGAAAATAATTTATTTCATTTTTAAATTTTGTGATTTTTAATGAAAGTTTATATTCAATCTTATTTCTCCGTTCCCGTTTATCTGTTTATTTTAATTAAAAATTTTAATCCTAATTTATCTATTTTATTAACAAATCAAGATTATATTAATTATTATTTTTTCACATATACCTTTCTTTAACACAGTGAATACTTATGCACTTATAGTAGAGAAATAAAAGTAAATTAAATATACTTATAATATATAAAATTTTACAATTTAATTATGCCTTAATAACGAAAGAGATTTTATGAGGATAAAATAGAAAATGTTGATTAATTAATTAATTAAAAATTCTTATTTTTTTTAAAACTTATAAATCGGTTAAAATAGACAAATAAAAAGGGGTGGAGGGAGTACTTGTTAAAATTTTTTTAACATTTATAACTTCATTTATTACTTTTTTTTCTTTTCTATTAAAAAAAAAAGGAAAATGAAGTCGTTGACATTTTCTCAAATTAACTGCCAAAAGAAGACGGTAACCTATAATTCCCCTAGTCAATATTGGAACGCTTGACAAGAATGATGATGAAATCCTACCCCCACCGGAAAAAAAAAAATCCCAAATTTTTTTTTAAACTTCTATGAAATATAAAAAACACAGAGAATTTTCGTCAATGTACATTTGGTCCAAAAAAAAAAAAATGTTTTGTCATTAGCAATGTCTTTATGTGCATTTGTATATTAAAAGTTTAAAAAGGATGGACATGTCCCACACTATATATATACATATTGAACATTCAATTTTAGTCAAAGAATGTGAAAATCATAAGGAGTCTTTTTTTTTTTTTTAATTCCAATTACGTCATTTTAAAGATTCCAGAAGACATTCACCTAAAAAAAAAAAAAAATCTACCCTTATTACCATATCACTAAATCTTGTTATTAATTGTTTTGCTTGATTTTCATCCTAAATAATTTTTCATACAACAATGACCTATATTTAACCGTGTCTTTGATTACTCGACTGGATAAAGGGAAGAGAGAGATTAAACTACTAAGTTTGGTTTTAGCAAAATTAAGAAAAAGTTACTTTAATTTTTATTTAGAAGTCCAATTTTTTTTTTAATTTATATACTTATTTAATATTTCTATTTTTTATCTGGAGGAAGTAACTTTCACTTTTTGATGACTCACGTTTTTGGACAAGTCTTGAATTTCATGCAATTTTTGTTATCGTCTCATTGTAGTGTGATTTCAAAGCTCCAAAAGAGTATATTCCTTTCGTTTCAAAATATTTGTTTACGAAACTTTTTTATTTTGTTTCAAAATATTTATTCATATACATATTTCTATAACTAATGATTAGTTTTTTCTCATTTTACCCTTATTTATTCTAAGTTAACTGCACAACTTTTCAAAACTCTTTTTTCTTCAATTTTCACCAACCAATAACTATCATACTTTTAATATGAGTAGAATAGAAACTTTATCTAAATTGTAGTATTTTTTTCAATACCATTAATCTGTGTGCAAAAGGGTTCATGAGCAAATATTTTGAAATGGAGGAAGTAACATCTTTAGTTATAATTGGAAGCCATTATGAATGTTGGTAGATTCCATAATCATTACATACAGTTGAAGGGGGATTGGCTGTTCTTGCTAATCGATCAGTCACTGACTCATAACTAGGGCTGCAAAAGAACTGAACTTCTCGCCAACAACTCGCGAGCTACATGGTCAAAGCTTGACTCGAATTTGGCATTGACCAAGCTCGAGTCGAGCGTTGAATTAAACGAGCCAAACTTAACAAAACTTGACTCGAAACTCATTTAAAATTTGGTTCGAATGTTCGATTCGTGAATTCGAATTTGAGTTTAAATAAATAAATGCATAAATAATATATATATATATATATTAATATATCTTGTTATAATATATAAAAACATATTTATAAATTTTATTAAACAAATATATTTTATATCTATATGAATATGTATTTTTATTATAATTTTATCAAAAAATAATTATATAATTGATAATAAAATTATTATACCTTACAATATATATATATATATATATATATATATATATATACACACACACACACATATATATTGTTATAATATATGAAAACATATTTATAAATTCTATAACTCAAATATATTCTATATCTATATAAATATTTACTTTAATTTTACTAAAAAGTAATTATACAATTGATAATAAAAATTACTGTACCTTATAATCTTTTTTTTTTGTGGGGCTAAAGTACCTTAAAATAGTCTTGCTAATTTATATTACTAACATCACATTATTGTAATTCTAAAATACAAAAAGTCAATCATTATTCATTATGAAATTTTAGTAGATTTTGGTCTAATTTTTATCCTTATTTTCATTCCCACCTTGAATCTCTTATAGTTGGCCAAAAAAAAAAAAAAAAAAAAAATTATAACAATTGTGTTTCTTTTTATCTAGTAACTTTTCTATCAATAAATTTATTTAGAGTAAGTTTATTATTTTTTCATCAAAATTAATTTATGTTACTTTTTTCAACAAAAAATAGATTTAATATTAAATTATTCATAATAATTAAATACTTAATTATTACATGTGTTTAAATGAATAGATGAAAAAAGTTTAAAACCACAAAATATAGAGTTCAAATTAATCTATTTTTTGGCTTTTTGGATTATATCTTGGTGGTTGGCTGCGGAATAGTTTAGTTTAGAAGAAGAAGACATTGATCATCTATTTTTTTTAAAAAAAATTAATCTGATAATCTATTTCATCTATTTTGAATTTGTATTATAATATTTTATAAAATTAAAGTTGAAAGGATTAAATATTCAATTATGTTAAACTTTTAGTAACTATTAAAGGGATTATTTCAACTAAAAATATCAAATTTAATTTATAATTCGAACTCGAATTTGAGCTTGAACAGTATTCAAGCATACCCGAACCGAGTTCGAGTAATCCTAAAGTGAATCGAGTTAAGTTCAAATATAACATTTTTTGTTCGAACGAGCTCGAATCGAATTCGAGCCTTTACAAATTTCATACTAGTTTGATATCGATAAGTCATGACTCGACTCATTTGTAGCCCTACTCATTACTGACTTGTCCCCGTTCTCTGCTGTGGCTTTCAATGTGGAAATTATTCTTGATTTGAACGGCCACATGCACAAGCTTTCATATTGAGCATAGCTCTACGAAACTTGATAGGAGTTTACTTATATAGATTACTAATTTTACAATTAAGTAATGCATTTTGTAGTTGATATCTATTTGGATTTGGACACTACAATTTATTTACATTTAATATTTGCATTATATCTATCCATTTATTAGGATAGATCTCAAAACTGGACTGGACCTGTTGGATTGGGAATCGGTGTTCGGTTCGATTGTATCTTATGAATAGGAGGGCACAAGAATCGGTCAAAAGCCGGTCAAACTAGGGAATCGATTACAATTTTTGCGATTTACTGGTTTGATTAAAATTACGTCGTTTTAGATATTAAAAAAGAAGAAAACAAAATCGTCTCTTTCAGATTCTACTCTCAGACACAATTATATACTTTAAGTTTTAATTGTATTAATTTGGTAATAATATTGTACCAAGATTGTATATTTGAGTTGTTTGTATTTTATTGAACTATTGTTGTATTGTGTATTGAACTTATGTCTTGTTGTTTTGTGTATTGAACTTATAGGTTGGACCTTTTGATAAATAACTAATTTATTCTTATTTGAAATCTATTAATTTTAAGAGACTTTTTGGATTTGTATTTATTTTCATTTTGTTGATACATATAATAGTGAATAGTATTTTCTATATATAAATAATATTAAAAATATTTAATTACATTCTAATTCGACTACGGTTCAACTACAGTCAGATCTGTGAACCATTGAACCTATTGCTTCACTAATTCGATGATTAGTCCGATTTTCAGAATCTTGTTTATTAGGTATATTTAAATGGATAGATATAAATGGGTCTCGAATACTCATTCATTTATTTATATTTTTATTAAATAAATAACTATTTTATTACTTTATCTTTATTAATTAATTAGACTAGTGTTCAACAGGCTGAAGATGATGGGGGGAAACTATTTATGACAATACTAATTCCCCTCTTGATAGAGCGAAATTGCATGAGGCTAAGACTCATCTTGCCTTTCACCTGAAAGCCGAGGTAGATTATTGGAAAGATAAATCTAGATTGAAATGATTTAAAGTAAGGGACTCCAATACGACCTTTTCCCACTCTTTTTGCAAACATAGAAGGAAAAATTGTTGATTACATCTATTGAAATTTTTGAAGGAGTTCAAGTGCAAGATCAGCAAGACATTAGAGATGCGGCGGTTGAATCCCTTTTAGGATTGCTGGCTGATGGTAGTGATTGTGACCAGCTATCTTCTCGCCTTCTTAACAACATGCCAGAGCTGATCACTACTTAGGATAACCTCATGCTATCTTCTCTTCTAGATACTAATGAAGTCAAGGAAGCTGTTTTTGACCTCAGCATTGATAGTGCCCTAGGCCTAGACAGATTTACAAGACAATTTTTTACCTTATGTTGGGATATCATTGCTGCATATATGGTAATGGCAGCTCATGACTTCTTTGCTGGGGGTGCCATTTCCAAGAAGTCTCACAAGTGCGCTTATTGTGTAAATTCCCAAAAATAATTCTCCAACTAATTTTGGGAACTTTAGGCCAATAAATTTGTGTAATTATTGCAACAAAGTGGTAACTAAAGTTCTAGCTTTTAGACTAGCACAACTATTACCTAAGATTATTTTACCTAATCAGTCTGGCTTTGTGAAGGGAAGAGATATTCTAACAACATCCTTTTAGCCGATGAGCTAGTTCACTTATTGGATAGAAAAGGTGAGAGGAAGCAATGTCATTCTTAAATTGGACATGCACAAAACTTTTGACCAAATCTCTTGGAATGGCTTACTTCATGTCATGACACAGTTTGGCTTTAATCATCATATTATTACTCTGGTGTATAATTTTTCTTTCTAAATGTTAGGTCTCTGTTCTTGTGAATGGTCAGTCTTCAGGATACATCAAATCTATTCGAGGCCTAAGATAAGGGCATCCTTTCTCTCCCACTCTTTTCATTCTTGCCCAGGAATTATTTTCTCAAGGTTTTAACGACATGCTGGAGACAAGGGCATTCATCCCTTATCGTGTTCCTAGGGGATGCCCAAATATTTCTTACTTGAGCTTTGCAAATGACACCGTCATCTTCACTAATGCCTCCAAAAAAGCTCCCTCAGAAATTTCTTCAGTTATTGCAGACTACCATGATTTTTCTAGTCAGTTCTTGAATATTGCTAAAAGTTCCTTTATTCTTTCATATAAGGCCTCATATGTATGTAGGGGTGGTAATGGTGTCGTGTTTGTATTGACGGATTATGTCAATTTGAGATAATTACACATGATACGCTAACTCAGCATAGCTCGATTAATAAACTGTCTAATTTTTATAATTTGAACATGACATGATTAATAAATTGGTTGACACGACTAGATATAAAAATTAAATAGATAATTATTAAACCCGCCAACCTGTCCACCCATTAAGCAATTTTTTTTAAAAATTCAAATAAAATCATATAAAATTAAAATAACCAATAAAACAGTCCATAAAGTCTTAAATAGCCAATAAAATAACAAACCATCTAATTAAACATTTAGAGATCTCAATAAATTCATAAAACTTAATCTTAAAAATCTAAACAAATGTCCAGCTTACTTAATACATTGAAGATCTAGCAAACTTCAACCAACATTGGTATTAATGTTTGATGCATATGAAACATCCTCAGTATCTCCTTGTTGATCTTCAATTAATTCATGTTATAAAATTAAATTATCTAATTTTCTATAGTGAAAAGTTTAGGGTATTACAAAAAGTATTAAATAGAAGCATTAAAAAAAAGTTAAACAAGTTCACGGTTTGAACCTGTTTATGACACTAACACATTTAAACTTAAACAGGTCAACCCGTTTCGATCAGAATCCGCAAAATTCCAATCATAATCCGTTATAACCATATCATTTTTGTGTCATTTAGCGTGTTGTGTTCAACATTGTCACCCCTACTCACATGCTATGATTTCTAGATTCGAACATAAGCTCAGTTTAATATGAAAACAGCTGCATTTCACTTATTTAGGGTGTCTCATGTTCAAAAGGCAAAGTAAACATGTGTTTTTTCAGCCAGCAGAGGACAACATTCAAAGACCCACTTGATAGAATCCATACGTGCATCATATATGCATTATGTAGTGGAGACTAAGGATTTTGAACAAGAGGACTGCATGCATGTGAAATAAACGGATCAAAAGTAAGAAGATATACCTTCAGTAATGTCTCTGTCATTCAAAATTTTTTTCCTTCTGTTGAGGCGCGATCCAGTAATATCAGAGATCCTTGTCATCGCCACTGGAGTCCAAGCATAGAACTCCCTCCAACAATATCCACACAGAGGATACTCAAGAAGCCAAATCTCTGTGCTAGCAGAGAAGAGTGGCAGCTAGGGTGAAACAGAGAAGAGAAGAAGAAAAATTTCCTTGAGGTTTTTTCCCACCCGAGAACTACATAAAAAATAACCTTCTGTGCCTCACCAAAAGGATAAAACGATCACCACAATCTCCGGGGGGGAAAAAACGCAGAACAAGCTTCCTATTTGAATTCTGATCAAATTAGAATCCATTAAATTGCAATTGGAACCTTTAAGTTCTTATAATTATAATTTGACTCAGAAATTATAACTAATTATAATTTGACCTAAATAACTTCTACTTCTCATGATTAACCTCAAAATGTTATCATATAACATATTGAGTACATAATCCTCTATTGCGTGTGACCTATCGATTTTTCAGTCTATTGGTAGCGAATATGAATTAATCCAAATATTTTTTAGATTAATAATCCTTAAAAGAATCTAGAATTAATTTATTAATTTCAAATAGAATTGGTTTATTAATTTATCAATTAATAAACCCATATTCATCAGATCATGAGTGGTATCTAACAGCACATTATGACCACCCAAGAATCCAGGAAGTCAAGTGGCTTGACACGAACCCTTCAATAACAAACTATAGTGCAATAAATTCCTTTCACCATACAATATCTCATTCAGTTTGGAGTACGAAATTAGTGCCAACTCCCTCTAGAATATATATTAATTCTGACCCGAATATATTAGTACTTGTACTAGGAATCCACTACTCTACATGTGTATCAATTGAAACTATTTCCAATACACAATAACCTTGGCCAAGGATTTCACGAGTAGTAATTCCTACAAGTGGCCATGAGATATGCGCTCTTACTATTAGGAGTGGTGAATCCTTTATTGACCTCATCAACTACTTTTGTTTACCTCACATTGTTTCCAATATCTATCTCATAGGCGGCCCTCGATCTGGCTCCAGAGATTGGAATTAAAATACAATGCTCAGCAAATAAAATACCTTGGAGATCTCAAGTCTAAGGATACTTGCACATTTGTTATAACGAGATTCTACCACAGGCACTACATAGTTATCCATGTGATTATCTCATAGTCAAGTTATCCAATGTATTTGTTTTATTAACAAGCATCCGTGTGTTAACTTTGAGTATCTCAATACTTACGGATATGAGAACCACTACCTGATCAGATCAGGAAGTCTAACATGTGCTAGTCTTAATGCATTAATGATATCCTTATTTTATTAATACTATGACTAGGGATTATTTAAGTACTAACACTATACAGTGTAGTAGGAATCTTACATCATGATCTTTATCATGATTTCCTTAACACAGTGTTGTACTAGGGACTTTATCTAATAGTTATTTTACATAAAATAAATTGAAAGATAATTAAAGCTTTTTATTAGAAAACAAAAGTGTCATATACAATTTACAAGCGATTGCCTCTAGAGCAAAACACTAACACCACTTAGGGGTAGAAATACAAATTTTTATCTAATGTGGGGCATTTGTAGCTTATAAGATCGATTTTGTTTTCCCTGCCTTTGCATTTTTTATGTACTATAGAGCCATAATCACTGAAATGGAAAGAACATTCTCTAATTTCGTATAGAGGGATTCCTCTTTTGGGAAGAAGCGTCATTGGGAGTCTTAGAACTCTATATGTTTGCCATGAAGTGAAAATGGACTTGGTTTAAGATCTATTTCTGATGTGTGTTGCTTTAGGACTGGGACTATGGTAGAGATATAGACAAAAATAGTCACTTTAGTTGAAGTTTATTGCTACAAAATATAATAGCCAGAGGCAGCACCCTCTATTAATTTTGGCTACTGGCTCTTTATCTATTATTTGAAGAAGGTTGATTAATATAAGAAGTATAGCTAAAGATTACATGGGTTTTCTCTTTAGAGATGGCTCCTATTCTTTCTGGTTTGATGACTAGATGAGATTTGGTAGGCTTTGTAATTAGAATTCTAATACTATACACCATGAACTCAGTGTTGTCTAGTGTTTTTCCAAGGGTTTCTGGAATGCTCGCTTACTCCATAATATTTTGGATCCTTTGGTTGCTTCCACCCTTTGATATGCAAATGAATGATGATATTATGATTTGGAAGGTGTCTGATGAAGGCAAATTTTCTACTTCCTCAGCCTAGAATGTTGTTAGGAGTAAACAACACTTTAATCAGCTCGCTGCTAACATTGAATAGCTTCAACTGTAGCCGGCTATTAAGGTTTTCATGTGGCGAAAATTTTAGTATGAACTCAGTCCATGTGGACCATATGCATTGAAGGGTTGTATTTCATACAGTAAAAATTATACGATATAACTTCTCAATGCATTTGGTCTATAGGTCTACGATCCATGCAATAATTTTCCGTCATAAGAAGATTCTTAAATGGGTGCCTCGGGTTGAATCCTCAACTTCGGCAGATTAGTTTTCAACTACCCTCCTACTACTCTCTTTGTATGGCAGTGAAGGAAATCATTGTAGAGTTTTTGGAGATTAGCTTTTTTTCACACCTTCTCGGAAAGGATGTTTCTGTCCACTAGCTTAATTTTTCTATCTTTTTTAATTATTGGCGAAAGGGTAAACTATTGGAATTGCACATTGTAAGGAGATTCTTTGCTATCTCTTTATGCACAATCTAGAAAGCTTGAAACATGTGTAAGTGTGATGGCTTTCATTTCAAGCTGGAAAGCTTCACACAGTCACTAAAATAGAAAACACTTTATAATGATATTTGTCATATATCATAAGAAATTACAACAATATTGGTGTAGATCTATACTGACGTTTTTTTACAAATGTCTTATATATGTTGTAATGTTCATAGTCGTTTAAATTTATGACAACATTTGTAACAAATGTTGACACCTAATTATTAAGACATATTTTATTATTTTTTACAATATTTTAAAATGTCTGAATACATAGTTTTTCCTACATGTATAAATTGTCAGAATATGTATGCTTTATCGACATTTGAACATAGTAGGAATACTTAGTTATTTCAACATTTGTTACTTCATTCTAGAACGTGTTAAAAAATTTTTGTTCCAACATTTGTGAATAGTCACAATATGTAAAGTGGATCAATGTTTGCTGTGTCATTTCCAAAGGTCTCAAAAAGATTTTTTCCCCCAACATTTGTAAATTGTTTTAATATGAATATTATTGCAATATTTATAATTAGTAGGAATATATAGTTATTACAATATTTTTTTTACCACATTTTAAAGCGTATTAAGAAAATATTTTTCTGGATATAGAGTCTGATATTGATACATGGCTGGGATTATTAGTTATTTCGACGTTTTCACATGTTATTTTAAAGTGGAAAATTCAAAAATTTCCTAGGTTTATGAATAATTACAAAATTGGTATTATTCTAACATATATAAATAGTGGGAATACTATAATTCTTTCAACATTTATTATTTTAAAATACATCAAAAATATTTTACCCAACATTTCTAATTAGTTCCAATTAGGATATTTTTCAACATGTAACATAGTGATAATTTCCCTCATTTCATACTACATTTTAAAGTGTATAAAAAATATCCATTTTCCCAATATTTCTTTGTCTTTATGGTATGACCATTATTGCAACATTTATATATTGTGCGAGAATTTTTTGTGTACATATATATGAGAAGGTTAAAGTACACAATGATGGGAGGGAGGAGAGGAAGATAGAAGAAGGTGAAAGTTTGAAACCATCTTAGTCAAATATCTTAAAGAAAACTAATCTAGTAGAAGCTAATTGGTTCATCAAAGATCACATATTTTAGTAGCTTTCAAAAGACACCTTATTCCCTTAAGAGTAAACTAAATTGTAGCTCAAATTACTCAACACTTTCTCAGGATTAGTATAAATAGGCTTAATGGCTAGTAGGAACCATTCTTATAACTTACCAATAAATATGACCAAATTCATAAACAACCAATAATATACAAACCTTTAGTTACCAAGTTTAACTGATATAGGTTTACTATCAGATGCCAATCATCACATAAAAATAGGACCACTGCATTTGATAATACCTACAAAGAAATAGGGGAACAGAACAACAATTTAGACAATGACTATTCAAACTTCCCAACCCTGATAGGACAACACATTCTTTGAAAATTTTCTTATCTCTGATTTTTCCCCCCCTCCCATGCTTTCACATCCAGAGAAGAAAAAATTGCAATTCTCTCTTTTTTTGTCTAAAGAATTATAATATCAACCAATCACCTATAAGTATGTTAAGCTCTTCTTCTTCTTTTTTTTTGGGATGGGAGGGGGGGGAGGGGTGTATAGGGGAGGGGAAGAGAGATAAAACAAAGAATGCTATTTGAAGTATCTATTTTTAATTCATTAGAATGATAAATATTGAAGTACAACATTCTTGAATACTTTTTCCTTTCCCAGAAAGAAATATACATATATACTGAAGAATTAAATAGTAAGAAAAGAAATTTTACCTGCCACCTTGGACGATACCACATAGTACTAGTAAAGAGTTTCTCCCATTGATCTTTTACAGTTCTTGAATCTACATTTATTTTCAATTCAGTTAGAGAATTATACTTTGAAAAATTATCAGCAAATAATGTATACCTAAATTCTTTCAAACATTTCCCAACTTGTTGAAGGACCAATGACCTTCTACTCGGTGCCAACTCAAATTGTAGAAGGGCACATTGCAGATGAATGCATAATTCATTGTTCAAGATATTTTGAAGATATAAAAATAAGATTCAACTAACCAAGAAAAAATGATGATGCCATAGAACTAACTCCATGGCAAGATGCTCCTTTGCATATAATTTTTGGTTTGGTGGGTAAAACTGAGAATGCTATTCTTGATAAAATAACAGTTATGCATGTACATTGGTATGTCTTGTACAATTGTGATTTGGTCACTCCATTTATTGAGTAAATATCTATTTCATTACTTTTTATACAGGTCATACAAGTGAATGTATTAAGTTTGAAGTATGCTAAAGTTATAATTAATAATTTTATTAATTTGTTTATTTAATTCTAAAGTTACAAAAATTCTAACGACTAGGGAGCACCGAAATGAGATCTAGAGACAACAATGAAGTTGAAATCGAAAGCGAGCTTTGAACCAAGTAGAGATAGAAAGAATTCATAACTTCATCTTTTGCCGTTGGTTTTGATCTCATGTAAGTTTGATTTCCTTTATTTGTAAATTAATGCAAAATAAGTTAGTGTTTGCAAAACTATTAGAAATGAAAAGTTCAAAAGTCATTGATCATATTGAGTGGCTGGCTCGAGGTCCAAATAAGGTGGGAAGAAGATTTAAAAGATGCACTATCAGGGGTGTAAGATTTCATATAAAAGAAATTGAGGAAAAGAGAAAAACTCAAAATAGTGGTGGTGTTGTTGGAACAAAGACATCCTTCGTTGATAGTGATATTGTTTGTTATGGTTTTGCATGATATAATTGAATTAAATTATAATGAGAGATTTAAAGTGGTGTTATTCAAATATAATTGGGTAGATGTGGAGTGTGGAAAAGTGATATGAGAGGGTGATTTTCACACTGAAATTTGTGGCTTAAATGAAACAACAAAACTAACAAAAATGGAAGATAAAACAGAGCACAAATTAGAAATTTGAAAAACCCAAGTTGAACTTTACTCTCAAACAAAAAACTCTTGAAAAACTAAGCAACTAGGACCCTTAATTTAGAAGATTAAATCTTCTATAATATCAACCAATCACCCTTAGTTAGCAAAGAATTAAGAACAAAAGAGATAGAAGTTGTAGGCACTCAATCTACCTCTAGCAAGAACCTTAGAATAACAAGGAAACTAAAACCTAAAAATCAAAAGCAAGATTGAATTATCCAGGTGTTTAAAGACTCAAACTAGGGTAGACTAATCATTTAGTGTGATCTTGGACAATGAAAGAATAAGGAGGATGAAACTCTCAAGTCACCTTTTATAGTTTTTGAATATACAAGAAAATTGAATTGTCTTATCACAAAAACGACATTTATACTAGCTATGCCCTAACATTTGTTAAATGAAGTTTTAGGACTTCAAAAGGTTATTGAAATTATGAAAAATTAATAAAATTCATAGAAGGTTGCTAAATCCGCAAAACAGGGAATTGCTCCCCAAATAGGATCAACGTCGGCTTGGCTACTAAGGTTAGTGCTTGCTCAACACTGTCGCTGGTCCAATTCTCTAGTAGAGCTAGGTTGGCGTCGGCTTGGGCATTAGGGTTGGCACTGGCTAAGCATTGTTCAGCTGCAAGTAGTCTTCTTTAAGTTCTTCATTCCTTGTTCAATCTCCTCGATTCCTTTTTGATTTCTTTATTGAATAATCAGCAGGTTTTATTCTTTTAAGTCTTCAATCGATGCCCCAACTTCTTCTATCTCCAAGAATGGTCCCATGAAAACTTGAATACCACCTTGAAACTTCTTGGCCATCGATCTTGTTATTGATCATTGCAAAGTTGATCCCCTTTCTTGAGTTTGATCTCATTAGTGAATTTGATCTCTATTAGTTCCCTCTTTTTAAAGTTGATTCTTCCCTAAATCATCACCTATATCAAAAGAAGATAGATCACTAATATTAAAAGTGGTACTAAATAATATTCATCGGGTACGTCGATTTTGTATGCATTATCACCAACTTTTTTAAAGACTTAGAAAGGACCAGCTCCTTTTGATTCCAGCTTAGATTTTCTGTGTATGGGAAATATTTTCTTGCGAAGGTGCGCCTACACCCAATCCTTGGGCTCGAAGGTCACCTTTCTCATTCCTTGATTCCACATGAGTAGTTAGGGTAGCTCTTAACTATTTCACATATGACAAAGAGTTTTATGTCTTAGTTAGAACACTTGAGCATTGGCAATACTATCTTTTGCCAAAGGCATATTATCAATCCAAAACCATGTAGTATAATGATAGATAGTGGAAGTTGTACTAATTGCATAAGTACTACATTAGTGGAAGAGTTAGGTATAGAAACTATAAAGCATCCTAAGTCTTACATGTTGGAATTCATGGACTCCTAAACGTAGAAAATATCCATGAATCTTTATGAGGACCTAAGCTAAATGATTAGGTTAACTAATGATTTTTCAAAATTACCTCTATGTTACTTGAAGTGCAACTTCTGCCTTCTGATTATCTAAACATATGTGCACAATGGATGATCACTAGACGCTGTAATATGCGAATGTCCTCTACTAGTTCACATTAGCAACTGACTCCAAGGAACCATGGATGTTAGCACTTAGGGTTTCTAAGAGATTTATGTTTCTGGATTTTTTTTTTCTTTGAAAAGATGAAATTGTGTATTCTCTACTAGACGACTAGAGTTTTAATCTTATAAAACGAGATCTTATCATATCTTATTTCGATATCAAATCAAATTCGAAAAAGATATAATAAGATTTTTACGTTATCTTATTAAATTACTAATTAATTTATCAAGCCATATTTTATAAATCTAGACATCCTCTAAATACATTGAATTTGAATATATTTTTAGATATAACGAATGTGGATGCCTTCTCAGATGTAATGAACTTGGACACATTTCTAGATACATTGAATTTGGATTTCTTTTTAAATTTGATAAATCTGGATACAGTTCCAAATATATCGAATCTAGTCACTAGAAAAATAACCTAACTTGTTTACTTAATGTATGACCCTATAGGTTTATTTAACACTAGTAATGCGTTCAAATCCCATTTACATTGCCCACAAGTTATAAGCTGTTTTTAACAAAATATTATAACTATTCAAGTTAAATGAAGATCAGTGATCTCTTTAAACTAAAGTATAATTTAATATTTTGTCCTTTTGTCACATGATATCTCGATTAAGTATAAGGCATGAAGCATGTCATCTTTATTAAACTTATTCAACTATTTATTGATCTTATAGTAGATTGTTCAAATAAATAATATAAATATCTCAAACTAATATATTTAAGCACGATCATATATTTTAATAGTCTAACTTATCAAGGGGCCCACAGACATTTCTCCCAAGAATAAGAGGGCTAAATTCCTTCACTATCAGTCACCTTCCACTCCCTAATTTATTCTATAACAACAGTAGTCTAATTTTATTATCTGGTTAAAGATAACTTTAGATAACATCAAGATATAAACTTTATCAAGTAGGAAACTATGACAAATTTTGGTCAAAAGATTTCTAATATTATTATGGCTAGAAAGTATTTATGACAAATCTCATGAAGTACTCTCACAGTGAGTCATGTCCAATATAATGTTCTCTAATATTTATTTATATTTTGGCTTGATATCTCATATATCCATAACTGATAAAATATAATCATCAAGGTACAAACATATTAATCTTAATTTATTATTATTCTACTAATAATAATAATCAATTAGAAGAAACAATTTAAGAATAACTATTCTATTTGTTATAGAGTTTTATTATCAAGTCATGTACTTGATGATCATAAAATGAAATTCATTATTCATGAAAAGAAATGTTTCATATTATTATAAAATAAATCATGATAATAGTATAAATACAAATTATTTAAGACATATACCCAACATTACAAGCTTTAATGGGTAAATAATTGCGGTAAGGTAAACATGAACAAACAAGCTAAGGTTACATTTAACATATGGAAGTATATGAAGATGAGATAATTTGTGATGTGATACCTATGCACATTGGAGAATTATTGTTGGGAAGACCTTGAATATTTGATAGAGAAATTATGCATAATGGGAGAAGAAATACTTACACCTTGAGCAAAGAGAGAAAAAGTTTACTTTTCTTCCATTATCCCCCTAGTGAGATTATGAAAAATATTTTAAAGAAGAAAAAAAGAAGAAAAGAGGGAAAAATGAGAGACAAACGATTAGAGAAAAGATGAAGAGAGAAAAGAGAGAGAGAGAGCCAAGAGAGAAGGGGCTGGAGATAAAAGAGTTTTGAAGTAAAAGAGTGAGAAAGAAGAGTAAAAGAGTAAGAGTGGAGGTAAACACAAAGTAGTATGATGCAAGAGAGAGCCAAACAAGAGAGAAAGAGAGAGAAAATGAGAGAGAATGGAGGTAAAATGAGAGTGAAAGTTTAGGTTGTGAAGAGAGAAAATAAGAAAGTTAGTGAGGACTAAGAGCTAAAAGTTTTATCTTCATACAAAAATTCTTATTTGAATTGTAATGCACGAATTGATTTGAAGACGAATCCTCATCAAGAATGAAAAATGATAGGAAGCGTCCTAAATATGAAAGCCAATTCCAAGAAGAGAGAAGGAATACAAAGTCATAATTCATGGCTCCTTAGGTGCGATCAATATTCAAGTGATTTTAAGGGAGTTTTCAAGGCAATAAATTCAACAAACTAAGGACCAACAGAATTTGTGAAGAGATGGGGGGTAAATGTAAGGCCAAAAACAAGCAACAATCCTTGTGGAGGATCAAGCTAACATTTAAATAAGGAATAGGGGCCATAGAAGTAACAAGAGGTGCTCAAAATAATCAACATTTTAGGTAGAAGATTAAGGAAGTACATGAAAATGGAATGGAGGTCAAAGGAGTAGGGATTAAAGTGCAATAAAATAGGGGACAACAACCAGAAGGGAGCCAGCGCTGACCATAAGCCCATAGCCAGTAGCAATTGAAGGCTAGAAGAAATTTTATCGTGCATAGAATAGAGCTGGCTCCGACTAGAGTGCCTTAGCCGGTGTCGGCCAATTTTGGGACAAGCCAGAGTTTTGCTAATTTTTCTTGTTTTCAGCTTATCTACATTCTTTTTTAATTCTCACTATTTTTCTTATATTTATATTTATTTAAAGACATGTAATATGGCCTCAAACTTATATTAAGGCTACCTAATCTTTCTATTTTGCTTAGTAATTAGTTAGGGCAGTTTGGGGCCTATAAATACCTCATTCTAATATATTTTGTAATAGAATTCATATTTTGTCAAGATTGAATAGAGTGTTGAATATTTGGAGAAGAGATTCTTCTTTAATTCTTCTTCATTTCAAGACCTAGTAAAGGAATTAGATCCACTTTTATTTAAATTCTCTAAAATTTTTGAGTTAATCTATCTTGTTTTTCCAACTTGGGTGTTGGATATATTTACCTAGTGTTCTTGTTAGGATATCCTTAAAGGGTGCCTACTTTTCTCCATTCTACTTATTCTTGAATTCTTTGTAGGATCAAGAGTATTTGAGTATTAAAGTAATTGGCCAATTCCTACTAGAATTTAGGTCATAGTTGTTCAGTCTTCTAGAATTCTTCTTTAGTAGGCTTTTTAGTAAAGAATTGGGTAGCCAATTCTTGTGTGTTTGATCTTAGATTTAAGAGGTGCTACTATACTCATATAAAAAAAAAGGATAAAGAAATACTCATTTAGATTCATAGTTGTGAATTTGTCAAAATTAGTACATACTGGTACAAAGTTAATGGATGAGCCATTCGTTTTAGCACCACAAGTCCAACAAGTATTTTATGTATGGCATTCCTCACAACTTGAATGGCATGTTGTTGTTAAACTAAGCCTAGAGATGTTTATGAAATGGGAGATGAGTTGTCATTTGGATCAAATAGTTAGCATCAATTTAATGATAATTAGATCATGGAAGAATGTAATGTAGGAATTGAAGAAGTTATTTCGGTTAAAAATGGTGTAAATGTTAGAGATGTTGCTCTTGAAGATAATGCTAAATATTATTCTTCATTAGGAGGAGAATGATAAACAAATATCCAATGTAACTAATATTTTAATATTTTACTTTTTTTAGTTTCTTAAAAATTAACGATATATAATTAATTTTGTTCACTAATTAGATTTTTCCCCCCAAATGAAGGGAAGTGATGGATATAAAACGAGGAGTTTATTCTTAAGTTGTTTGCAATATTTGGAGACAATTTATTTATTCTAGAGTTTTTGGATATTAGACATTGATATTGACATTATTTTCATATTTCTTAAAAATACTTTTTTGAGGTATTGCAAGTTAAAAACCTTTTTGGATTGCTAAGATTTCAAATGTATTTTACCATTCTAGATGGATAAGTTAAGTTCTATTTCAATATGTTAATTTCTTTTCTATTCCTAGACTTTGATGTTTAACTTTGGAATTGAACTTACTTTTAAAGGATAGAGTAGGCATTCTTTTTCAGATAGACATAAAGATGAATCCTACATTGAACTTATATTGCTATCATGCAGAATAAAAGTTTATATTTCATGGTGTAATAAATAATGTCATATACAATGACAAAAGCAATAAAGTAAAATAATAGGCACATAGATCGAAATGACCATGGATTGTGGAAAAAAGCTTCAAAGAAATAAATTGGGCGAAACATGCATGATCACATCATTTGCAGTCAGATATCCAAAACTATCCAAGTTGAATTCATGTTACGCTATTGATATCTAGAGGCATTATTAATTATTAATCAAAATAGAGAAGCATGTCTACTGCCATATTTATATTTCCGCACGTTTCAATTCCATTAATTGCACTTTGGAGGAATAATGGGACTTTTCTTCGTTTTTTCTCCTTCTTCTCCCCCCCCCCCCACCCCTTTTTTTTAAAGCTAACCCCACTATGTTTTTCTATCAACATGTCATCTTTGGACCCCAACTATAGGTAAGCAGATTATTGGGAAAGTAGCCAAAGAAGTTGTTAGATGATTGTATGTAACTTAATAAATTCAAATATATGTTGTTCAGATTAATATCTTTGGTAATAAGGATAAATGAGGAGTTTTAATTTTTTTTTCTTTTTGGGTCAGAAATAGACTTTTAAATGATGTATATATGAATTGTGTTTACATAAACCATTGTAATAATTCACTCTCATTACTTTTAAATGACGTTTGCAATATCAAAATGTTGCAATATGGTATTTTTATTATATGCAATCGGTGGTTGTCACTTTTACATCTAACATGAAAACATTTCTTACTAAGTATACTTTGGGTTTTGATGATTTTTCTATGTTATTCCCTATTTTCTAGAAAGTTAGAAAGGTAGTGGAGGGCATCAATGTGATGTGGTTGAAAGGACCAAGTGAGGAAGAAGTGATTCTTTACATAGATAGGGCATGCAAAGGAAATCTAGCACCTTCAAGTATTGGAGGAATTATTCCCAAAGGGAATGGAGACTCCATCTATGTATTAGTATTAGGTATTCAAAAAGCTTTCAAGCTAATCTTAGAGCATTTCTTGATAGTCTTCATCTTTGCTGGCGTAATAGCTTTACTAAATTCATGTTCAATTAGATCACAAAGCTCTCATTCAATAGCTCTCTAGGGGGGATATCCTGTGTTAGTTTGGACAATATTTTCAAAGAAAACTAGAGATGTTTCAAGATAGATTCCACAGTATTAAGTTCACTCTTTTTTTTTTTAAAAGCAAAAATCACCAATAATTGGTGGGGGGGGGGGGGGTTAGCAAACCCCTACCTATTTATTTATATTGGAAATTAATTATAAGGAGAGAGGCATCAACCTAACTTTCGTACAATAGAAAAAAAAGTGCGAATTGAAGGCACTTGCATCTTGTCAAATAAGTACAAATCTTTGATATATCTAGGTAGCATAGAAAATGAGAGAATCGAAAATCATCGTCTTGAGCTAGTGCAAAATTAACCAATTAATCTGCCACTGTATTCCCTTCTCAGAAGACGTGCTTAAAAACAATAGTGTAATTTTTTCCTAGAAACATCTCAACCTTCCTTCTATTTTGTGGCCCTTTCTATAGTAGAATGTTCTCTTCAGAAAGGTGTTGTACTAGAACCTTGCTATCACTTTGAATTTGTATGCTAGTCAAACCAAGTTTCCAACATAAATAGGGGCCTGTTGCGAAGGCATGTAGCTCTGCATGGAAACTATCTAAAATCTAATTACTTTAGTGATAGGGGCTAAATTCATCACTATTTTTCTAGTTATTTGAGATTATTTTGAGATACTTTTATTGTAATAATTAGGTGTATTCCTTCCTATTTAACATTTTACTTGTAAAAAGTATTTTTGACAAATTTGCGTAGATTTAAGTTGATTTCGAGCAAAAAGTGAAAGATTTCAGATTGGACTTGGTGTCAGGTCCAGTTATGTCACCAAGCGCTAGGTCTGTTCCGAAAAAGCAATAATTTGAGGAGAAACAGATTAGACTCGGAACCAGGTGGATTGAATGGACCTGGCACCAGGTCCAGTCTGATCAATATCGGCGGGATTTTCTTTTCAGAGCATATTTTGGCAATTTCAATTTGATTCTTTTGGGAAGTATTTTCAACTATGAAAAATGACTCTTATAGGTACTTTTTGACAATTAAAACTTCTATAAATATAAGAGAATAATATTGTATAAGAGAGTTTTCATATTTTTCAATTCTTCAATGTAATATTTTTAGAAAACTCCTAGAGAAACATAAAGACTTAGGAGGATCAAGGAGAATTCTTGGAGAAGAAAATGAGGTTTCTCAAGAAGGTTTCAAGGAAGAAGAAGAAGTCTTACTTGTCTATGAGTTGTTTCTTTTTCTTTTTTTGTAATTTATTGACAATTTAAGATTAATATTTTAATTGTCCTTAGATGATATTCTTTTGAATTCATGATTTTGTATTGATTTTAGTTCTTTAAACAATTTATTGCTATTCTTGGTATTTGATTACTTGAACATAATATCTTGTTAGATTGATTAGTTCTCTTCTAATTAACTTGCAAAATGATGTTAGGTAAGAATGGCCAACTAATTAATGCAATGCTAGTTATTCTTAATTTGCTTGAAAAAGAAGTTAAATATAAAGAATAAGTAATCAAAGATTGGTTGATGATTGAATATAGATTCATTGACTAATTTCATGCTTTAAATCACCTAAAATATAGGAATTTGTGTGAGGATTGATTTTAATGTATCTTTTAGGTGAATTGATTGAGATAAAATATATTTACTGATTTAATTAGAAGATAGTGATTCCATGTATTGCAAACGAAGTGGGTCTACTGTAATCTTTTATGATACCAAGATAATAATGAATTGAGAGAATTGCTAGTCAATCATTATTTTGTATTCAAGGATTTCTATTTATTTACTTGTCTTTTCTCCTTATTCTCACTCCTTGAGTATCCTTGTGACTTTTCTTGTGTGACTTAATTTTCTCTAATATATTAGGTTAGTGTTTTATTTACTTCTATTCTTTTGCTCTATAAGCTAAAAAATAAAAATTTGGCCAAAATAAGGTGGTAGGTTAAGTTCTCGTGGATTCGATACTTACTATTTTCTATGCTATACGATAGGTATACTTGCCCGTGTGTGTGGTTTTAGTGGTTGGTATTTTAATTAAAGCTTGGTTGATTGTGTAATTTGTTGGTAATATTTTCTACACTAAAAAAACACGCATCAAGTTTTTAGCGCCGTTGCTGGGGATGAGCACTACTGAAAACACTTGAATTTTATTGATTTAGCCTTTGTTGTATTTGTAAATACTACTAAATTTTTGTAATTCGGGTATCTTTCTGATTTGTGTATTTTTCTTTTCTTTTCTTTGTTTTTTTTGTTTTTTTTGTTTATTTTTATTTTTATTTTCAATTTAATTTTTATTTTTCTTTGAGTACGAGATTCAAAACATCATCATATACAATTATTCATGAGCACAATGTCAAAGGAGCTATGATGACGCTACGTTGGCAAGGTTGCAAGCTCCTATTGATGATTTTAGTGAGACGTCACTTGAAACTTCAATCAAATCCTTTGTTGCCAACACAAACACATCCATTAAATAGCATGAAGAATCATCCCAACGAATGAGCTCTACAAGAACACAACTAGCCAAGTTGGTTGAAGATGCCATAAAGGCCCATACACTCGAACAAGAGAACCTCTGAGGAGAGGAGAGAGGATATGAGGAACACGTGCCCAATACGGCAAGAGATGTATTCAATTCTAATATATGTGCTAATAATTCTAATATCTCTTTATCACATGATTTCAGAGGTTCCTCTCAATTCTTGGAAAACAATAGTCCAAATGATGATGTATTAAGCTTACCTTGCCTCAAGGAGTTGGATCTTTCAATGCTATATCATAAGAAGTCTTTGGAGGATGGTGATAATTTCTACCTTTCACCCCATTCAAATGGAGTTAACTTGGTATTTGTAGATGTGGTGAAAAGTAAGGATTCTTTGATCTCATCTTTAAGAACTCAATTACTAAGTTTAAAGGAAAATTTTAATTGTGACAAATCTTTTGAAAGGATAAGTGGTGATTCTAATGTTTTTACTCTTTTTAGACATAATTTACATATTTGTATAGGGAACTTAATTTGTATGTCTAATAAAGTACTACGGAAGGGGGGTCATACATTTATATTTATTGCAACTAATATTTTTCATGAACCCTCAATTTTTCAAGAACCTCTCTTATTTCTACTTTCATCATTTCTACCTTTTTCAATGAGAGTTAATTCCTTTTACAAAGGTTTGATGAGGAAGCATGATGAGTGGAAATAGTGTTTTTTTTATGTGTTTTAAGTTTGTTTCGAATTTGGGTTTCTTTAGTTTTTTTTGTCATTATTTTGTTTTATCTAGTTTCACTTTTAGCTGTTTAGTGTCTTGTTATTTCCTCAAATAAGGAAAGTATTTTTCATCTTAAGTGTGGGGAAGTGAGTCATGTCTTTATTTGTTTTGTTAAGATTTTTATTAGTATTTTTCTTTAGGTTGTTTTCTTTTATTTATGTGTGTTTTTATTTTCTTTGTGCTTTTATTTGTATTTTCTTCTATAGGTAGGAATAAAGTCTTCTTGAATAAGCCATTCTCTCTAATCTAAGTTTTATAATTTATTGGAGCATCATTGCACTTGGGGGTATTGCTTAACTTTCTACCTCATTTTTTTTTTCATTTTTGGTCCCTTTGAAGATGCTTTCTTGTGTTAATTTTTTGCTAATGAGGACATTGTCTAGTTTAAGTATGGGTGAGTGGTTTAGTAATATCCTTTGTCCAACTTTTATTAATCATCTTGCTGTTTTCTTGATATGGAGCTACTTTGTTAAAAATTTTGAAAACAAAACAATTTTGTTGAAAATTTTGAAAATCTGAAAATTTGACAAATTTGAAAGTTTAAAGATTTGGAGCTAAATTGAGCTTATTTGTCTATAATGGAGTTGTGATTTTCTTTTTACTTTGGATATAGATTTATCATTTATTATGGTTGGATTTTTATTTAAAAACTTAACTTGTGTATTAAGTTGGATTTTGTTAAATCTTGAGAATTTAAGTTAACCTTGGTTTTATTTGGTTTTTGAGTTTTGTTTTATTCTTTAAATTTAAATGTGGATGATATGATGAAGTGTGGGAAGAGTTGTTGACTAATTCTTGTATTATGGATTTAAAATTGCTTGACTTTGAGTTGTGAATAAGGAATGTGAGGAAATAAAAAAAATTGAGTGAAAAAAAAGAAAGAATGTGAGTTGTAAACAACATTGAGTTGGAAATATATATATATATATATATATATATATATATATATATATATATGCTTTTAT
Source organism: Voacanga thouarsii (assembly GCA_026120185.1). NCBI lineage: Eukaryota > Viridiplantae > Streptophyta > Magnoliopsida > Gentianales > Apocynaceae > Voacanga > Voacanga thouarsii. Next base: position 223,609 of record JANUWF010001723.1, on the reverse strand, counting down.
CTTGGAAAGGAAAAGAAAAAAAAAGAAAAAAAAATACCTTTTGCTAAAAAAGGAGTTAATATAGAGAGAAGTAACAAGTATTGTTTAGTGCACTTTCTTGAAGCTATCCTGAAGGTAAAAAGGCAAGAAAGAGCAACCAAAAAAAAAAATGAAAAAAAAAATGATGATGACTATAAGGGGACCAATACAGTACGTGAAGAGAAATCTATTTACTTGAGACTATTAATTCCCTAAGTCATTGAAAAAAAAGAGAGTGGAGTATTTCTTTATTTTACTAACTTGAATTGTGTAAATTTGAGTTTATAATGCTAAAATTGGTTAAATGACTAGACTTGTATAATTTATGTTATATATGTTTTTGCTTGAGGAGTAGGATGGTTTTTTTTTGTACTAGATATAAGCTTGTTTAACTTAACTTTGATGGCCTTGGGATTTTTTAATTTAATGCATGAGTTTACAAGGTATTAAAATGGTTAAATGAATGACAAGTTTGTGTTTAAGGTTGGAAGAAGGCTATGTCTTCATTATGGATGGATTTGCTAAGGAAAAATTTGCTAAGTTATTTTGTCTTAAGCCATTTGTTTAGTGTTTTAATTCTTGTTTGCTTGAGGACAAACAAAAGTTCAAGTGATGGAGTATGTGATAGGAGCTAAATTCATCATTATTTTTCTAATTATTTGAAGTCATTTTGAGATACTTTTGTTGTAATAACTAGGAGTATTTACTCCTATTTGACATTTTACTTGTAAAAATTATTTTTGACAAATTTGTACAGATTTAAATCGATTTCAAGCAAAAAGTGAAAGATTCCAGATTGAACCCGGTGTCAAGTCCAGTTAAGACACTAAGCGCTAGGTCTGTTCTGGAAAAGCAGCAATTATAAGGAGAAACAGATTGGACCTAGCTCCAGGTGGGTCGAATGGACCCGGCGCCATGTACATTTTGATCAATGTCGGCGGGTTTTTCTCTTCAGAGCAAGTTTTGGCAATTTCAGTTTGATTCTTTTGGAAAGTCTTTCAACCACAAAAAAAGACTCTTATAGGCATTTTTTGACAATTAGAACTCCTATAGATATAAGAGAATAATATTGTACAAGAGAATTTTCATAGTTTTTAATTCTTCAATGTCATATTTTTAGAAAACTCCTAGAGAAACACCAGGACTTAGGAGGATCAATGAGAATTTTTGGAGAAGAAAATGAGGTTGCTCAAGAAGGCTTCATAGAAGAAGAAGAAAACTTATTTATCTATGAGTGGTTTCTTTTTCTCTTTTTTGTAATTTATTGACAATTTGGGATTAACGTTTTAATTATCTTTAGATGATATTCTTTTGAATTCATAATTTTGTATTGATTTTTGTTCTTTGATCAATTTATTGCTATTTTTTATATTTGATTACTTAAGCATAATATCTTGTTGGATTGATTAGTTCTCTTCTAATTAACTTGCAAAACGATGTCAGGTGAGAATGGCCAACTAATTAATTCAATATTAGTTATTCTTAACTTGTTAAAAAAGAGGTTAAGGGTAAAGACTAAGTAATCAAAGATTGGTTGATGATTGCTAGTATATAGATTCATTAACTAATTTCATACTTTAAATCACTTAGAATATAGAAATTTGTGTGGAGATTAATTTTAATGCATATTTTAGGTAAATTCACTACAAGAAATCTGCTAATTTGTCATGGATAAATCTGTGGCAAATTCGGGACTAAACTGGAATTTGCCACGGATTTGCGACGGAATTGGTCCGTGAAAAATACCTTCGTCGCTAAGCATTTTTTGCGAGGGAACTTTTTTTTCTTGGCAATTTGCCACGGATTTGCCTCGGATTGTTCAAGTTGGTAGCTTCTTGAACAAAAAATATTGCGAGGGAATCGTAGCAAATCCGTAGCAATTTGCCATGGATTTGCCATGAAAACAATATGAAAATAAGTTGTCCGTGACAAATTCGTGGCAAATTGCCATAGATTTGTCACGGATATGTTATTTAGAAATACTTTCAATGGCAAATCCGTGATAATTTGTCAATTGTCACGGATTTGCCACAAAAGCAATGTTAAACAAGCAATTCGTGGCAAATCTGTGACAAATTATCACAGATACTTTATTTAAAAATTTGTTCCATAACAAATTCGTAACAATTTGCCACAAAAATATTATTTTTTTTCCATAGTAAATTGTCACAGATTTGTCATGCATTATTAAAAATTAAATTTTTTTTTGAATTTGACCCTGCATACGTTATTTTTTTTAATCATTTTTTTATTTGTATTTGACCCTGTACACGTACAATTTCCTAACAAATACAATAGAATCAACTCATTCAACAGCTAATATAATAAAACACAATTTTCTCATTGCCAAACAATTCAAAAACAATATCCTCAATAATCAAATCATAAATAATTTACAAAGTCCCAAAAAAAAGTATTACTACATGTACGATAAGTAGGAAATATCAAAAACTCAATCAGAAACAGTAGTACAAATACAAAGAAGAAGGAAATTTGAAATCTTCGTTTATGTTCTCCATGAAATTTGATAGAGCTAGGTTGAATTCAGACAGTTAAGCTCTTGTTGCTTCTACATTGTTGGGATTATTCATATCAAGTGAAAGACTCTTCTAAGCTTTGCTTGCAAGTATTTCCCTTGAACTTCTATCCTCATCTATAACTTCTTTTGCACTTGTTATGATTAGATATGAGTAAAGTGGAGACTATATGTCCTACTATCGTGAACTAGACAAAATTGGTAAGATGCAATCAGATGGTTTGATGGTAAATGTTAGTAACAGCTAGAGTTAAAAGCACTGGAAGCAAAAAACACACCTCAAGCTGCTCTTGTAATCTTTTCTGCACTTCAATCTGACACTTCAGTGCCTCTGAAATCAGAATTTCCCTTTTCAGTGTATTACCATTAATTAGTAAAATTCATCACAATGAGATGATAAATATTGTTAGTCTCACAAAGAAGAAGAACTAAAGGAATACAATATATTGTATTCTTAATCCTCCTAGAACAGAACTGTAGTGACTCCAAATGAGTGGCATCTTTTATAAACTTTAAAGAAGTAAGACAACAGGCTGGAAAATCTTAATACCACTTACCCTTGATCAGTGCTCATTCTTGTGGAATTTGAACTGGAGCCTAAAGCATGCAAGCTGTAATACCCATGGGAGTCACCTAGAAGACAAGAAGCAGAAAGCAAATTTCAGAAGAAAGATTCTATACCTTGAGATCAGAAGCCTTGTCTGACAGTTTCAAATGGAATGATACAGAGTTAAATTGAAAAAAAAAAATACAAATAGTGCTTGTATCTTTGCAATTCCAACATTTTCAGAGAACTAATTCTATTGACATAGTAACACTTATTTTTCTTATATATATCATTAAACAGAATAGACCTACATATTTCCACCTAATTGAATGAGCTTACCACTGTTTTCTTTGCTTTGTTCAGCACTATTCTGCTTCTTGGATTGCTGCCCAAGTCTGTATTTCTGTTATTTGAAAGTCAAAAGTATGTTAGCATTTTGCATCCTTAGAACAATAACAAAGAATTTAAAAATGAGGTAATACCTGTAGATGACTCTTTAGATGGTACAATGTCAATCCTTTCAAGCCCATTACCATCACGACTGACTTTGGAGTAGCTTCTGTAGATTCAGATTCATTCAAAATTCAGTGAAATATCATGTGAAATCCTTAATATCTTCTCTTGAATTTAGTTTGTAGTGTAATTAAAATATCTTTAGCACCAAGCATTCTCCCCAACAACCGCAAAGGGAAAACAACTACAGTAGAAAAAGTAGCAAGACTACAACCAGAAATATAGTCTCCAAATTTTTTATGTGATGGATGCCTCATCTATTCCTGCACATAACCTTTCAATATAGAGATAGAGGTATGGTTAGCGTAGCTACCTTTTTTGGTGGATGTTGGTGCAAACCAAGAACAAATTGCAAGACAGTTTAGAAAAATATAACTCCAAATATTTTGACAAGATCCAAGCTGACAAATTTAAATACAACTGGAACCAAGGCATGAGTAAGCCTTCTGCTTATGTATAGCTGATATAGAGGTCAAGAAACATTTAGTGTTATCTTAGACTATAGTAGAGTTTAGAGAGCAGTTATATTAGACTAAAGTATACTATAGTAGAGTTTAGGGAATAGAAAATCTCAAATGAGAACTGAACACAGAACTTAATAAGATACGAACTCAAAAATTGACTTTTTCCATTCCTCCTTGTCTCTTTCTCTCCTCCCCTGTTCCCGCACATTACCTTTCATCTCCTTTTTCCCCTTCCTCCTCGTCTCTTTCTCTCCTCAATTATCCTTCATCTATTCCTGTACATAACCTTTCATCTCTCTTTTTCTCTTCCTTCTTGTCTTTTTCTCTTCTCAGTCATCTCTCCCTCCACCTGTCATCTACCTCTTTCCCTTCCTTCTTGCTTTTTTCTCTCCTCAGTCCTCTCTCCCTTCTTTCCGCACAAATATATATATATATATATATATATATATATATCCCTTAGTCATCAGTCATTAGTGAAAACCACAAAGGCATCGGGATTTCTTATTCAGTTTTATTTCTCAAAGATGGATAGTTGTAATTCGTTTGAGAGGTGGTCAAATTTTAAATTAGCTTCCAATCTAAAAATTTTTGATGTATTTTCCTTTCCAAGCCAACTACTTCCTTTTGATTTCAGGTGAGATACTTTTAAGGCTTTTTTTTTTTTTAAATGGGGGGTTCACCCGTATTTTTCATCTAGTTTGGTTTTTATGTTATGAATTAGTGAAAGTTATGAATATGCTGCTTTAGATTTCCAATTTGATCTACCTATTCAAGAGACTATTTTTTATGATGTTCCTCTAATGGATAGTTATAATTCGTTTGAGAGGTGATCAAATTTTGAATTAGCTTCCAATCAAGAAGATTTTGATATATTTTCCTTTCAAAGCCAACCACTTTCTTTTGATTTCATGTGAGATACTTTAAGGCCTTTTTTGGGAGGGGGGTTCACCCGTCTTCTTTATCTGGTTTGGTTTGTTGTGTTATAAATCAGTAAAAGTTACTGAACATGTTGCTTTGAATTTCTAATTTGATCTACCTATTCAATAGACTATTTTTTATGCTGTTCCTCTAATGGATAGTTGTAATTCATTTGAGAGGTGGTTAAATTTTGAATTGGCTTCCAATCAAGAAGATTTTGATGTGTTTTTCTTTCCAAACCAACCACTTTCTCTTGATTTCATATGAGATACTTTTAATGCTTTTGTTTTTTAGAGGGGAGGGGGGGTTTCACCCGTTTTTTTCATCTGGTTTGGTTTGTTGTGTTATGAATCAGTGAAAGTTATGAACATGCTATTTTAGATTTCCAATTTGATCTACCTATTCAAGAGACTATTTTTGATGTTGTTCCTCTGATGGATAGTTGTAATTCATTTGAGAGGTGGTCAAATTTTGAATTAGCTTCCAATCAAGAAGATTTTGATGTATTTTCCTTTCCAAGCCAACCACTTCCTCTTGATTTCAGGTGAGATACTTTTAAGGCCTTTTTTTGGGGGGGGGGGTCACTCGTCTTCTTTATCTGGTTTGATTTGTTGTGTTATGAATAAGTGAAAGTTATGAACATGCTACTTTGGATTTCCAATTTGATCTACCTATTCAAGAGACTATTATTGATGTTGTTCCTCTGATGGAGGATATGCTTGTGCATGATCTTTTTTACTTCCTAATGGATTTTGAACAAAGCCAAAACATGGTTCCTAGAGAGGAAATGTCTATTGAAGGTATCACTTTAGACAAAATTCATGTGGAGAAAAAGGTAATCAGGAGGCAGCGCAAGGAGAAGGGCAGTAGCTCTAAGACACTATCAAGAACAACCATTTCGAAATAGTTTTACATGGCAATCACTCAGATGGTGAAAGAACTAAATGTTTGCTGAACCGGCCTCAAGAAAAGATGTAGGGAGTTGGGAATTCGTCGATGGCCTTACAGGAAGTTTATGAGCTTGGAGACCCTAATCAAGAATGTTCAAGTTCTTTCTCACACACACTTGTGCATGAAGAACTAATAAATATATGGCCCCAAAGTTAACGAAGAAATAATAATTTGAAAGCTTCCATTTGGATTTGCAGGGTTTGCGAAATGAAGAAGAAGGAGTACATATAGCTGAGAAGAAGTTGAGAATGGCTATTGAGATGTTGGAACGTGAAAAGAAGTTGATGGAAGAAATTCTTGATGCAAAGTTGGAAGACCAAACAAAGAGATTGAGACAAGCATATTGTTTCAAGGCCAAATATGAGAAGAAAAAACTCATGGATCTAGAAAAAATTTTAACTAATCTTCCCCTATAAATTGAATATTTTTCAAGTATTAGGCCACCTCAAAATGAGCCACATTCCTTGAAGGATAATGTTTTTTGATCTCTAGGGAGTTATTTCTTTCCTTTGATCTTTTCTTTTGTTCCTTTTCTTCATATTTTTCTTTTTTATGTTAAGTTTAGTTTAATTTTCATTTTATACTTTTATAGTGTGTTTTATTTTATTTTGTGCTTTGTTTTTAAGTTATAGAATATTGTTGTCAAATACAATAATCCATTCTTGAAGGAATTCAACTATCTAATTTCTTATGATATTGATGCCTTTGGGAGGATTACCATTTCCTTTTTCCTTCTTATGATATTCAACCAACAATCACAATACTAACACCAAATCTCCCTTTCACCAATGACACTACAGTTCCCTTTCACCATACTTCAATAACACTACAGTTCTACAAATCAACATCAACTTCCAAAATAACACTACAGTTTCACAGTTTCACAAATCAACATCAACATTATAGTTTCACAGATATCTAGGAAAAATTTTGACAGAACTTTCTCTATAAATTGAATATTTTTCAGGCACTAGGCCACCTCAAAATATGCAATTATGCGTAATTACTTCAATAACACTACATTTCCCTTTCACTAATATTTATAATGCCAACACTAAATCTTCACATCAACTTTTCAACACCCCAACATCTCTACAATTCAACATTTAACAATTCAACAACACAAGAATTTCCAAAGCAAATATGTTCCAGAAATATTCATAAAAATATAAAAATAATTCCAGACTCAGAGGGGAAATATGAAGCAAACACAAATTTAAAAGAGAAAAGTTGTACAATTCAAAATGGATTCATTAAAGCTTGAAATAGTATTTAACATAGTATGTTAAATGTATGTTTCATATATCAATACATCATAATTCATAACTGTAGTATTTCACTCATGATCTAGTTAACAGGGTCATTAAGAAACCAAAAAATTCAGGATCTATTGATTCTGGCATTCTAAGTTCAACCATAACTGTAGGCAGAATAGAATTCAGATGCTGACAAATACATCTAAGAAAGCAAGACATGAACAGAAACACAGAGATATTTAAGGGCATAGAGAAGGTTGCAGAGGGGATGGATATTCAAGGTATATTGAATGGGAGAAACGACCAAATACATAAGGAAGTCAAATCTAGAGGAACACAGTTTAGCCAAGTTATTGTCTGAGATAATGTATAAATGTAAAAACTTTAGCCATCTTCCTTTCAAATGGAAGTCAAATCTAGAGGAACATAGTTCCCAATTTCAACTAAAACAAAACCGCACAACATTATATACATCAAATCTTTGTATTTGATTCTAATAATAGGCTTCAGTTTTATTGTTTCTCGACAACTTCTATATTAATGACACTTCCAATTTCCTTTTCTCTATTAAGTGTTAAACTTTCAACTAATGGTTGGTGTCCAAAAACAGAATATACTTGTTTTCAAGTAATTTTTTCAAGTTGGACCTCAAGTCAAAAATGCAATTTTTCCACCTTCTGTGGTGCATCTTTGCTAGTTCAAAACGTTTAATCTAAAAAGAAAAGAAAAGCCCTCAATTTTCCACCTTGTTCATTTAGTAAAATTACAGTTTTCATCAAAACTTTAACACAATACATGCCAATGATGCTCGCATTTAATTAGAAAGAACGAACAAAATTCTGTCCAACAATGGATAGGACATAAAAAGTTTGTAGACAGTTAATTTCCTACACTAACCAAGCAGCTGCAGCAAATGTTGCAAATAATTCTTTGAGCTACTATTTGACAAAAACACCAAAAAATAAAATTAATATTAGCAAAAATGAAAAAATTATGATCCAATCGTCCACACATACAAAAGAAAAATATACAGAATGATGAACTGTAAACGAGTTCCCTCAAACAGAATGATTCTTGACAAATTAGCCAGAACTTGTGAAGAAAAGAGAGAAAATGTAACTTTTATTGATTGAATTTGAGAATTACAATAGACGGGAAGAAGAGGGTTACAGAAGAACGAAGGAAATCTGGGGAGGGAGAGAATTATCCTACTCTAGCAATACCAGAACTTGGCTAAAAACATAACTGACTCCATTAACAGCTTCTCTGTTTGACCATTGTTCCCCTCTAAATCGTGGCCACTGCTTGCTTCTTTTATCTACCGTTAGATTACTTGAACCGCCTTCACACAACGCCGTCATTCTATTAATAGGGACGTTGTTGTTTTACTGCTCTGCTCAACCAGCTATTCAAGCATGACGCCGTCTCATGACAATTCCCCTCCTCTTCTATTATCCTTGTCCTCAAGGATCAGTTCAGGCCATTTCCTCCTAATTTCTTCTGCAAACTCCCAAGTTGCTTCATCAACTGGAAAATTATTCCATTGAATTAGCCATTGTATTGCTGCTTTGTTTCCCTTCTTTACCAGCCTTCTTTGTAGGATAGCAGTAGGTTTTACTAAGAACTCATCATTTCTGAAATGTGGCATGTCAACTTGAACAAACTTCCCTGCTCTAATTTTCTTCTTCAGCAAACTAACATGAAATACTGGATGCACTTTAGTTCCAGGAGGAAGTAAGAGTTTGTAGGCAACCCTTCCAATCTTTTCAGTTACTTGATAAGGCCCAAAATACTTGGAGGCTAACTTCATATTTTTCATTTGAGCTAATGAGTGCTGTTTGTAAGGCTGTAACTTAAGGAATACCCAATCCCCAACTTCAAAGGTCCTCTCCTTCCTATGCCTATCAGCCATATGCTTCATTCTATTATTAGCTTTAGAAATATTTTCTTTCAACATTCAATCAATTCTACTCCTTTCTTCCAGCATCTTCTTAACTTCAGAGGGAATTTCTTGGTGACCATCCAAGGAGTACCCTGGATATGGAGGGACTTGACCAAATAAAGCTTCATATGGAGACATTTTGATAGTGGAATGATAAGTAGTATTATACCACCATTGAGCTTGGCTCAAATAGCCACTCCATTTGTGGGGTTTTTGACTTACAAAACACCTCAAATACATTTTTACACACTGATTTACTCTTTATGTCTACCCATCTGTTTGAGGGTGATAGGCTGAACTTAGCTTGAGTTTAACCCCCATCCGTTTGAAGAGTTCCTACCAGAATTAGCTTACAAAAATTTTGTCTCTATCACTTATTATTGAATCTGAAATCCCATGTATTTTAATGACAGCATCAAATAGGAGCTCAGCAATCTTCTCAGCTGTAAATGGATGAGACAGTCCTATGAAATACCCAAATTTGGTGAATTTGTCTATTACCACTATAATGGTATCTTTGTGATGTAATTTAGGTAGTCCCTCTATAAAATTCATAGTAAGCTGGGAAAAAGGCTTTTTTGGTAGTTCTAATGGCTGAAGTAATCTGGATAAGCTGTATGCTCTCTCTTATTTCTCTAGCAAACTTCACACTCCTTCACCCACTGCTTAACATCTCCTGATAAACCAAGCCAATAAAACATTCTCTTGATTCTTTGCTGAGTAGCAGTTATGCCTGAATGACCTCCAATGGTGGAATGGTGCATTTCCTTAAAGATGGCAGTCCTCTATTCTTCTGAACTTCCAACATATAATTTGCCCTACATTCTGAGAATTCCCCCCTTGCAAGTTAGTTGTTCATCTTTTTTCATAATGGCTTGAGCTATTTTCTTCTGGGCATATATATCATCTTTATAGCTATCTTGTAGTTTTTCCATCCATTGTGGTACCACAACAGTTATAGTATTAAATTGGACCTTCCTTGAGAGTGCACCAGCAGCCCTATTTTCAGTGCCTTGCTTGTAGTGAACTTTATAATCTAACCCCATCTTGGTTAACCATTTATGTTTTGCTACATTATGGATTCTCTGATCTAACAGATGCTTTAGGCTTTGGTGATCAGTCCGGATGATAAAATGTCCTCCTTCTAGATAATGTCTCCATTTCTGAACTGCTGCTACCAAAGTCATAAGTTCTTTTTCATATGTCGACAATCCCTCACTTCTCTTCCCCATTACTTTGCTGAAATAAGTTAGAGGTTGCCCTTCTTGCATTAACACTGTCCCCATTCCCTAATCACAAGCATCAGTTTCAACAACAAATGGCTTATTGAAATCAGGTAACCTTAAAACTTCAACTAAAAACATAGTCTGCTTGAGTTTCTGAAATGCTTCCTCAGCCTTCTCATTCCATTGGAAGCTATCTTTCTTGAGCAATTCAGTAAGAGGTTTACTGATCACCCCATAGCCTTTGATAAATCTCCTATAATGTCCAGTAAGCCCTAGGAATTCCCTTATCTGCTTGACAGTTTCTGGTTTAGGCTACTACGTAACATCCTTAATTTTTGTTTCATCCATACTCATCCTTCCAGCTAAGATTACATGCTCTAAGTATTCCACCGGTTGCTTAGCAAAAGAATATTTACTCTCCTTAGCGTAAAGTTTATGTTCTCTTGGAGTTTGCAGAATGGTTCTAAGATGTTGCAAATGGGAATTCCAGTCTTCACTACACACCAGGATATCATCAAAGAAAATCAGTACAAACTTTCTCAAAAACTCACCAAACATCTTGTTCATCAGGCCTTGGAATGTAGTTGGGGCATTAGTAGGCCCAAAAGGCATGACTATGAATTTATAATGCCCCAAATGTGTGTTGAAAGCTGTTTTATATATGTCTACCTCCTTCATTTTGATTTGAAAGTAGCCTGCCCTTAGGTCTATCTTGCTAAAATACTTTGCTTTTTTAAGTTCATTAAGTAAGTCATCAACTAAAGGAATAGGAAACCTATCTTTAACTCTAATTGAGTTGAGCTGCCTGAAATCCACACGAAAGCTCCATGTTCCATCCTTCTTCTTAACTAAAAAGATAAGTGAGGAGTAAGGACTTGAACTAGGCCTAATGATTCCGTCAGCTAACATTTCCTCAACCATTTTTTCCACTTCCTCCTTCTGAAAATGTGGTAATCTATATGGTCTTTGCTTGAATGGAACAACTCCTTCCTGCAACACAATCTGATGTTCATGATTTCTAAGAGGTGAAAGTCCATGTGGTTTCTAAAAAATATCTGAAAACTCATCCAACAACTGCTGAACTGTTTCCTCCGTCACCACCTCTACTTTTTCTGCAGATATAGAACACAATCTTCCAATGAAAAGTTACTTCTCCTTCTTTAGTAATTTTTGTACAATTTTTTTCCTGTAGCATTAAGATGTATTTGACTAGAATTTCCCTTTAGCTCTAGGGGTTACCCATCACGATCAAAGGACAGTTTCATCTTCTCAAAGTCAAATACTATAGGTCTGAATTTCTTTAGCCAGTCTACTCCTAAAACTATATCACTCCTACATAATTTGATAAGATTAAAATCTTGCTTAAACTTAACTCCTTGCATCTTCCACCTCACCGCCCTACATCCTTTTGTGCTCAATAACTTCTCACCATTAGCAACAATGATCAGTAGAGGTTTCATCTGCTCATTTGGCCAATTCATTTATTTGACAATTCCCTCATCCAAGAAGCTGTGTGTACTTCCAGTATCAACTAGTATTGATATAGGTCTATTCTTTACTCTTCCTTCAATTCTAATAGTATTGTTAATACTACTTCCTTCCATAGCATTTAAGGACATTAAGGTTGTATTATCGACTTCCTCTCCAAAACAGTGTGAGTTTTTAATTTCTCCAATTTCCTCATACAAATCTAGCATCTCTTTTTCCCTTTCATCATATTCAAGTACTTCTTCCACTAACATCATATTTACTTCCTTTAATACACACACATGGTTAGGACCATATTTGTCTCCCCATTTGAAATATAATCCTTTCTCCTTCCTTCTCTGTAGTTCTTCTGGTGTTATCTTTTTAAACTTGATAGGGGCTTTGGCTAGTGGTTTTGAATCAAAGAATTTGTATGGTTTGTAGGTTTCTAATTGGAGGAAAGGTTTTGGGGCTGATGAGTTGAAGGGTTTATGGTTAGATTTAGGGAATTTTTGGGGTATGGTGAGGTGTTTTTGGTGGGAAATAGCTAATTCATAGAACCTCTTTAATGTCTCAAGTTGGAACATCTGTATGGCAGTCTTGAATTTTCAGAATTTGCCCATCACATCATCTGCTATTCCTTCTCCAAACTTTTTACAAACTGCCATAGCAAATTCTAGCCAATTAACTTGCCCATGACTGGCTTTATAACTCTGCAGCCATATGTAGGCCTTACCCTTCATATATAACTCAGCTAATTCTAGTTTAAGGGGTTCATCTACTTGGTTGATCTGGAAGTATCTATGGCATTTAGAAATCCACTTCCTAGGAATGGTTCCATCAAAAGTAGAAAAACCAATTTTTGGAAGTTTATGGCCATGATATGGAGTCTTACCATTGAACCTCAAATCTCCTTCAAATTTCCTAACTCCCTCAGTTTCCCTAGCAGTTGATCCACCGTCTCCTCCATGGTTACCCTCCCCTTGTATTCCTTTCTATTTCAATAGCCTATCCAATTTCCCACACAGATTGTCTAGTTTACCTTCCAGTCTTTTCACAACTGCGTTTGTTTGTTGTGTATCAATTTTCAACTGTGAAGTCTCAGAATGTGCCATAGCTAAGACATATCTGAGTTCATCATGTTGGGTAAACAGTTTCCTGATTCCCTTATCCATTTCATCTACTCATTTTCCATGGATTTCCACAGAACTACATAACTCCATAATCTCTATGTTTGATCCAGTGGTGTGGGATTCAGATTGTGATCTCGCCATAACTATTATGTTGGCTGAGAATCATCATCTTTGATACCAATTTGTCAAGAATTAGCCAGAACTTGTGAAGAAAGGAGAGAAAATGTAACTTCTATTGATTGAATTTAAGAATTACAATGGAAGGGAAGAAGAGGGTTATAGAAGAACAAAGGAAATCTGGGAAGGGAGAGAATTATCCTATTCTAGTAATACCAGAACTTGGCTAAAAACATAACTCACTCTATTAACAGCTTCTCTTTTTTCTTATATGTGACCGTTGTTTCCCTCTAAATCGTGGCCGCTGCTTGCTTCTTCTATCTACCGTTAGATTACTTGAACCGCCTTCACAAAACGCCATCGTTCTATTAATAGGGACGTTGTTGTTTTACTGCTCTGCTCAACCAGCTATTCAAGCACGACGCTGTCTCATGACATTGTAATACCTCGGAAATTATCTGACAAGCCCTGAGTCTAGCATTCTTGTTAGTGGCATTAGCAGCCACAATCAGAAACCTCAAAAACTGCTCCAAAAATTCGTCAATATCGGTGTTTGAATTCTTCTTGGATTGACAAGTGGCAAAGGCAGCCACGAATTTGATAATTCTCTCCGCAGATGCATTTCGGCGGCTGAACTAAAAAAGATGAGTTAGGGCTTTCGAAAATGTTGCGAAGAATTTCTCCGGCGGCAACAATTTGGGCGATGATAGGAAGAGTTTCAAGAGTTCCTTTAGCATTTGGATGTGCGTGGGGGGGCCACGAGTGCGGGAGGCCGCAGGTAGGGGGCGCTGGGTGAGGAGATCGGGATGAGGGGGGCGGAGGCAGGAGGGGGGGCTGCGGGGTGGGGGGCCCTAGGTAGGAGGTGCCGGGTGAGGAGATCGGGATGAGACGGGCGGCGGGTGGGGAGGGGGTCTATTGCCTGTAGCATTCAAGTAAATATGTAGAGACCTGATTGTATCAAGACATAGCTAAAAGCTTATTTATTTTCAACCATGGAGTCCAGTGTGCATAGAGCTTATCAAGGAAGATCTCCGAACAATAAGGATCCGTGGTAAATCCATGATGATTTGCCACAGAATTGCCACAGATTAATGGTAATTTTGTGATTCCGTAGTAAATCCGTGGTAAATCGAAACATAACAAAAATTTAGTTCTTTCTTTTTATCATTACTTTGTGTAACATACTTTTTTGTATACTCTCAATGATAATATAGTTTTTCACAATAATTTTCAATGGCTTTTACAGTTGAAATAAAATAAAATTATATCGTTTCTTTAAAATTTATAATTTTAGTACAAACGTATATTTCGATACTAAAAAATAATATACCTTATTTTCAATTCCATTTCAAGAATGAACGCATTAGAAAATAAATAAATCAAGATACTTACAAAATATTTCGTCGTTGTTATTTAAAATGTATGGAACAAAAATTAGTACAAACCAATATAATTAATAAATTAAAACAAAAAAAATGCAATGGTAAATCCGTGGCAATCTGCCACGGAATTGCCAAGGATTAGTGACAATTTTGTAATTCCGTGACAAATACGTGACAAATAGCTATGGATTTACCACGAAACACACACAAAAAATTTAGTCTTTTCTTTTTATCACTACTTTGTGATTTCGTGGTAAATCGCTGACTAATGTTTGGTATAATTTTTCCACGGAATTGTTTCCATCGCAAATTGGTAGCTAATATTTGGCATAATTTTTTGACGTTTTTTTTTGGCTACCGATTTGCGAGGGGATAAGTTTGCATCATTACTTACTACTATTTCCATCGCAATTCCGTGGCAAATAGCTATGGATTTGCTATGGTATTTTTTCCTTCGCAAGTTGCTTGTATTTTGCTATTCCGTGACAAAATCCATCGCTGATTGCCACGAAAAATTTTTCTTGACAAAAGTCCATGGCAGATTCATAATTTTCTTGTAGTAATTTGTTGAGATAGAATATATTCACTGATTTAACTAGAAGATAGTGATTCCATGAATTGCAAACGAAGTGGGTCTACTTTAATCCTTTATGATGGCAAGATAATAATGAATTGAGAGAATTGCTAGTCAATCATTATTTTGTATTCAAGAATTTTTATTTATTTACATGTATTTTCTCCTTATTCTCATTCCTTAAATATCCTTGTGACTTTTCTTGTGTGACTTGATTTTTTCTAGTATATTAGGTTAGTGTTTTATTTACTTCTATTCTTTTGTTTTATAAGCTAAGTAATAAAGATTTAGGTAAAGTAAAGTGGTAGTCTAAGTTCCTACGAATTCTATACTTGCTATTTCATATACTATACGATAGATATACTTGTCCTTATGTGTAGTTTTTGTGGTTATAATTTTAATTAAAATTTGATTGATTATATAATTTGTTGGTAATATTTTCTACACTAAAATTTTCACATCACTTAGCAAAAGGATGAATAAATTCTCTATTACTATGTCGAACTATCCCTTCAATACTAGAAAGGTCGGGATTACCTTTGCATGCTCCATCTATATTTAGTATAACCTTATCTTGTTCTCTTTTCAACTAGCTAATTGCAATATTTAGTTTATCTTTACAAGATTTCCAAGAAATTGGGAACAACCTAGAAAAATCGTCAAATCCAAAAACATATTTAGCAAGAAACACTAGCATGTTTAAGGCAATGGAGCATGCCGTGGAGTGAGTGAGAGCAAGAAGATTGAATCGTACACCATTATTTCTACACTTCTTTCAAAATTTTCAAATCTTCCATAAGGAGATAGCAAAAAACCTTCGAAGAATATTCAACCTTTTAAGGTTCCCTTTCCACCAATGGTTGAAAAACTCATTGAAATTGCACCTATATTCAAGCCTTATTTTCTGAGGGAAGTGAAAAGAAACAAGATTCCAGAAACCCCTTATATTGTCACTCTTATAAAATAAATATGGAAGTGTTTCCTTGGTAGCTGAACAGAAAGCACAGCAAGAAGGGAATTGGAAGCCGATCCTCTAAGCTGAGAATCCAATGTAAGACAACCATTCAATATTTTTCACATGAGAACCTTTATGGATGGTTGCAATTTAAGTTTTTTCAACATCTGCAACGATTGGATGATTATGACCTTTGTGCCTAATAGTTTGCCATGCCTGCAGTTGTGAAAGAACCATCCTCAGATGTTTTCCAAACCATAATATCAGTCGAGGAAGTCGCCTCCAATAGTGGGAGCAGTACTGAGACTTTCTGAGCAGCTTGAGGATCCAATAGTCTATATATGAACCTTACGTTCTAGAACCTATTGGACATACACTATGAGACACTAAGCTCAGGTTGAATTATCCCAGTGTTCCAGTCACAAAGCTTACCAAAGCCAGTCTAGTCGTCAAACCAAAAGAAAGAAGAGCCATCTCTAAGAATGAAACCAATGTTAGCCTCTACTATCTCTCTAATTTTGTGCATACACTTCCATATCATGGAAGAAGAGCTAGTTGCTGGGATTAGCATAGGATGCTGCCCCAGGGGATTATATTTAGCATCAACAAATCTTGCCTAAAGAGATTCTCTTTATCTAAATTTCCACCACTACCCAAGACTAGAGGCAACACTCATATCAGAGATAGAATGTATTCCAAGACCGTGTTTACTTCAAGAAAGCATATGGATTGCCACGACTTCCAAACATGCCTTTTTCTTCCCAAAGGGAATCTGAAAAGGCTTACTCCATAGCTGCAACTATAGATATAAGCGAATCAACAGTGTGCAGAATATGCAAGGGCATAGAAAGCAGTACCAACCGGATAAGCTATAGGTGTCTTGCCTCGGATAAAAATTTATACCGGTATTAAATTCGCTCATGTGTACAGAAAAGGGAATGCTATAGCTGATAAACTAGCCAATCATGCACTTACTCAAGGTTGTAATTTTACCTTTCCTCATTCTTTACTATTACCACAATATGTTAAAGGTTTATATTTGCAAGATTAGATGCAATTGTTCCTTCTATTCATACCTCATATGTATTCATTACTCGGAGGTAAGGTTTATATCCCCTTCCATGTATTTTTCATTCTTTTAGAAATAAACGAGTAGGGGTCCGCCGGCCTAATCTCCTACCAAGGCATTGGTGGTCTTCGGGGAAAAAAAATATAAGAATTAGACTAGTGGTGGGACTCATATGTTAGTGAAAATCATCACTTAATTAAATAAATAAATATTTTTTAACTTCTTTACCATTATTAATTAGAGTGGTTAATAGTAGGATTCAAGTGCTATTAGAACATATCTTAAATGATGAATGTCAGTTGACCTTTAAATATTTAAATAGATATTTTGGAATTCAACTTATATCTATTTAAATCCATTAAATTAGATGGATATAAATGGATATCCATTAACTTAATTTTTATCATTCATCTCTATATAATGTTGGATGACTTTGAATATCCATTTAATGTAAATCCAAATTGCCACACTTAAATACATTTAAAGCGTTGATTAGCATACTAATTTGTGTATTGTATAGCATAATGGATGACAATAGACTTCAACATTTTGGCGGTTCTATTCTATCCAATTTGCTTTTGCAATATTTTTTCTATTTTCAAATAATTATCACTTGTAGAACTTTTTGTTAGTGTTATGCCCTAGAGTCAATCACTTGTATGTTGTATATGACACATTTTATTTTAATAAAAGGTATTATTTATATTATAGTTTCTTTTGTTTACTTTTATGTAATATAACTGTTAGATAAAGTCCCTAGTACAACACTATGTTAAGGAAATCATGATAAAGATCATGATATGAGATTCCTATTACACTATATAGTGTCGGTACTTAAGTAATCCCTAGTTGTAGTATTAATGAGACATGACATCATTAATGCGTTAAGACTAGCATGTGTTAGACTTCTTGATTTGATTAGGCAGTGGTTCTCATATACGTGAGTATTGAGATACTCAAAGTTAATACGTGGATGCTTGTTAATGGAACAAGTTCATTGGATGACCTAACTTTGAGATAATTACATAGATAATTATTTAGTGCCAGTGATATAATCTCAATATAGCAAACGTGTAAGTATCCTTAGACTTAAGATCTTCAAGGTACTTTGTTTGTTGAGCATTATGCTTTGATTCCAATCGCTGGAGCCAAATCGAGGGCCGTCTATGGGATGGATATTGGGTACATTGTGAGGTAAACGAAAGTAGTTGAGAGGGTCAATAAAGGATTCACCACTCCTAATAGTAGGGGTGAATATCTCACGGCCACTTGTAGGAATTACTACTCGAAAAGTCCTTGGCCAAGGCGATTGTGTATTGGAAATAGTTCCAATTGATACACATCTAGAGTAGTGGGTTCCTGGTACAAGTACTATTGTATTCGGGTCAGAATTAATTCTAGAGGGAGTTGGCACTAATTTCGTACTCCAAACCAAATGAGATATTATATGGTGAAAGAAGTTAATTGCACTGTAGTTTGTTATTGAAGGGTTCATGTCAAGCCATTTGATTTTCTAGACTCTTGGGTGGTCATGATATGTTGCTAAATACCTCTCATGATCTGGGAATATGAGTTTATTAATTGATAAATTAATAAACCAATCCTGATTAGAATTAATATGATTAATTCTAATTAATTATGAATTATTAATCTCAAAGACGTTGGATTAATTCATATTCGCTACCAATTGACTGGGAAACATAATAGGTCACATACAACAGAGGATTATATACTCAAGATATTATTTGATAACATAGTGGGGTTAATTGCAGGAAAGAGAAGTTGTTGTGGACAAATTATAATTAGTTATAATTTTAATCCAAATTGTAATTGTGAGAATTTGATATTTCCAATTATAATTATAGAATTCTAATCGTTTAAGAAATCTCATATGGAGGATTTTAGCAGGATTTTTCGTGTGATATATATGATATATATATGAAACCCTAGCCAGAGGACAATCCACGAAAAATTAACAACTCCAAAGGCCTTCTCTTCTCTCTCTCTTGTTGTTCTTCTGCACAAGAACAATAAACCCTACCCGCCATTATTGGTTTATACTAGCACAAAAACATCTTGGTGCTTGAGTGTCATCCTCCGTGTGGATTTCTATTAGAGATAATCACACAATGTGATTATAGTGGTTGGCATTCAACTCTCGTGATGTTTGATCAAGAGGATTGGTGAATCGCGCCTCGACTTGAAGAAAGAAAAATTTTATTTTTCAGACGTTCAAAGAAAGGTAAAGCTGTTACCTTTATTCTCTTTATGTCTTGTTTTCCACACATATGCGGATCCTAGGATGGTATTTCGTTTTTATTTTTTCGCTGCGCCATATATGATATGCATGAGATACCTAACAGTTTTTTGGTCTACAATTAGTTATTATTTTGTAAAATTAAGATTGTATTGATTATTATTTTTTCAATTATACTCTTTTGCTTGTTATTGTGCTCAATCATAACATTAATTAATTTTAATTTTCAAATCAATTCTACAATTTTTAATAAAGGTTATTTAGCTTTTTTTTCCTTAAAATTTATAAATATTAGAGTTTCTTTAATACATGTGCATTCTAGAGTGATAGTTGGGAGTAGAGAGAGTAATAATGAAAGTTTAATCGAGACTTTTGTAAAACTTATGTGATTAGACCCAAACAAAGTAATTGAACAACTCTTCCTTCGTTTGTTTCCATAACCAAGTAAAATAAAGAAGCAGCTTTTGTTGTACAGAAGTCTTTTATTTTTCCCTACTGAAAGAGATATTTTGCATAGACAGAGAATAATGGTCCTCGGACTTTCACAAGATCAAATACCGAGGATAAACATCTAAAACATACAACAGATAAATCCTATTATCCAATATCCGGAAAACAACATCCCTAGGAACAATTTCTTCCTATCGACAATAACTAAGCCAAGGAAATCATGGTTCGAGTTCAATGGTTGGAGCAATGTTTGGAGTATTCATTGCTGATTCTTGAATTTGAACTTGATTCTGCTTCTTGCTCGCTTTGTATTCACCATATATGTGAGAAACAAATCCCCAGAGGCAGAGAACAAGTGACATCCCCTTCTCTGCTGTAAATTTGTCATGGAAGCAAATAACAGCCAGAACTTCAGCAATTGGAAGTAGGACGGTGATGATGATTCCATTTACTAAAGCTGAAGAACAGAAGATGATTCCCATAGCTCCCAAGCTGAAAAGTTGAAGAATAATGGCAATTGAAGCTAGCACCACGTAGTATTTCACTTCTCCGAGTGCAAACTCACTTGCTTCTCGTGAAATTACCTGTTGATCAAAGTATAAATGGCATGTTAGATCCAGTGAAGATAAAATGTAAACACACTAGTCAAAAAGTGCGATATTAATTTCCATCTTGGGTATGTATGGAAATCCCAGTTTTTTTTGTATACTTGGTATGTATAAAAATTTGAGAGACATGTACAGAATACCTTAAAATCGTTGTTTACGATGACCCCCACAGTGGCAAAAACAGTGGCAGAGACAGACAACACCATTTGTATCTCCATGACCAAGGTATAGGTCAATGCCACCTTTGTCTTTATGTACACCAGTTCTATGCAAGGAAAGAGCAACCCAGTCAAAGCGGAGGTCACAAACATCATCGCGAAACCTAAGCCATAAGCTTTCGGGCTCTCGCCCGCAGGCCTGTCACTACTTGCATGCAGCGCTAAAGCAGCTGCACCAACCGTCAGCAGGACAATCGCGTTTACCGAATATGGAGTGAACTTCTGCTTAACTAAAACGAAAGCAGATAATGCAGTGAAAGCAAGCTGCGAAGCCATGATAAGAGTGGACGTAGACACCGACAGCCGCTGAGATGCAAAGGAGTACAAAAAGTTGCTTGCCCCAATCAGGACACCAATCAAGGCAGCGGAAATGAACGCCGGAAGTTGAATAAAGAAAAGCTTATTGTTGCCTGCATCAGCTTTGCGTCGCTGAAAATAAGAAACCAAGAGTGGTATGAGAACAATTGGCCACCCAGCAGTTTGTAACCAGGTCAATAGCCATATTCTACTACCTCCTTTGACGTAATAGAGACGCATGAGCAATGGACCACCTGAGTTGCCGAGAACAACTAGCAAACAGCTTAGCACAAGGAGAAGTCTCCTTGTGGAGTTGCTAAGCGGAGCTCCCATGTCTATAAAGTTTGGAGGTTGCTAGAGAATTAGTTTAGTTATTGAAGTTTCTGCTTCTCTAGTGAAGAAGCTGTGGAGATCTCTTGACAGAGTTGAGACTTGAGCAGGTTATATACACAGAAATAGAGCTGCAGATTGGCCCCTACAAAGATGGAATGCGAGGCATGCATGTATATTGTCTTTGAAATCGCGAGTCTCAAAATAATTCCTTATGGAATCTACAGTGGTGGCCTGTTATTTATTCTTTATTAAAATGATAGCATTATAACTTATAAAAAGACATGTTTTTAGATTGGTGGATACATGTTTTTATATTAGAATGGGTTCTAAATCGGCGCCACAAGTTTACCTGATAAAGTAAAGTGATATCTGAATATCAGATTGAGGATTCAATTGTATGCAGATTACCACGATCGAGGTATAAAAAAAAAGAAAAAAAGAATGGGTATACTAGAGTACTATACCCTGCGCATTTGTGTGCGTGGTAGAAGGCCTTTAGGCCTAATAATTCCTATATTGTTTGCCAAATAGTTAGTCAACAATTTTGCAAGTGGTTTTGCTCTAGAGTAAAATGGAACTTATTCACTTGTGAGCTTCACAGAAAGACACTGATCGCGTTGCTAAAACGGTAGTTGGTGAAGAGAAACCAATGGAGATCGATGTAGAGCTTTCCTTATTTTCTTTGGTAAAACTCTTAAAATTTTTACTTGTTTGGATTAATTAATTGACTGCCACAAGCTTTATTCTCATTCTTGGTGAATTTCCAACTAATTCAACAAAAGATGCTTGTGGAGAAGAGATTTATCAATTCATTTGGTGAGTTAGTGCCGTCATGTTTGACTGGCTAACATAATCTTAGAACTGATAGAAGTTGTACACACCCAAAAATAGGGGGAAAAGGTTGTACTCTCTTTTCCATAGGTAAATTATTGAACATAAATTTATATTTTCGTTATTTTAAAATAATTATTACTATTATACAAAATTATACGTACCAAGAAAGCTCTAATTTCTATTAAAATTTTTAAATAAAAGACTAAATTATTCTTATTAAAAATTATAGAATTATTTTAAAATTTACAAATCAAATAATGTTATACTTTAATAAAGTGACAAATTATAAGGGTACAATTGAAAAAAGAACAACAAATATTTTTTATTTTATAAAATTACAGATAATTTAAAACAAAAAGGTGTGTAAAGTAACAAAATTTTGAAGCACAAAAAATATATTGATGAAGATAATGCATGTGCGTAAAAGATTTCTAATCAACTAACTATCCAATACATCATCATTGAAAGATGGTTCAAAGTTGGCTTTCTCCCAAAGAAAAAGGAAAATTTTTAATGGAAAATGCCATACTACAATAAAATAATCATACATGCATTTAAACTTTTAAGTTAATTCAATATTTATTTTGGCAACTATAGCAACCTTGAAGATTTATTTTAAGTTAATTCAATATTTATTCCGTGAAAAATTAGTACCTTTATTATTTTTTTGGACGGGAATTTAAATGGATGGAAAGAAAGATAAACGATTTTCTGTGAACGTATCACGTAGAAGAGAAGTTAAAAATAACTTCTCTTCCTCAATGCATAGGGCCCCTGTGCTCACAAATGGCCGAACCCTTTGTCCAAAGTGCAAAGGGTTCGGGAGATTCGCTTTCGGGACTTCCTCATTAATCAAAGTGGGAGCGACCGGGTGGGGGAGATTCGCTTTCGGGACTTCCTCATTAATCAAAGTGGGTCGACAAAGACTTAGCTCCAGTCTGTACACGATGCAAATTGCAAATGGACCACAATTTGAAACTGAACAAAACTCTTTGACTTTTTGTAAAATATCGATGAAATCAATTATTATCGTACGGAGAACAAACCCAATGATTAGGGACGGCAAGTATTAAAGATTCCAACCTGACTCGGCTTTCTCTTTGTAGTCGGGCGGGCGAGAACAAAATCATTTCCGTCCCCGATTCATCTTCAAATAGAAAAGGGAGAGCTCAACAAGCAGGAGGGGAAATAATATTAATGGACTTTAAAATTTGAAATAAATAATAAAAAATTAATATAAAAAATTAATAAACTTATAATTTAAAAAATCTAAAAACTCATAACAAAGTCTTAAAAAATAATTTCAAATAAAACATCATTACTTCTCTTTCTTCTTTCTCTCTAGATTTTTTTTTCCTGCCCTCATCTTCTTTGCTCTTTCTTGCGAGGTTTGGCCAAATCCAAATTCTTGTTTTCCCCAAAACTCTGTTTCTGAGCAAAACTTTTGCCTTTTTGTGTGTTGTTGTTCCCCAACCCTTTTTGTCTCCAAAAGCACAATGATCACCCTTGTTAGTTTTGCTTAATCGTAATTCACTCCATTGTGGCATGTTTTTCTTACCGACAGTATCGATCATCGTTACTCTGTTCGCTTTGTGTTAACTTGATTTGTATTGAGTCATTTTTTCATATTTTTTCTTCTCCTTAGGCACTTTTCAAGATAATTGATATGCACATAGTATTCAAATATACCGTTTAAAGGATTGGTCGAATATAGATTTCTCCTACTTCTGGTATTTGTGGATGGTGCTAAGGCAACTAGAGGGAGTTTTTTTGTGTTTATTTTTTCTTTTCGGTTTAATTGTATTCTACTCACCTTGAGTGAGATATCTTTCCGTTATTATGGATATTACTATCCATTTATATAACTTGATCTATTATGAATATAATGATCTTATTTACCAAAAAAAATAATTTGAAATAAAATATATCAAAATATAACATTAATAGTAATAAAACATATTAAGTTATAGAAATGCAAAAATTTTAAGGTGGACTGGTCCATCGTGAACCATATGCTTTAGCAAATTATATTGTACAAATTTACAATATGTATATATGGTACAACTTACTAAAGTATGTGGTCTATGTGGAACCAACCACCTTAATTTCCCATTGACATATAGTATCATTTTAGAAATTTAAATCTTTGAATATAATTTCATTTATTCAAAATTCAAGAAAAATTATAAAATAAAAAATCAAATATGAAGATAAAGTCAAACGTTACTTATATTTTATTTTTAAAATAAAAAATAAAATTCTTTTATTATAGTTCAAATTAATCTTAAAAAGTATTACATCTCTATTAAAATAGTTTTTAAAAAAAAATAAAAAACCACTAAAAAGTGGCTCAATATTTATTCATAAAAACAACATAAATACATATAAAGCTACTTGTGAATTAGGAGTAAAATTTCCATATTGTGGCAGCATTTATTTTCCCTTTCTTTGCGTAGATTAAGATAAAAATCTGATTGGTAATCGTTTTCAGAGTAGAGTACAAAATCAACATACAAATCAATCCCGCCTATAGATTGAAGCTTCTTTTTCTTCCCCTTTCGCAAATGACTAAGCTGTTTGAAGATGTCTTTCTCGAAATTAGGCTGCAGTGATTTTTTTTATGCTAAAGAATCTGAGATGTAACCTAAAAAAGGTTCTTTATCCTGCAATATGTGTGGCCTAAAGCCAATATCATCTTTAGTATAAGAAGTCAACAAAATTATATATTAGCCGAAAGGGTATTTTCCTATTTTTTTTATTTATGATAAATATTGATATGGATTAACATGTGTATTTATATATGATATGATTTTTGGATATAATATGTTTGACCTCGATTCTTCAAAGTCTTGTAAATAGGATTGCTAAACAACTCATAATCGATGGAGTTTAAAAATGATGATAAAATGAATATCCAATCCGAAGAAATTACACATCTTGAAGACTTTTTGAAGAATTGCATATTAGAATATTGTATTTAAAGTATTACTTATATTTCATATGTCTCTTTACCTCGATTTAAATTATTTCACATTGAAACACATAAAAATAATTTCAAAAGAGGGTTTTTTTTTTTTTTTTTTGTTAAACCTAGTTTTCACAAAAACTTGGATGAGTATTTTTGGACGGACTTTTAAATCCAAAACACCCATTTAATGATTTGTAGCATTTCAAAATATACCTCTAGGCATATAGTGTTGTTTTAGACGACCTTTTGGACATACATTCTTCCGATATGTGAGTCCAAAATTCTAGAAAATCTGACAGCAAAAAATAGTTGGTACTAGCTGTTGACATTTTGCTTTTTGCCCCTATAAAAGCCCTTTAAACACGATTTTTAGCAATATTTTTTGGGAACTCTTTCAGAAACATACTTTGTCTTTCAGAATACAAAAGTCTTCTTTTTTATTGTGCTTTAAGGTGAGATCAAATTGTTCCAAAGGTAAAAAGCTACATGTGCTTAGATTGTTTAGATCTGCTCAATTTGTAAGTAATTTTTGTCTCATCTCTTTGATCTCTTGTGTTTCAAGGTTTGGGAAGTACAACTCAGTTGGGGGTGAGTCTTAATTGTTTAGTGTATAGAGGTTGGGTGTAAAACTAAGTGTGGTGATCCTCTAGTGTAATATTGGTGTAGCCTACCACCATTGATTAGGAAAAATGTTTTAGCATTTGGTTTGAAATCTTTAAGTGTGTACTTAAGGTCGTGGATGTAGATCTTTAAGGATCGAACCACTATAAATCTTTTGGTCTCTTTCACTTGCATTTATTTCTGAAATTTATGAGTGCCATCACACCTCTTTTAAGCAAAAATCATTATAGCATTCTATTGAATAGCAATTCAAGCTTTTACCTACCTATCTTTAATATTTTGTTGATTTTGCATCATTTAATGAAGCTTTTGAAAGATCCTTGGTGTCTCACTTAAAGACTGCACTGAAATTTCCTCTTCTTGACACATGTATCTAGTTTTGTTTAAAGATCATAATAATATTTTGAAAATATGTTATTGTTTGTTATAAACCTTATTCACTCCCCTCCCCCCCCCCTCCCTCTCTCCTCTTTAAGGTTTACCACTATAGTATCATTTATTAGCAAGCTATTAAGGCAATCAAAATTGCTTCCAAGAAGTTGCAAAGAAGTAGTGTTTAGAGGATTCGAATAATTTGGTTTTGTGCACTCCTAAGAATTTGTAGGATAGGGGGCACTAAGTGTTACCTATTGTAAAGGTAAGTTACCCACCGATCCTGTTGCTTGACCATTGCATTTGCTACCTGTTGAGGGATTTCGCTTGCTGATTCTAGGCATTGAGAAGAGTGCACAATCTCCATTCCAATTGCTGGTGGTGCACTTAAGGAAATTGCATCCTCGACTAAGTCAGGAGAAATAGTCAAGCTTGAATTTTGTATTTTGATAATGCTTGAGCTTTGTTTTCTGGATAGACTTTTTAGTAGGATAGCTACACCAGAAGATCCACTCGACAAGGATTCTTAAGCTGACTGAGGTTGCTCCGGGGCTCCAACAAGATGGGCCGACAACTGAACGAAAGGTTGATGGAACTGGTGTTCAACAAAATGTTCGTTCGAAACCTCTTTAGCTGCCAAGGAGGCAGCATTTTAACTACTTGAAACCACCGCACCTATTACCACAGAAGGGTGATTTTTACGACGATGGATTCCTAAATGTTTCTCACCATCAGCATGCATACAGATCCTAGAAAGGTGAGGAGACTGAGTATCAGTGATGGTTGGCACAACTTGTTAACTACCACTAAGGCTTGTAACAGCCTTTTCTGTCTAGGTTAATTACTTTTCGATGTTGGCTTCTTGTATTTTATTCTTAGGCATCTACAAAGAATCAACAATTTGAGGAATTAAATCTTTATTCTTTACAACATTAGCCTCCAAAGGCGTTAACTTTTTCAGGATCCATCTAGTCTTTGGATATTGCTTCCTAGATTGGAGATTTGAATCACCAACAGCAACACCACACTCAACAATGGGTTCTTTACCCTTACATGATTTTTTAGTATGGCCTATTTAATGAAAATCCTTAACAAAATCTGGCAACGCTTTATAAGTTACTGATTGAAAAAACCAATCATCAGTAGGGGCGGACCTACCGTATTGCTTGGGCCCCCCTAAGAATTTTATAAAATGTTAGGCATATATATAGCCCAAGCACATGGCCCCCCCAAGAATATATATATAGCCCAACCTACATACCCAAATTTAATATATCTATACACACTACAACACCACCCGATGACCGATCCTTTCCTTCCTTTCACAAATCCCCACTTTTCCTTTTCACTCCAATTTCCAAACCCCACCCACATTCCAAACAAAATTCCAACAGTTTGCACTCTTGGTCCCCACTATTGCACCCACACTACCGCCGTCTCTGTCTCACGCACTGCTGTAAGCCTGTAACACCCCACCTAGAGCCAAAAGACAAGAGTTTCTCCAGAAACCCAGGTTTCGCTGTTGCCTGTCTCGGTCCCCATTGTGCACTGCAGTCTACATATGAAGGTAAGTTATGGTTTAAGTCTTTGAGAAATAGGAATGTACATCTCAAAATATTATTTTTCTATCTAATTCTATATTAATTTGGACATTCATTTCTCTACTTTTTTTTTTTTTTTTTGGTCTTAACATTAATGAATTTACTATGATTCAAATTTTAGAATTTTGCAATACTTGGGTGGGGTGATATAAAATATGTTTATCATGAATGATGATTTTTTGAGAAAAATGGAGGATTTAGAATTTTTGTTATCTTAATAACTATCTATGTTATATAGGAAGCAAAAGACAAATGAAAAAAAGGAATATGTCATTTCTAGAGCACTAGACAGTCTATGGGTATGGGCTCTCATATTTTTTTATTCATTGAATCAGTGACTATGATCCTTGAAGTTCTAACTTTCCAACTTTTCTAGTGTTATTAATCAATGGGTAATCTCAAATGTTTAAGAACACAAAAGGTCCAAAAGAGAATTTATTCAATTTAAAATTTTAATTTATATTTTAAAAAATATTTAATTTATATTTAGATAATTTTGTGACTTTTATACGAATATATGTGTAGAGGATAAAATTGATATTGACGTGAGACTTGGATCGTGCTGGTACGAGATTTGCTTTGATATATTTAAATAAATAAATATATTCCAGGTATGTATTCCAGTGAGTCTGGATGGTGGCTCCCATTAGACCTGGGTGGCGATCTATATATGTGTACATGCTTTTTTTTTGGGTATTATTATCAATTTTTCGCATCTATGAATGTGTGTTTGTTTGTTTGTTTTTTTACATTAATATTTAGATTTATATAGACATTTTAACTAATTATATCTAAATTATGCATTAAAATATTATATTTTTTTTCTTTTTAAATCGTAGATGAAAAGATCATGTACGATTAATGCATTCTTCAAAAGGAAAAATGTTGAAACTTCAAAATTTAGTGAAGAGTCACATTCCGTTGATCTTGATCCTTCAAATTCGGAAGTCCTCTTACAAAAACTCCACGAGTAGTTCAAGTAGGATTTGATATCAATTCTTTAGAACGTGATCTAGGGTTGCGATTGCAAATATATGAATATCCTGTTGATAGTCGTAATGAAGTTCATAGAGCTTATATTAAGGTAGGCCCATATCAGTGTTTGCAATCTAATTATCCAAAATTAGGAAGAAAACATTCTCGTAGCTTTCAAGCCTCATGGTTTAAGTCATTTCCTTCATGGTTAGAATATTCTCCTAGTAAAGATGTTGCATTTTGTCTTCCTTGTTATCTACTCTATAAAAAAGATGGACGTTTTGGATCAGATTCATTTACTATTAATGGTTTTCGTTCATGGAAGAAGGTGAATGATGGTGAAAATTGTGCACTTTTGGCACACGTAGGAAAAAGTCCAAAAGGCTGAGAACGCATGTGATGATCTTATGAATCAAGATGGGCATATTGAAATTTTTTTTATGAAATTTACTTCCAAGTAAAAGGAAGAAAATCGACTTCATTTGAAAGCTTCCATTGATGTTATTAAATGGCTTACATTTCAAGGATGTACTTTTAGAGGTCATGATGAGATGAAATCATCAAAAAACAAAGGGAACTTTCTTGAATTGTTGAGTTTTATATCATCTTATAATAATAAAGTAGCAGAAGTTTTGAGTAATACTCCTCAAAATGCCTTGTATACATCACATAGAGTGCATAAGGAAATTTTACAAGTCATGGGACTAAAAGTGAAGAATGCTATTCGTGAAGAAATTGGTGATGCAAAATTTTGTATAGTTGTTAATGAAGCTCGAGATGAATCTAAAAAGGAGCAAATGACTATTGTTTTAAGATTTGTTGACAAAAATGGCTATGTATAAGAGCGTTTTTTTGGGCTTGTTCATGTAAAGGACAGTGCTGCGTTGTCATTAAAAGATGCAATTATTTCTGTCCTCTCTCGTCACAGTCTTGATGTTCAAAATATTCAAGGACAAGGTTATGATGGGGCAAGTAACATGCGAGGGGAATGGAATGGGTTATAAGCTTTGATTTTAGATGAATGCCCTTATGCTTACTATGTTCATTATTTGGCACATTGTCTACAGTTAGCTTTAGTTGCCGCATCAAAAGAAGTTATTCCTATTCATCACTTTTTTTGGCAAATTGAGCAGTATAATTAACATTGTTGGTGCTTCATGTAAACGTAATGATCAACTAAAAGCTGCTCATGCTTCAAATATTGCCTATTTACTTGCTAATAATGAGCTTGAGAATGGCAAAGGACTTAATCAAGTTGACAGTTTACAGTGGACAGGAGATACACGTTGGAGTTCTTATTTGAAATATATTATTAGTTTGATGAATATGTTCAGTGCAACTTGTGAAGTTTTACTTAATATCATCGAGGATGGGGTTACACCAGCTTAGCGTGGAGATGCAGATGCAACTTACGAGGCATTAACTTCATTTGAATTTGTTTTCATAATGCATCTCATGCGAACAATCTTAGAGATCTCTAATTTGCTTTGCCAACCTTTGCAGTTTTAATCTCAAGACATTTTAAATGCAATGCATCTTGTTTCGTCCACTAAGTTTCTCATTCAAAAATTAAGAGATGAAGGATGGGATGAATTAATCTTGAAAACAAAATCCTTTTGTGAGATAGTTAATATTCCTATTCCAAATTTAGATGCACCTTGTATTGCATGAAGAGGAAGAGCCCATCATCAACAAGAAACAATTACAGTTGAGCATCACTATAGAATTGATATTTTCAATGCTGTTATTGACACTCAATTGCAAGAGTTGAATAGAAAATTCAATGATCATACCATAGAATTGCTAATTTGTTGTTCAGCTTTAGATCCAAGGGAGATGCGTAAATCATTTCGAATTTATGATATTTGCAAGTTAGTTGAAAAGTTCTATCCTAGACTTCAATGAATGTGAGATGATACAATTAAGATTGCAATTTGAGCATTTTCATCATGTGATACAAATTCCTGATTTCGAAAAGTTGTCTACTATATCTGAATTATGTCAATAGATGGTCAAGTCAAGGAAGTTTGAAATTTATCCACTTGTGTATCGTGTGATAACCCTTATTCTTACTCTTCCAGTTTCTATAGTTACCACAGAGCGATCTTTTTCAGCTATAAATATAGTAAAGACCAAGTTTTGAGGCAAGATAGAAGATGATTTTCTATCAGATTGTTTGTTAGTATATATTGAAAAAGAAATTGCAAAAAAATTTAGTATAAATTCACTTATAGATGATTTTCGTGATTTGAAAGAGAGACGATCAGTATTTTGATGTATTATATTTTCTATAGTATACTTTGGAACTATTTTGGTAGGTTTAATATTAGTATTTTCATAAATTATTGAACATATGAAATTTAGTTTAATTTGTTATTGACCCCCCAATAATATAATTCTACGTCCGCCCCTGATCATCACCATGTCCCAACCAGATTCTACGTGGTAAAGCCTTGAGCAAATCAACCTCCACACAAACCCTAGCAACACTAGGGCGTGTGAGGTTTGCAGTGGCATCGTCGATCTTCAAAGGCCGCACTATTGCAGTTGCAATAGCATGAAGAGTGTGTTTTGATAAAAAGTGCAACGACATATGTTCAAGTGAAACCAAAACTGGCATGATTGACGGATCCTCAGCAACCTAAAAATCTATTATCCACTTCATGACCATCGTTGGAAACCTAAGCAAATTCCAATTGCTTTTCAGCCATAGATGAAAAAACTCTCCTCCAAATTAGGTCTGATTAGAATGTGATTTTGATCAAGAAGACTAATGCAAACAGAGCTTTTCAACCCAAAAGTAAGAACTCTTTGCAAATAGTTTCAATTGCAGGACACCCATGCAAGAAAACTTTAAAAGTTACTCCATCCGTTTCAAAATATTTATTCATTATTTTTTTTATTTTGTTTCAAAATATTTGTTCATGTACATATTTCTAGAATTAATGATTAGTTTATTCCTATTTTATCCTCATTTATTCTAAATCAACTGCATAACTTTTCAAAATTCTTTTCTCTTCTTACTTCTTGGGAATTTTCACTAACCAATAGCTATCATATTTTTAATACGAGTAAAATATGAACTTTATCTAAATTCTAGTATTGTTTTAACACTCTTAATCTGTGTGCAAAGAGTTTCATGAATAAATATTTTAAAATAGAGAGAGTATTAATTATTTACTTTAACTTATATATATGTATATATATATATATATATATATATATATAATATTAATATAAGATAAATAAATAAAAATATGAAAGATAAAAATTTAGGAGACAGGTGGAGGAGGGCCAGGACAACATAATCCCGTTCCCATCCTGCCCCCGCTACCTAGCGGGCTAAGAGACAGGACTCATTCCTGTCTGCATCCTAGTTAGGAAATCTCTGATTGAGGATTAGATCGGGAGAGAAAAAATTATTATTGCTACTAAAGATTCCATATGTACATGAATATATAGACCTCATAAATGAGTGAATATTGATCGAGGGATAAATAATTACTATTATCTCTATTTTTAAATAAACTCCGCCTGTGAGCTCCACGGGTTTTGTTTGCGGTATTCATTGTCAGTCTCAAGCCCAGATAAAGGAGGAGAGTTGCGGTAGGCTTGTGACGGCCAGCGTAAAACATAGTCACATCTATGACATGAACCAATCGATTGACTTCGTGGGGGCGTTCCCTACTCAGCGACGCGCTGCACTTCCTAGACTCGGGTGTAGTGATAAATATGCGAGGGTTGCTAGGTCGTTGCTCGGAAGCAATGCGTCGTGTCGGTCCCCGGATGCGGTGTCAAATATGTAAGGGTGTAGGATAAAAAAGACAGTCTATAGGGATATGATTCGTCTAGCTACATGGAATATAGGATCTTTGACCAGTAGATTGACAGAGCTAGTTGAGGTAATGCGGAGGAGAAAGATTAGCATTTTGTGTCTTCAGGAAACCAAGTGGGTAGGTGAGAAGGCGAGAGTAGTCGCTCCATGGGGTTATAAGCTTTGGTATTCAGGTATAGTTAGAAATAGAAATGGAGTCGGGATTATTATTGATCGTAAGTTTATTGATGATATGGTTGAACTACAGAGGAAGAGTGATAGGATTTTGAGCATCAAGATCATGATTGGTGGCGAGATTACTACTGTTATTAGTGCGTATGCGCCACAAGTAGGACTCGATGATTCGGCTAGGCAACAGTTCTAGGATGATTTAGATGAGATTGTCCAGAGTGTACCGTGTGTAGAAAAGCTTTTCATTGGTGATGATCTAAACGGACATGTAGGTACTGATAAGAGCGGGTTTGAGAGTGTTCATGGAGGTCAGGGTTTCGGAGCTAAAAACGAAGCAGGAACTGCTATTCTTGATTTTGCCTTGGCCTATGATTTGACCATAGCAAATACTTGGTTTAAGAAGAGAGATTCTCACTTAGTGACCTTTAGAAGCAGGTTAAATGCCAGTTAGATAGACTTCTTTATTATGAGTCGTAGGTTTCGTAGTGGGTGTACGGATTGTAAAGTTATTCCAGGTGAGAGTGTAGTTACGCAACACAAGTTGTTGGTCCTCGATTTTAATTTTAGGAAAAAGAGTAAGCAGCAGAATTTTCGAGTTGACCCTAGGATTAGGTGGTGGAGGCTTCAGGGGGATGAAAGAATAGCCTTTGTCAATAAGGTAGTTGAGGCGGATAATTGGTCTTCTGATATGGATTCAGATCCAGATACTATGTGGAGAAAGATGGCTCAATGTATTAGGATAGTAGCTAAGGAAGTGCTTGGGGAATCTAAAAGAAAAATACCTCTTAACAAGAATGTGTCGTGGTGGAACAACGAAGTGAAAGAAGCCGTAAGGAGTAAAAGAGAGTGCTATAGAAACTTAGGAAGGTGTAGGAGTGATGAAAATTTTGAGAAATACAAGGTCGCGAGAAGAAAAGCTAAAGAAGCTGTCAGAAACGTAAGAACCATAGTTTACAAGGATTTATATGAAAAGTTAGATATCAAAGACGGAGAGAAGAATACATATAGATTGGCGCGTTACAAGGAGAAGAAGACGAGGGATATAGGTGTAGTGAAATGTGTAAAGGACGAAAACCACAATGTTTTAGTTAAGGATGAAGAAATAAAGGAGAGATGGAGATCATATTTTGAGAAGTTATTCAACGGGAGTCAAGTCCAAGTTTCGAGTGTAGGTAGCCTGGCGCTTTCGAATGAAGAGGTTAACCATGCATGGATTCGTCGTATTCAGAAGCATGAAGTCCGTGATGCCCTTAAAAGGATGAGTCCAAAAAAAGTTGTAGGACCGGATGGTATACCGATCGAGGTTTGGAAGTGTTTAGGAGATATATGTATTACGTGGCTAACAAGTCTGTTCAACAAGATATATAAAGTTAATAGGTGCCTACAGAGTGGAGGAAGAGTACTCTGATTCCTCTGTACAAGAATAAAGGAGATGTCCAGGATTGTGCCAATTACCGTGGGATTAAACTCATGAGTCATACTATGAAGCTTTGGAAGAGAGTGATTGAACAGAGGTTACGGGGCATTATACAAATTTCAGATAATCAGTTTGGTTTTATGCCTGGGCATTCCACTACAAAGGCAATTCATTTATTACGGCAGATGATTGAATATCATAAGGAAAGAAAGAAAGATTTACATATGGTATTTATTGACCTGGAAAAAGCCTATGACAGGGTTCCTAGAGAAGTAGTTTGGTGGGTGCTAGCCAAGAAAGGTGTATCAATAAAGTATATTACTCTTATTAAAGATATGTATGAGGGAGCATGTACAAGTGTAAGGATTGGCGCTGGAGTGACTGCAGAATTCCCTATTAATATCAAGGTGCATCAAGGATCAGCGCTTAACACTTTTCTCTTTGCAGTCGTTATGGATGAGTTGACCTGCATTATACAGGAGGCTGTGCCATGGTGTATGTTGTTTGCAGATGATATTGTATTAATTGATGAGACTAGAGTCGGTGTAAATGCTAAATTGGAGTTATGGCGGCAGACATTGGAATCCAAGGTTTCAGAATTAGTAGAAATAAAACAGAGTATATGGGATGCAAATTTAGTGGTAGCAGAAACATAGTCCAGAGTGTAACTTTGGAAGGTAAAGATATACCGTTAGCTGATTGTTTTCGCTATCTAGGATCTATTATTCAGAAAGACGGAGAGCTCAATAACGACGTTGCACATCGAGTTAAGGCGGGTTGGTTGAAATGGAGGAGTGCAACTGGTATTCTTTATATGGTACGGAATATTGGGCAGCTAAAATGTGTCATATTCAAAAAATGAAAGTAGCTGAGATGCGTATGTTACGGTGGATGTGTGGATATACTAGGAATGATAGAGTTAGAAATGAGATCATTAGGGAAAATGTGGGTGTGACATCTATTGAGGAAAAGATGAGAGAAAATCGTCTGCGTTAGTTTGGACACATTCAGAGAAGACCGAGGGATGCTCCTGTTAGGGCGATGGAGAGAGTGAGGCATGATAGGTTATACAGAGGTAGAGGTAGGTCTAAAACGACATGGATAGAGGTAATTAAGAGAGATATGTCTTTGTTAGATTTGGATGAAAGTATGACGTTCGGTAGAAGATGAGAGAAAGTTGTATGCGTTAGTTTGGACACATTCAGAGAAGACCGATGGATGCTCCTGTTAGGGCGATGGAGAGAGTGAGGCATGATAGGTTATACAGAGGTAGATGTAGGTCTAAAACGACATGGATAGAGGTAATTAAGAGAGATATGTCTTTGTTAGATTTGGATGAAAGTATGACGTTCGGTAGAAGAAAGTTGCGAGAGAGGATTCAAGTGGATGACCACACGTTGCCTGACGTTGATTCATGTAACCGACCCCAAGTTACTTGGGACTAAGACTTAGTTTGTTGTTGTTTTTATCTCTATTTTTAAATAAGCAATTTTTTAAATTTCAAATATATTTAAAAAGTTTTAATATTTATAGTTTTAAAAAATAAAATTTATCTTTATTTAAAAATTAAAAATTAATGTTATAATTGGGTTAAATAATTAATAAACTATAAGGATACAATAGAACCAATAAATATATACTCCCTCTATTTTATATTATTTAGTCTTTTAACCATTTATATATAAATTAAGAATGTTGAAATTAATAAATATTTTTTTATATTTCTAAATTTATCCATAATAAATACAAGAATGAGTAATTATTCACGAGATTTTTTTTTCTTTTCATTAAATATAATTTGACTAAACTTAAGGATAATATTAAAAAATATTATTTATTAATGCATAAGAATATATAAAAGAGTTAAATGTTATTAAATAAAATATTAAAATTAAAAGACTAAATAATATGAAATAGATGGCTTACTTAATTTCCCCTTCATATATTCTCTTTTCTTTAATTTTTTTTCCCTTCTACGTTTTGTATCAAATTTTAGTCTTTTTGAATCCATTGCTATTCTAAAGGGCGACAGCGTTAAGTTAACCTGGATATTACTAAAGGGAATGGTCACGTAACTAAACTTTTGTTTTATGAAGATTGCTCGTGCCATTCCTTATATATAATCTCTTTCTCTCACTACCTGAAAGGATAATCTATTTTAATTGCGGTTTGGCCATCTATTTTCATTTTTTAAAAATTATAGCATTCTTTTTTTTAATCATTATTCTTTTATTAAAAATTGAATATCTTCATTTTCTTGTCAAAACCTTCTAAATTGAATGTTTAATTTTTTTTAAAAAAATATCACCTTGTGAACAGAAAATAAAAAAAATAAGAAAAGGAAGGAAATACAACACATGATGAAAAGCAGATTAAAATATTAACCAAAAAAATGAATTTATTAATTTCTTCCAATGTAACATCGGCTAGTACACTAGATGACGAAGTCTACGTACGACTTGGAAAATCAAAACATAAAGCCAGCAAATTCAGGTAAAAAATAGACTTTCAATTATGACTGTACATAGATGAGGATGTGATTGAAATACATTTATTAAAATTTAATAAAATATTATTAAATAAGATAAATGTGAGGTTAATAATTAAAAGAGAAAAAATATGATGTTTTATGCTTAAAAGAATTGCTTTCCAAATTAAGTCTGTATAGTATTTCCAAAAATATCAAAAGACCCACGTGACAATAATTGAGTTGAAAATGTCCAAAAGCATCAACTATTGAGCTGACTTCGTAAGTGACGATTCATGTTCAATTCTTAATCACCACTTAACCACCAACTGAGGACACACTCTTATTTAATAATAAGTGATTTTTTTTTCTATTTTTAAAAAGGAAATCAAGATTTAGACGCTAAATTCTTTCATTTTCAGATAGATATGTTCGATTACAAAATTATTTTGCCACGAGCAGACAATTTTTTCATTGACTAGTTTTTTCAACAAATTATTTTATTTTTGAAGATTCAAAAAAAAAAATCTTGTAAGTTCCCAAATAAAGAGTGTACCTATAGAATAAGCTGCAGAATGTTCTTGTATTAACCTTGCGTTAAATTGACACTATTTTTATTAATGTCACTATTTTCTAATACTATCTATCATATTTTACTTTTTTTGTCTATAATTATTTATAATTTTATAAAATTAATCATATATTTATTTTTAATTGTATTTTTTATTATTTATCATTCTATCAAGTAATATCTTAATTAGTTTTAAAATTTCAAATTAAAATTTTAATTTTTAATCAAAATAATTTAATTCTTTTCTTTTAAAACTTTATAAATATTAAAAAAATTTAAATTTATATCCAAAAATAATAATTATTTTTTTAAAAAAATATACATAACATGAAATCTCGCTTTATCTCCACATGCAAAGTGAAAGAAGATTTAAAGAACTGGTTTATGTCTCCTCCTTGTATATTTTATTATTACATCCGTTTTACAATAGAAGTCGTTTTAAACTATTTTTCCATAATATATGTTATTTTACAAAATTTTATGTATTACTTTTTCTTACCTCTACCTTTTCTTGCAATTTCTCTCTTTTTACTAATTATGACTCAACTTTCTCAAATTACCAAAATAGATAAAGATTTAATTAGAAATATTTTTAAAAGTTTAATTTTAAAATTGTCTTGAATTTATGAACCCTTAATTCCTGTGTATAAGTTAAAAATAATTTATATTGTGAAACGGAAATAATAATAAATATGTAAGGATATATCTAACTTTATTGTTATTAAAAAAAAAAGAGAAAGAAGATTTAAGAAAGCAAAAACATTAAAATAATTTTTTAAAAGTTGTAATAATAAATCCAAGTCTCTCAAGAGATCCAAGATGCCAACAAAGCTGCAGTTGACTTTGATATATATGATTGAAAACAACAACTACTAGTACGACAAACATGTTCTTAAGATACTACAATTGAGTAATTCACCTTCGAAAGACGTAATTTATTAGCAAAGAAGTCATTTTCTGAGCAGCCATTTTATTCAAAAAAAGACACATATCCAATTGTCCTTAAAAAACAACAAAACACTAACTAATTTATTAGAGTGTTGACCTATTAGCAGCCAACAATTGGTCATAACCAACTTTATAATTGACCAGTTGCTGGGAGTGCGCAATACATCATCTTATAAGGACTTGGGGTATCAAAGTTTAAACGTATTAATTGAAGAGATTCTTGGTATTTGAAAATGATAAGCTTTGATGTGTCAGCCAAAAGGCTTGGTTTGGTTTGCGAAGGGACGGGGAGGGAAAATATGTGGAGAAATGATATATTTTATTTTTATTAATAGAAATTAATATATTTACTTTTATCCTGTTTGATTAGAGTGGAAATAAAAAGAAAATGAGAGGAAAGAAGAGAGAGAATAATTAATTTAATATATTATTTTATCATTTATTATTTATTTTATTAAAATTTTTAATATTAAAAATGTGATCAATATTATCATTATTACTCCCACTTTATTTTCTCTCTCCCAATCCTTCCAAATTGGGAGGAGAGAGGATGTTGATGTGGAGGGAGAATGTACCCCCTTCTGATTTACTTCTTCCCCACATCTACATCTAATCAAATGAGATAAATGTCCTATTTACCTCCACATTTACTTTCACAAAACACTCCAATCAAACCAAGCTTAAATTTTACTCCATCCGTCCTAAATTATTTGTCCTCTTAATTGATTACGCGATATTAAGATAAGTAGATTTTTTAGTTAATTAAATATTTACTTCTATTTTTACCTTTAAAATTTAATTTATTCTTTTTCTATTTATTAAGAAGTACTACTACTCAAATTCCAAAACGTTGATGTACTTCAAATTGTTTCTTTCTCTTGTTATTTAAAGGAGATCTACTTGTTGGGAAAGAAATTATTTAATATATTTAAAAAATAGAGTGTTATTAAATGGAGGTAAATTTTGTACTCCCTCCATCCTAAAAATAATGTCAATATAACAAATGACATACATATTAAGGAATTGCTAAAATTTTCATAAT
This sequence comes from Voacanga thouarsii, assembly GCA_026120185.1. Lineage (NCBI taxonomy): Eukaryota > Viridiplantae > Streptophyta > Magnoliopsida > Gentianales > Apocynaceae > Voacanga > Voacanga thouarsii. Next base: position 184,556 of record JANUWF010001723.1, on the reverse strand, counting down.
TATAATATAAAAGGACTATTGTATCCCTCAATAAAAGTAAATCTTTATTAATTAGATTGGGAATACACACATATTTAATGAATCAAATATTTATTGATTAGTTGAACGAGGAGTAAATTATGAATATACATAATAAATGTATTTTTGATTTGTAAAATTGACAAGTATTTTAGTACAACAAAAATAAAAAATTTTGACATCCTTTTTAGAACTTAAATTTTTCTCCCTCCATTTCAATATACTTGTTCATGAAACCTCCTGCACACAAATTAAGAGTGTTGAAAACAATACTACAATTTAGATAAAGTTCATATTCTACCCATATTAAAAATATAAAAACTATTGGTTGGTAAAAATTCTCAAAAAGTAAGAAGAAAGAAAAGTTTTGGAAAGTTGTGTAGTTGACTTAGCATAAATGAGAGTAAAATGGGAAGAAACTAATCATTAGTTCTAGAAATATATACATGAACAAGTATTTTGAAATAAAATAAAAAAATTTCATGAACAAGTATTTTGAAATGGATGGAGTAATTTCTTAACTAGACAGATAATTTGAAACAAAAATTAAGGTAAAAATAGGACAAATAATTTGGAATTGAGGGAGTAGTGTTTATTTAAATTTATCGCTAGTGTATATATGGTGCACCTAAAGTTTTAGCTAGTGTATACAAAAATGTTCTCTCTACAAAAAAAAAAAAAAGAAATTATTATAGTATATCAAAATTATTATTATTTTTTTCAAATTTAAATGTCTTATTTTATACTCTATCTATTTCAAAATAGATGTTTATAAAATTTTTTGCACATATATTAAGAATGTTAAAAATAATAGTACATTTCAGATAACATTTACATTCTATCCATATTAAACTACGACAGCTATTGGTTGGTGAAAATTTTCAAGAAGTAAGAAGATTTTTTTTTTTTAGAAGTTGTGTGGTTAATTTAAAATAAATGAAGGTAAAATGAGAATAAACTAATAATTAATTTAAAAAATATATACATGAATATTTATTTTGATTTTTTTTATAAATATCTATTTTAAAATAAAAGAATTATTAAAATTTTAATATACCAAATAAAACATACAAATTCGAGTGAGATACTACTATATAACATACTCAAAATTGTATTGAGTATACATCCCGTTTTTAGCTATCAATCCTTCGAAGAGATACTAATATTAGATTTTTTGTGATTTTCATATCCATTCTATAATATATTGATAAGCCTGTGTGTGATGTCCTAATCCCACATGGGATTGAGATGAGAAGTATGAATGGTATATAAGAATGGGCCTAAGTACCCATTGTCAATTTGAGATATCCATTTTGACCCAACGAGGATAACCGCCAAGTAGTTGACTGTGGGGTCTGCTAGACCCATAGTTGCGCTCTTGGGTCCGCAGGCACGGGGCGTGACATTTGATATCAGAGAAGGTCACGCCCCGATATGGGAACAAAGTGCTACACCGTGCGTGGTGGGAACCACCTCGCTTAAAGGAGGGGTGAATGTGATGCCCCAATCAAAGTAAAGGTCACGCCCCGATATGTGAACAAAGTGCTACACCGTGCGTGGTGGGAACCACCTCGCTTAAAGGAGGGGTGAATGTGATGCCCCAATCAAAGTATGGGCCCAATGAGAACGTTTGGCCTTAAAGGAGGGGTGAATGTGATGCTTCCACCACGCTTAAAGGGGGGGTGAATGTGATGCCCCAATCAAAGTATAGGCCCAATGGGGACGTTTGGCCTTAAAGGAGGGGTGAATGTGATGCCCCAATCCTACATGGGATTGTGATGAGAAGTATGAATGGTATATAAGAATGGGTTGGGATGAGAAGTATGAATGATATATAAAAATGAGTTTAAATACCCATTATCAATTTGAGATAGTTGCGCTCCCAGACACGGAGCGTGACACTGTGATTTTCCACCTTCCACCTTGACACTGTGATTTTCCACCTTAAAATAACAATCAAGTAGTAGAACTTCAATTCAAAATAACAACCAAGTAGTAGAACTTCAATTCAAATTTGAGAATCGTCATTATCTTCCAGACAGGGCGTGACACTGTGATTGTCCACCTTAAAATAACAACCAAGTAGTAGAACTTCAATTCAAATTTGAGAATAGTCATTATACCAAATCTATATAATAGAAGCTAAAGGGAATAAGTATTGAACTTGCAAGTTAGCTTTTCTTGTTCACCTAAGCGTGCCGACTTACAGGCCACATAGCAGAAGCATTTAGTCTAATTATTTAGCGCCGAAAAAAGAAAAAAAAAAGGCTGAAGGATTTAATTAATGTAGCCCGAGGTCTTGGAGTCATGTGTCTGCTTCTCGAGACTGATGCTTATAGGGTGATCGACAACCTTTCCTTGGATCATGGACATTTTTTTTTTTTTTTTTGTGGAAAAAAAAAACACAGTTTCTTTTATTTTACTTTCCCATGTTCTCAATCTGGGAACACTTACTGTCTCTCTAACTTTAAGCCAAGAAAGCCTCCTTTATATCCGGCCACAGTGTTTGAATGAAGGAAATATATGTATTTCCAATGTAATTGTTGCCCAGTTCAGTGGATCTGAGTCAATAAATTATTCTTTTCCCTTAAAAGAAAATAAATTGTTCCTTTTGTTACTTTTTTAATGGTTAATGATAAGTTAATTGGTATTTAGGGGTTCAATAAAATTATTCAGTAATTTGTAATTACTTTGAAAGAAGATTTAAATTTACTCAGACTAAGAGCAATAGAAGCAAAACAAAACTAAAATTGATCATGAAAGGTTTTTTTTTTTTTTAATCTAATAACAGAATATGTTAATGTACCCCCAAATTCTCTCATTTTTGCGTATGGTCAATCAAGCACCTAAAGGTCAATGATAAGAGAAGGGCATGATTTAAACTTAAAGAAATTTTTAAAGAGTAACATCGGGAGATTAAAAAAAAAAGGGGGGGGAGGGGGGGTAGAATGACATGAACTTCAACTTTTGAAGGACAAAACTGAAAATGTCTCCAAATATATATATATATATATATATATATATATATATATATATATATATATATATATATAATAGAGACTTTGGTGCCTCAAGGAGCGTAATGCAAAACAAAAAAAAAAAAAAATCCAAAATTTCTCATTGAACATCCAATTTAAATTTCATCCCATTGACCGCCTAAAGTAATATACACATGAGGAATTTCATGGACTCCACATGTTGTGCATTAAATGGAATGCAAGAAACTTGTGGTGGAGAAGAAGATCCTTAACTTCATGGTTAATTTCTAATTAGTGTCCCATCATTACTTTTTGGAATAATTTCTTAGGTAAAATTTGGAACAACCTAGGAGCCACCACCATCATGCCTTTATTGAAAATGAGCCACCACCACTTTGCTAACTAGTTGCTATAACATTTACAAATGCAACAACCCTATTTCAGCAGTTTGCATCTCTTTCATAAGCTTCAGAAATTATATAGGACCTCCCTTTTCCAGAAAGATGGATGGATCCATAAATTGTTCATGACAAATATTCATGACTATTTTCGTTCTTTTCTTTTTAATTTTTGTTTTGAATAGTGCTACAATGTAATAAATCTATAGGAGTATTTTGAAAACAGTTTGTAATGTTTCAGATAAATATTAATACACATAAAGAATAAATGAATTAAATAGCTGTTCTCATGTGCTGAAAGTGTTATCAAATTAGGTTTTGTGTAAAATGATTCTTGTTATAGTCAGCGCATCTTACCATGTTGCTGTCTTGGAGGTTTAATTTATGACATATAGCGTATTAACATTTTGTGAAAAAGAAGTTTTACGATTTAACCTCACTCTCCTTGATTGAAAAAAATGGTCATCAAAGAAGTTGTGAAAAACCTTCACAAACATAGCCCACCATTAAGCACAAAGCTACCCTTCCAATCTCGTGAATCATGAGCCAAGATTGTCAATTGTCGGTTCACCGGTGTGAAATCTGCATCTTCTAATGAAGAGTACTTCTTTTGACTGGAAAGAAGAAGAAGACTACTAAACGAGTTGTCTCAATCTTCAGGTCTATCACATTATTTCACTCTAATTGATTTTAGGTAGCGATGGCATTGAAATTCTTGGTTGGAGTTAAGTTGGCAAAGCACATAAGTCGGATATGTAATTAGGTATAAGTTGCTTTCTGATTAACAAGCATGGAGTCAAATCTCGTGAGATTCATCTTTCATATGATAACACATAGATAAATTCAACTATTAATTAGTGGTCCTGCAATTTTAGCTCAAGGTTTTAAAATTATCTGCAAAATACTCAAAAATCTTCCAAGGTTTTGCCAAGCAAAGCTATGAAATACAGACACCAAGGATGTTGCGCAAAGATCATTCCCATAGCTCCCAGGATGCCCGATTGCCCCATAATGTGGCACACGAAACTAACACAACATAATATTTGACTTCTTCAAGATAAAATTCCCTTGCCTCTCGCGGAATTATCGGCAAGACCAGACATCCATCGGTCATGGATACTTAAATGGACCTTTAATCCAACGGTCATGGATACCTAAATGGACTTTTAATCCTTTTAAAAGTAAATAAGATTATACATTAATAAAGAAATAGAATTATTGTCTAGTTTAGTTTACATGTTCATTGTTTTTTACCAATTAAAGTCACGGATCAAACTTCACTCAATGCACATCTAAGGATAGTGACTATGAACTTTTACCCGTCATAAAAAGAAATAGGAACATTACATCCAAAACCATTATCAGATTCCTCTTCCAATACAAGAATGGAAGGGAATATAAAAGAGATATTTTCAAAATAGAATGAAAAAAATTACAGTAAATAACCGAAACTATATCATATCCTGAGGACTCTAAATAGGCATAAACCCCAAATGGACCTTTAATCAAACATTCTGGGTCAATGTAGAGTACATATTATATGCTAGCTAAAGGAGCAAATGAGAAAAAGGAGGAGAGCAGTGGGCTTCTATTGGAAACAGACAAGTCTGGCTCGTTTCCCTACACTTTCAAAAGGAGAAGGGAAGAGCTTTGGACATTAGCTTTGAGCCAGCAATCAACTCGAGATCTAAGGATGATTTTATTAACTGAGCTATCAATTTGATTAGTTTATTTTTTAAATTATTATAGAATAATTCTTTTTCGAGGTATATATATGTATACATATATTTCTGTGTGTGTATATATGTATTCATATTTTAAGGTCCAAATCAACTGATATTTCAATATCTGTTTTTCTTGCCAAACTTGAACATTCGTGAGGAAACACAGCTAGCAAATAGAACCATTTGATAGCATCCAAGTTAGAAGAGGAATTTGACCAGCAAAGTGCCAATAGAATGAATGATAATCACTGTTTAATGTATTATCAATGCTGACATGAGTTCTCCTCCCTGCGAATAAAGGCCTTAGACTAGAAGCCTTGAACACTTGGACATGTTTGGCAAGGCTCAATATGCCCGCGGCCTTGGGAGTACTGTTTTCTTTTTGAGAGTTTGCCTTGCCTTTCTTTTTGCATTCATGCATGGTTTCGTAGGTCATAAATCAATTAGTAAATGTGATAAATAATACAGTGTTTATCACGAGACAATTAATTTTGAATTTGATTGGGCTTTTCTAAGTACCGTCAAAGAAGGCCCTGCATTTGCAATATAGTTTTGAACATGGACCTACTTGTCTGAGATTTGGTCTTGGTTTGATTGCAGGTAACCTTCCACAGCCCAAAACAAGCCCACTTATGCCAATGCATGGTTCCAAACTGCAGCCGTCGATTCCCATAGCTCCATTGTTCACGAAAGAATTATTTCCGAACCACTCCAAAAATGCATGAACATGCATGTGCGACGTTTTGTAATATTTGAATTGCAACTTTCTTTAAAAAATGAAAATTTTAACCAAAAAATAATTTAATACACAATTATTAATATTAAAGTAATAATTTTTTTTACAAAAATGCATGAACATGCATGTGTGACGTTTCGTTACCGCCGAATTTCCCAACCCCTTTATCTACCTCCATTCTGGTCACTTTCCTTCCCCAATAGTAGGATGTCTATACATCGCATGAGATATCGATCTTTATGTTATATATTATTTTTTTTATATATTGATGAAAAAAGAAAAAAGGTTTTGAAGCATTGAATTATTTCAAAGGTAAAAAATTTGAAAGTGCAACCATCTATAAAGGTTTTCATGTGGAGAATGTTAAATGGCTGTCTTGCTCTAGATTCTCAACTTCGAAAGATTGGTTTCCAATTCTCCTTCTAATGTTATTTCTACTCTTTTTCTGAGGAAACTTTCCCACACTTATTTTATCAGTATGACGAGATTAGGCGATTTTAGAATATTGTTGCGGCTCATCTTCCTCGGAAAATAATGCCTGAATACAAGTGCAATTTCCAGGGGCACAATATTCTTCATAGGTTTTTTGCTATTGCTTTATGGGAGATCTGGAAATTTTGAAATAAGTGTAGGAGTGAAGGTTTTCAGTTCAACCTGCTTGCACTACATCACTCAGTGGTCAACTCATTTGTCACGAACATGCAAGCATTTCCAGCTAAATATGTTACCGACTTTAACAATTTTCAAAGCTGTTCCCTAGCTCTTGGAAGTCTTCTAAATGTAAGCCAATTATTGCAATCAACTGGTTGAAAGGAGAGCCGAATAAGATTATTCTGAACATTGATGGAGCATGCAAAGGTAACCTTGGATTTTCAAGTATTGGAGGGATAGTGAGAAACGGTAAGGGAGAATTTATCCATGCTTTTGCTAAGGCTATTGGTTTTACTGATAATTTCTAGGTGGAGCTACATGCTTTGGCAGAAGGTCTCTGTTTGTATTGGAAGCTCGGTCTGACAAACATACAAATTCAAAGTGATAGCAAGGTGTTGGTTCAGTAGATCTTTGAAGGGCATATTCTTCGGTGGAAAGGGCTACATAATATATGGAGGGTTGAGATGTTTTTAGCTAAGTTCCACAATGTAGTTTTCAAGCATATCTTTTGGGAAGGGAATGCAGTTGTAGATCAACTACCTAATTTTGCACTGGATCACGACAAAAATTTTCATTTCTCTCATCTTTCTATGTTACCTAAACACATCAAAGGGTTGTTTTTACTGGACAAAAGGCAAGTGCTTGCTCTCACTTCTTTCCCTATTGTACAGAGGAAAATGCCTATTGCACGGAAGTCAGATTGATGTCCTTCTCTTTTTCATTTATTCTCAATAAAAAATAAAAATCCCAAGGGTGTTTGAAAAAAAAAAAAAATGAAGCAGACAAAATTACATATCTAATAAACTATACGAATTTTAAGAAATGAATTTTTTGATGGAATGAAAATAAATAATATTTAATTCAGTAAGGGATTAGCAAACGTAGTTCCACATTCTAAGTGGATTACATATAGGAGAATAACCAATCCTTTGGTTGATTAAGATATTGATTTTGTTACAATAGAAATAGATCGTTAGCATATGAAATTATCTATTCAATTATGGTACATTTTATAATTGATTATGAATGTAAAACAATTTTTAAAAAACTTTAAAAATCGATTATGCATTTGTTACAACAGTATTAGATGGTTAGAATGTGAAATAATCAATTATAATACATTTGATAACTGATTATGACTATAAAAGTAATTTTAAAAACTGATTATACACTTAATAGTATCAAATTCAGAGAACCCATACTTGTGACAAATAACTAAGCAAATGGAACAAACTTAACTATCAATTCAAGAATAGAGTCACGTTTATAAAATAAACCTAACAAAAAAAAAAATCAAAAATACCTAAAATAGACAAGAAATTAAAATTGATGTGAGAGCCTTCTTGATTCTATTCCTAATGCTCTCCTAAATCTTCTTCAATAATTTTCTTCCCCTTGATTTTTTGTAGTTGTTTGGCCAGTAGCCTAAACAAAAATGAGATAGAAGCAGTATGACACCTGTGATTGTTGTGTATCCCACAAAATAACCAAGTTTTAATTTAAAATACTAAGAATCACTTAAATAACACACATACTAGCAAATGTATTTATCGCGTAGTATAAAATATAGTTGGTAAGTATCGAAGATCCTAAGGAACGGTGCATTAATACCCTTACTTTACTCAAAATTCTATTATTCAATCGACCAAAATAAGAAGTAAAATAATTAGTTAATACTAATTAAAGACAAAAGAGTATCATACAAATATATCAACCTAATTCTCAAGGTAAAGATTAGAAGATCACAAGTCAAGATTTAAGTAAGAAAAGAAGATTGGCCATGTAATTAAACAAGAATTCCCCTAACAATACTCAAATATAGAACATCACTTAATCAATTGAGATTGGCAAGATTTTCAAAATAAAATAAAATTTACTGTCTCTCGAGTAAAAAATCTCCTACCCTTAAACCCAATAGATATCTCTATCATACAAATCAAACTCAAAGATGTATAAAATCAAGGAATTTAATTATAAGCCAAAAAGTCCCAGAATCCCTATTTCTAGGTGACCTCAAAACTTCATCTATCACTAAATTCTAAATTTCCCAAATCCTTTTTCAAGTTCATCAAAGAAAAAAAAATCTATTAAATTAACACAAAAAGGAACCTATCTCATGTATCCTTGTCAAGTTCAATATAAAAGAATTACCCAATCAAATAATTCAATTAATCAAAATCCAAGTGATAAATTACTCAAAAATAGATCAATTAATCAAATAAACATCCAATACAAGAGTAAATTAGGGTACAACCTTTTAATTATAATTTAAATCAAATAAATCCAACGTCTACAAAATCAAACCACAAAAGTAAGAATAGAAAAACTTATAGACAAGGTTTCTTTTATACTTTGCAATCTTCTTTTGGGTTGCTCATTTCTCCTCAAATTTCTAATTGATCTTCTCTTCTTTTCTCTTCCTTCTGTTCCCAAGAGATTTTCTGATGATTTTTTGTGGGTGGCTCCCCCTGCTCTCTCAGAAAATAAGGGTATTTATAAGTTTCCCTTCGAATCCCTAAAGTTCTGTAGAACATGGGGTAATCTACGATTTTGCACAGCACCGTATATGATTTGATCCTTTAATCTTGGTTTCAAACAACGTCGTGGGATTTACTATTGCCCCGTGCTGGGATACTGCACGACACTTCAAAAGTGATTGGTACAGTGCAATGGAGCTCCAGATATTCTGTATTTTCTGCATCTTAATTACGCACAGCGATGGGCACTGCGGCATTGACTCCCAGAATGTCAACTTCTGAAGTTCAGAAGCTGGGCGGTGGCGTGTAGTTTGAGCTTATCTATGCCGTGTCTCTTCAGTATGGCTCTTTTAAGTTTTTTCCTCCTTGAATCTCTGTCTAATCTCAATTTTTTTTATCCTACATAAAACAAGGAGAAAATGGGAGATTAAGTAGTAATCTAGAATGTATTTTAGAAATTTTGAAGCACAAATGATATGTAAAATGTGACTGTAATGAGCAATTATCACTCCAACATACTAAAGGTTTTGCTTGTCCTCAAACAAAGTATCAAAATTAAAAGCGCTCCAAGCAAAAAGCATAAAAATCAAGAGTCGATTTTTGGCATCAATGACTACTATTGGAAAAGATATTCATTTTCCATTAAGATGAGAATTCAGATGAGATTTCGGTTCAAGATTATTCAACTAGAATAAACTCATGTAAACACATATATTTGAATAAATAAAACCAAAGGCATTGAAGTTGGATTAAACAAGTCTATATCTATTTAACAAATGTCATCTCATTTCCTAAGCTAAGAATACGATTCAAGTGATTCACATAAGTTGATAATAATGAGTTACTTAAATTCTCTGACTTTCAAAAGCTGCTACAATCATAGGTAGTAAATAGAGGATTGGTCCATAAACTTACTTTTGCAGGGTAATGTTGGTGCCTATTAGAGATAGATAATAAAGATTTTTCAACTTCGACATTACCCTCATTAGACTCTCATTTCTTTCAGAGTAAGGTAATATAAATGCCAACTAAAGATGAAATAAATGATTTTTCAGCTTTACAATTCCTTACTTCAATCACTCATTTTCTTACCCCAATCTACATTTACTTAAATCTAGAGTTAGGATTAGTTAGAAGATCATAGAATATAAATAAGTTATTATTCCTTACTTAAATTTTATTACAAGTTTCTCATCAATACCTAATAAATAAAATGCCACCATGCTTACTAAAACATACACAAGGTTAAGCCAAATTCTCGAGATCTAGTCCATATCACATCAAATATACATATTTACCTAAGAGAATCCAGTCAAAATAAACTCATTCCAAAGTCTCATGTCAAGAGAAAAAGAATAGTAATTCTAAAAGATTGTCACAATAGGCAAAAAATCATAAAAATTTAGCTTAAATTTCAAATTCCACTACAAATTTAACCCATAAATAATATTGCAAAGAATATACTTTAATCCCTTCCTTACACTTAAACTAGACATTGTCCTTGATGACCAAAATATATACAAAAAAAAGGCACATCCAAATAGATAAAAAAAAATAAAAAAAAAATAAAGGGAGGAAGGGTTAAGCAATACTCCCTAAGTTAAGCTCTAATAGATAATAAGATCTTGAAGGAGGAAGAGGAAGAATTATTCCTTATCTACAAACCTACAAAATAGAAAAATACAGCAAAACAATAACAATTTAATAAAGCACAATACAATACTAATACAATCCAATTCTGTACCTCTATTTCCTATAATATCCAATGTGCTCAATGAAGTGTTTTCTTCCCTATCCTCGCTCATCTTTGGTAGTTGTGAACTTAGTCTACTTAATTTTTGAAGGGATGTATTAGTATTGGCAACAAAATTGTTCACTAACTCTTCTAGTAATGGCCTAGATTGTGAAGGTGAGGTGGAGGGTCATATGAGAAGTATTCTTGATTACTCCAATATATACTTGAAGGCTCACACCCCCAACGTGTATGCTCTACTCTACTATTGGTTCTCGAAATGATAAGCCCCATTCGATTGAGGATAATAACCAAAGTGCTCTTCGCCATATAACTCACAACTCCTACCTTAATCTTCTGGGAGAATTATATTTCAATCACTATTCTTCTAACTAAGAGCATTAATACACGCTTACAATCTTGCCAACTTCATATCATTAATACCCTCTTCACTTTATGCCCATGGCTACATCCTACCTCTCAAATTACTAGCCATAGTGAAGTTTTTCAAGCACAACACACAATCTGAAAAGTATCAAAACAAAAATAAAAAGTTAGTCACAAGAAAAATCAATAACAAAACTATAAAAACTACAAAAATAACAAAATCTACCAAAAGCATACAAAAACAAAAACCAACAAATACTCAAACAAGAACAAAAACAAGGCAAAACAAAAAAAATACGAAGAAGCTATTTTCTTTCCGTTTTTATGAGTTAAGAAAAAATTTAGGATCATATTCATCTCTAAAAAAAATCCACAAAGTTAGTATACAAATTAGGAAGTGAAGTTTTTCAAGCACAACACACAATCTGAAAAGTATCAAAACAAAAATAAAAAGTTAGTCACAAGAAAAATCAATAACAAAACTATAAAAACTACAAAAATAACAAAATCTACCAAAAGCATACAAAAACAAAAACCAACAAATACTCAAACAAGAACAAAAACAAGGCAAAACAAAAAAAATACGAAGAAGCTATTTTCTTTCCCTTTTTATGAGTTAAGAAAAAATTTAGGATCATATTCATCTCTAAAAAAAATCCACAAAGTTAGTATACAAATTAGGAAGTGGAGATTTAGTAACTTAATTCTTCTTCTTTTCTCTTTTGTAGTTGATAAAGTTTAGTCTCAAAATTAGGCCACAACAACCTCTTGGGAGTAGAGGAATCTAAAATATATCCTGTGAAAGCCACCTCCTTGTCTTGCAAAATTTGTGGCCTTAGGATAATATCATCCTTAGCATAAGTAGGCAAACAATCAGTTGATCAAGCAGTAGTTGGCAAGTTATTTAACCGTGTGGAAAGCTCCTATTGAGTAGACCTAATTGTTTGTAGAATGGCTACAAATTGATTCATCCAAAGCATGGTTAGCCAGCCTATGCATTTGCTACAAATTCCCATATATAGATACATTGCCTTCAGCTGGAGAAATAGAAAAATTCACCTAACCATTAACAGTCTGGCCCTCACTACAAGAAAATTGTCAATCTGCCATGAATAATTCTGTGGCAAATTCGTGGCTAAATTGGAATTAGCTACGAATTAGCCACGAATCTACCACGGACGATGTAATAAGCAAACACCTTCGTCGCTGAGATATTTTTGCGATGGCAATACGTATCCATTGCAAATAACCATGGATTTGCGAGCAAATTCCATATAGGTAGCAACAAAAAATTCAATTACAATGGGAAAAGTTTGCGACGGATTTGGCTTATCTGTGGCAAATCCGTGACACATTGTCACGGATTTGCCACGAACGGTACTCAAGAAGATCCCATTCGTGGCAAACACGGAATCAATGTGTAAAATAATTATTCGTGGCAAATCTGTGGCAAATTGCCATAGATTACATCCATTAGTACTATCTTGGCAAATCCGTGGCAAATCTTCCAAGGAATCAATATGCAAATAATTGTTTGTGGCAAATCCGTGATAGATTTTTATGAATTTGCTACGGATTATATCAATTAGTACTATCTTCCGTGGTAATGTGTCACGGATTTACTATGGATTACATCCATTGGTACTATCATTCGTGGCAACTTCGTGTTAATCTGTCACGGATTTGCTACGGAATCAATATACAAACAATTGTCCGCGGCAAATCCGTGATAGATTACCACGATAGCTAATTTCAATATGCCTAATCCGTGGCAATTTGCCACAGGAATAATATGTTAAATAATAATCCGTGGTAAATCCGTGATAGATTGCCTCGAAAAATAGTAGTAGCCGATGTAATCTGTGGCAAATCTACCACAGATTTGCCACAAAAATTTTATTTTCAGTGGTAATTCAATAACATACTGTCTATAATTTTAGCTTTCAAAACCTGTTACATTTCCATGTTCACAATTCCATAGCAACCAATATGCACAACACATATGCACATTCCTTGTCACACTCCTTACCTACAAAGTTTCCAATCACATTCCCTAGACATATACATAACAAAAAACCTATAACATTTATAATCCATTTTCCATACACACATATGCACTATACACAACTTACAACGTTCTTGAGTATTATACTCCTTGCACACATGTGTTGGGAAGTATGCCCTCTTAGACTAGGTTTTTAATATAAATATCGAATGTTTTGATAAAAGAATTTGTTTTCAAAAATCGTTTGTGAATTTACTTTTTATTTGTACACAATTTCGTTTGAAAAAGACCCATTGTATTTAAATAAGTGATCTATGTGAATGGTGATCTTTCACAGTAAGGTATGTATCACGGGTTGTTTAACACATAAACATTTGTTCTTAACTGATTGATGAGAATGGGAATCCCATCATGTTTAGGTTATTATGTTATGAATTCCAAATAGGGAATGGCTTACCTTTGGCCAGTGAGTGGTCCACTCACTTCATGACATAAGCGTATTTCGAATACGTAGAACATGACCTGTAGTAATGGTTTCTTAAAGTACTATTTGGTAGAAACCTAGACTACTACTGCTACAGCGTGGACTAGTACTCTATGACTTGAGTATGAGTTGGTGGTCTGACGAAATTGGAAGCATATACTTTGATATGCTATAGTTGAGGTTCTATCGTAGGGTCAATATACTTGCATGTTGGATATGTGTGACTAGTTAGTTAAGATAAACTTGTACAAGATAGTTTCTATACTATATCGCCCCTAGTGGTTGTCTGAATGATCTAAATATCCAGGGCCATGGGAAATATGACTTGGATGTTTGCTTTATGGTAACTCCCTTGGAAAGTGGAAACAATCCAAGAAGTCGTGGATCATTGGACTAGAAGTCTAAGGATGGTAGATGTCATTTAGAGGGGTGTTAGTACACTTCTTCCTCTCTAAATACACGGCGATGTGTAGAGAGGTATTTTAGTCATTTTACTTGTAGGTCGGAGACTTTGCTAACGCAGCATTGTCTTTGGGGTCAATATTTTCTTATGATGATATTAGAAAGTATTTAAAATATAAAATACAGCTATTTATATGGTAGGGATATTTTGGTCATTTTAGTAGCCAATGCGATGTGTTTTTTTTTGTCCTTGGAATAGCCCGTAAGTCCTAATTATTTTTGGGTTGAGGAATTGGTCTTAGTTAAAGAAGATTTTATTTTATTCAGGAAGTCTAATTTATTATTGGACTGAAATAATAAAAATAAATTGATAGAAATGTATTATCTGGTTTAATTGGTTAATTAATTATTCAGGGTCAAGGTCCAGTTTGAATAATTAGAAAATTAACCTGGGCTTAAACTAGATGGGAATAGGCTTGTTTAATTATTTATTGGGTTATTTATATAAGCCTAAGAAATAAATAATTAATGTTTAATTATTTTTGGTTCATTTGGGCTCATTAATTATTTATTGGGTTATTTCTATAAGCCTAAAAAATAAATAATTAATGTTTATTATTTTGGACTTTTCAGGTCCAAGAAAAATAATAAATATTATTTTGGCCCAATAGCCTGGACCATATGATTTTTTCTAAATACGGTTTAGAAGAGTTTAGGGTTAAGCCAAATTTATTCTGTTGATAACATTCGGGTGTTTGAAATGTCATATCTCGGGGGATATTATTATCAAATATCATATGCCTTGTTTTTGGCTAATATACTCACGTCTCTTTTGGAAAAAAACTGTTTTTGCCCTTCTAGCTCTCTCTATCTCTCGTGACTCTCTTTCTCTTGTAATGGTTCTTGATTTTTGCTAATCAATAGCAAAAGGGTCAAGAACATTGAGACCACTCTCCCCGCTTTTTGTTTCACCAACAAGGATTGTGGCAGTGGAATATTCCGAGATCCAGAAAGCTTAGTGTTCATGCAAATAAGGCATAGTAGGAGGATAGCAGGTTTTCAACTGGAAGCTTCATCAAGCGGAGGAGAATGAGTTATTCCTGTGGTCCAGTCGTTTTCTTCACAGCAAAAAAGGCTTAAGGAACATATATGTATGGATTAAACGTTTCCATGCTGTTGTTATGCTTCGATTTTTGCCTTTGTGTTTTTTTTTTCTCCCGCACTGCATGCTCCTCTGTTTTTCTTAAACAAACAAGTGGTATCAGAGTATGTTGTTTGATTAACTTAGGGAGCATGTTAGTTAATAAAAATGGAGAAGATCATTGTTTGGTGTTTAAGCTTGTGATCCTTCGCTGTTTTGGTATGGGATAGGTGTTATGTAAGCTTCACAGTGGAAGCATAGGTTTCTGTAAATTTTTATGCTTTCATAGAACAACTGTATGAACTTAATTTGGAAGGGTATAGGCGAATGTGTTTTGGTTTGGATGAGTTTTTTGTAATGAAAAACGTCCATAGAAGACGCAGAAAGAAGCAGAAAAAAAACGCAGAAGAAACGAGAAAAAAAATTTCGCACAGAAGAAACCGGAGAAGATGATCACTGTTCATAAGCCGCCTCTAGAGCCGAGCTGCGCCGAGCCACTGACCACTTCTGTGCCTGGAGCCGAGGACAGCTGCGATCGGCTTGAAGCCACCGAACAACAATTGTAATTTGCATGCAATTGCAAATTGCAATTCGGATAAAGGCGCGGATCGTGCGGGTCAGGTAGCCGGCGCGGGTGCGAGCGGGCGGGCTTCATGGAGGGAGCAGAAGGTGATCTGGTGCGGTTGGTGCACCGAGCTCCCGGTGGACCATCAACGCGATCTGGTGCAGCAGGTGCACATGGACCAAGAGGTTTTTTTTTATTTTTTTAAATTATTTTTTTCCATTTTGGGTTCCATACCAGGCGAAGTTAATATTTTTGAAATAGTTAATTTTCTTGAAACATATTTGCCTGAAAATATTAGTAAGAGATTTTAGGATTAAACAAGACCATTAATTAATTAATTAACGTGTTTAATTCTATTATTTGGGTACTTAAGTTTAAAACTAGAATAGCATGAAAATGTCTATTGTTTTCTAGCATGTTATTCATTTTGAGTACCTATGTGCGCTTTTTCTCAAAGACCAAAGTCTTTGGGAATATTTTTGACAAGAAAAACATTTTTCCCATAAATTAAATGGTTATTTTAACTTGAACAAAAAGTAAACCTTAGTTATTTTCTCAAAGGATTTAATCCTTGACATAGAAAATATATTGGATTTAGATATTTTTGTAAGTTAAAATAGAAAGCCATTTTGTTTTATTTTGATACAAGAAAAATTATTTTCTCAAATAAACTTGAGACCAAAGTCTCTAAAAAGTTTTAATTGATTTTTTTTTGAAATCATTAAGTTTTTAATTTAAATAGAATTAGTCCATAGAAAAATCTCTCAAAGGATATAAACCTTGACATAGAGATTTTAATGGGTTTAGATGTTTTATTTTTGAGTTAAGGAAAAACTTAATGGAAAATTTTAAAATGATATTTTTCAGAAAGCCTTTATTTTTAAAAGACTAAGTGGGAGAGGGGTTCCAATGGCCCTACGGCTTGCACCTATTTGTATCTATTTAGTGATCAGTCCGCTAGTTTCTTTGATCCCACTCGGTCTTCCTTTTCCATTTTCTTCCAATAGTTCGACCTATCCAGAAAAATTGTCGGCTTACGAATGTGGTTTCGATCCTTCTGGTGATGCCAGAAGTCGTTTTGATATACGATTTTATCTTGTTTCAATTTTATTTATTATTCCTGATCCGGAAGTAACCTTTTCCTTTCCTTGGGCAGTACCTCCCAACAAGATTGATCCGTTTGGATCTTGGTCCATGATGGCCTTTTTATTGATTTTGACGATTGGATCTCTCTATGAATGGAAAATGGGTGCTTTGGATCGGGAGTAACCACTAGTGATAGGGCAAAAATCGAGGGGAAGGACAAAGGAAAGAGCGATGCCTACATTAAATCAATTGATTCGTCATGGTAGAGAAGAAAAACGACGCACGGACCGTACCCTCGCGTCACTCTGGGAGTGAACCCGTATAGGATGGAGATACTACAAGGATCTAGATCTAATAAAGGGATGTAATTAATAACCCGGGACACGTACTATGATTGGCCAGCCCACGTTGGAGGTTATAGTGCGAGGTATGTCCATAGGAAATGAGAGAAAACAGTCATCCCTCAATGGAGTTATCTTCTGGATCATTACCTAGAAGAAAAATTAATTTGTGGTGGTTAACACACTTAGCTTAGGAAACTGTTAATCTTCCTAAAAAGTTATGTCAGTTTTCCTAAGAGCCAAGTTTATTATTATCAGTTTTGATAATAAGGATAAAGTGCACATATTTATTTTGTTTTTACAAACTAAATCTTTTTCTTTTATTTTTTGATTTTTTAGAAATGGTGGGAGGTTCTTTTAGTCCATTGGCCGTTATTCTCAGGGAGAATAAGCTAACGGGACAAATTATGTGGATTAGAAGAGGAACCTAGACATGATACTCATAGCTGAGGAGTATAAGTATATCCTTTACGAGACCTGCCCTGTGATCGGGGAAGGTTCCACCGCCGAAGAGTGAGAGGCTGAGAAGGCGTGAAAGAAGGCTGACGAAATGGCACGTTGCTATATGTTAGCCTCCATGTCTAATGTGCTTCAGTCAAAACACGAGCACATGACTTCTGCGTATGATATTAGTCAGTCATTGGCCATTATGTTCGCATATAAGAGCCGGCCCGTAAGGCAGGAAGCTCTTCAAACTATAATCAACACTAAGATGGCTGAGGGAGTATCAGTTAGAGAGCACATGCTCAATATGCTTGCTACTTTCGAGGAAGCGGAAATCTTAGGGGCTGTCATTGACCCCGAGAGCCAAGTGGATATGGTTCTCAAGTCTCTACCGGGATCCTTTTCTCAGTTCAAGTTGAATTACAACATGAACAATGAGTTTAACTGAGTTAATGAAGGAATTCTAGATGGTAGAGAAGGTTATGAAGCCTTAATCAAAGGCTATGATTACTAAGGTTTCTTCCTCATGAATTGAGCCCAAGCCTAGAAAGTTCAAAAGGAAGAAGGGAAACGCAGCGGCCCAGCCCAAAGACAAACCAAAGGGCAAGTGCTTCAATGTAGGAAGAAGGGACACTGGAAAAAAGAATGTCTAGATCTTCAAGCCAAGAAAAACCCCATAGGTAATATTTTTTATCTAGAGTCTATATCAACGGTTGGATCAATTTCCACTTGGATTGTTGATTCAGGAGCCACTGATCTTATCTGTAACTTCTTGCAGGGGTTTAGAAAGATTAGAAGACTCAAGAAGGGCAAACATAGGCTAAGCGTGGAAAATGGAGCACAAGTCTGAGCCCTTGCAGTGAGAGAGTTGGATCTTATTTTTTTATTATAATAGAATAGTAGTTTTAAAAGATATTTTATATGTACTTGAGTTTCGTTAGAATTTGATTTCAGTTGCAAAACTAATAAATCAAGGATATTCTGTCTCTTTTCATTATGGTATTTCTATTAGTAGAAATGGAGAAATTTTATGTATTGGGCACATGTATGGAAATCTATTCTTCTTAAACCTTATTAACAATCAATTAAATAACGCTCAATTTGAACCTTTAACTAAGAAGAGAAAGACCAATGTCAATGACTCATACTTTTAGCATCTAACGTTGAGTCATATCAATTCAACTAGGATTTAGAGGCTAATCCATGAGTGGCATTTGGGCTCATTGAGACTGAAAAATTGGCTTCAGTGTGAATCCTGCTTGATGGGAAAGATGACCAAAAGGTCATTTACCCCAAAGGCGGTAAAACCAATGAGGTATTGAGTCTTGTTCACACTGATGTTTGTGGTCTCTTGTCTACACCAGCTAGAGGAGGTTTTGAGTACTTCATTACTTTCATGGATAATTGTACAAGGTTTGGTTACATTTACCTGATGAGACGCAAATCTGACTCTTTTGACTGTTGTGATGTATGTCCTCTTAGACTAGGTGTTTTATGTAAAAATCGAATGTTTTAATAAAAAAATTTATTTTCAAAAATTATTTGTGAATTTACAATTTAATTTGTGCACAATTACGTTTGGAAAAGACCCATTGTGTGTAAGTAAATGGTCCATGTGAATGGAGGTCTTTCACAGTAAGGTATGGATCACATGTTACTTAACACATAAACATTAACCGATTGATGAGAATGGGAATATCATCATGTCTAGGTTATTATGTTGTGAATTCTAAATGGGGAATGGCTTACCTTTAGCTAGTGAGTAGTTCACTCACTCTATGACATAAGCGTACTTCGAATACGTAGAACATGACCTATAGTAGTGGTTTCTAAAAGTACTATATGGTAGAAACCTAGACTACTACCGTTATAGCGTGGACTAGTACTCTACAACTTGAATATGAGTTGGTGGTCTGACGAAATTGGAAGCATATACTTTGATATGCTATAGTTGAGGTTCTATCATAGAGTCAATATACTTGCATGTTGGATATGTGTGACTAGTTAGTTAAGATAGACTTGTACAAGATAGTTTCTATACTATATCGCCCCTTGTGGTTGTCTGAATGATCTAAATATCCAGGGCCATGGGAAACATGACTTGGATGTTTGCTTTAGGGTAGCTCCCTTGGAAAGTGGAAATAATCCAGGAAGTCGTGGATCATTTGACTAGAGGCTTAAGGATGGTAGATGTCATTTAGAGAGGTGTTAGTACACTTCTTCCTCTCTGAATGTACGGCGATGTATAGAGGGGTATTTTAGTCATTACACCCATAGGTTGGAGACTTTGCTAACGCAGCACTGTGCTTGAGGTCAATATTTCCTTATGGTGATATTATGAAATATTTCAAAATGTAAAATACAGCTATTTATATGGTAAAGGTATTTTAGTCATTTTAGTAGCCAAGGCGGTGTGTCTTTTGATCTCCAGTATAGACCGTGAGTCCTAATTCAATACGGGCTAAGGAATTGATCTTAAATTAAATAGAATTTATTTTATTTAAGTAGCCTGATTTAATTATTGGGCTAAAATAAAATAAAGGTATATGGAGAGAGAGAATTAATTAAATTAGTTTAGTGGGTTAATTAATTATTCAGGGCTTTAGCCCAGTTTGAATAATTAAAGATTAACCTGAGACTAAATTAATATAGGTTTATTAATTGGATTAGTTTATTTGGGTTGAAAAATTAATTATTAATTGGGCCATTAGGTTGGTTCTAATTAAAATAATTAATTAAGCCCAAAAAGTTAAACTAAGAGTCCAATGACCCAGTCTAATTTAACCTAGGGTTTTATTTAGGTTAAACAGGAGGATTGGAAACAACGTAGTTGCAGAAGATACACTCTCTGAGACGGCTTCTTCTCTGTGAAAAGCCAGATATCTCTCTCTAGGAAAAAAATTCCTTAGTCTGTAGTTGTTCACCAAACGGATTTAGGCTAGCCATATACTGGAAGATCGAGAGATTGACGTTCACCTACATACAAAGACAGAGTAGGAGACTTGCAGAAATCGCACCAGAGGCTTCCACCAGCGTACCTAGCCCAGTAGTACACATTCCGGTCTAGCAAACTCTTAGAACAAGGAAAAGAGGTAAAAAAATTTTTTAACCTCGGAGTCCGAATAGAGACTAACTGGCGTCGGCTAAGGCTACCGGAGCCGGCACCAGCCCTGTTCGGGAATCCCCTATTCTTATTTTTTTCCAATTTTTTATCTTCATTTCCACTGCGTGCCCTGTGTTTTCCACTTCTTATGCCTTCATTGACAAGTTCAAAGAGTTTAAGGTTGAAGTGGAGCGTCAGACAAATAAATTAATCAAGACCTTATGATCGGATCGTGGTGGAGAGTACCTCATTGGTGAATTCAAGGACTACATGGTACATCATGGGATAGTTTCCCAACTTTCTGCACTGGGGACACCCCAGCAGAATGGAGTAGCTAAGAGAAAAAATAGGACATTGATGGAAATGGTTTGAAGCATGATGTCTCATGCTACTCTTCCAATGTCTTTTTAAGGATATGCCCTGGAAACAGCGACAAACATTCTGAACTTGGTGCCTTCCAAGTCAGTACCTAAGACTCCTTATGAGATGTGGACTGGACGTAAGCCGAGTCTGAATCATCTTAGGATATGGAGTTGTCCAGCCTATGTACTAGTTAAGGGAGACAAGTTGGAATCAAGATCAGAATTATACTATTTTGTTGGGTATCCAAAAGGGATAAGGGGTGGTTACTTTTATAATTCTAAGGAGCAGAAAGTACTAATTAGTACTAATGCTAGATACTTAGAAGATGATTAAAGTACTTTCACGAAAGGTTCAATTAGGTTGGAACTTGAGGAGAGGTTATCTATGGAATTAACTTTTTTTGACCCGATTGTGGAACAAGAAGAGGCACAGCCTCAAGAGTCTGTACAAATAGAGCCTCGTCGTAGTGGGGGAGTGTCTACAGTTCCAGAGAGGTGGATTGGAGAAGCTTTCGAGCTAGTCTCCAAGCATCAGGAATAAGACCTCACTAGATACGAGGAGGTTATTGCTGATGCCGATGCAAATCTATGGCATGAAGCAATAAAAGCCGAGATTGAATCTATGTACTTCAATTAGATTTGAGATCTTGTGGCTTCACCTGAAAGGATAAAATCCATTGGGTATAAGTGGGTATACAAGAGGAAGAGGGGAGTAGATGGGAAGGTGGAAACCTTCAAAGCTAGACTTATGGCGAAAGGGTATATTCAAAAAGAGGGGATCGATTATGAGGAAACTTTTTTCCCGATAGCCATGCATCCGTATCCTCCTTGCCATCGCATGTCATTATAACTATGAGATATGGCAAATGGATGTCAAGATGGCATTTTTAAATGGCCATCTTAGCGAATACATCTATATGTCCCAACCGGAAGGTTTTATTGCTGAAGGCCAAGAACATATGGTTTGCAAACTTAAGAAGTCCATTTATGGATTTAAGCAGGCATCGAGAGTATGGAACATTCGTATTGATGAGACTGTAAAGTCTTATGATTTTATTCAAAACGAGGATGAACCATGCATGTACAAGAAACTTAAAGGCATTAATATAGTTTTTCTTGTCTTGTATGTGGATGACATTCTACTCATTGAAAATGATGTAGGGTTATTGTCATTTACAATAGTTTGGCTATCTAGTCAATTTAGTATGAAGGACTTAGGAGAAGCTAACTACATTCTTGGGATTAGACTTCTTAGAAATAGGAAGCAGTGAATGTTAGGATTATCCCAAGTAGTATACATTGACAAGATGCTGGCCAAGTACACCATGGACTTATGTAAGGGAGCTCTAATTCCTTGCAAACATGGGTTGTCATTTTCTTTAAAGGATTGTCCTAAGTCTCAGAAGAAAAGGACAGAATGAGTAGGATTCCCTATGCTTCGGCCGTAGGAAGTCTCATGTATGCCATGCTGTGTACTAGGCCAGATATTTGCTTTGCCGTAGGCATAGTTAGCAGATATTAGTCAAATCCTAGGGAGATTTATTGGCAAGCTGTAAAGTATATTCTCAAGTACTTCAAGGGAACAAGAGATTATATGCTGGTTTACAGGGCTAATGACTTGGTTCCTACAAGATACACAGACTCAGACTTCTAGGCAGATAAGGATGGGAGGAAATTCACTAGTGGATATGTTTTCACTTTGTCTGGAGGAGCAATTTCATGGAGGAGTATCAAGCAATCTTGCATTGCTGACTCAACTATGGAAGCTGAGTATGTGACAGCTTCAGAGGCATCCAAGAAAGTAGTCTGGCTCCGGAAGTTCCTTTCAAAACTTGGAGTCGTGCCACACATGGATATGCTGATTGTGATGTATTGCGACAATATTAGAGTAGTATCACAATCCAAAGAACCTCAAAACCATAAGAAGAGGAAGCACATTGAGAGGAAGTACCACCTGATTCGGAATTTCATCCAGAGACAGAAAGTCGTGGTAGAACAGATTGCCTCAGAAAATAATCTAGCAAATCCATTCACCAAACCTTTGGTTGAGAGAGTCTTCAAGAGACACTTAAATGCCTTAGGGTGGGCACCTATGGATTAACCTAGTCTTAGAGTGCAAGTGAAAGATTGTTGGGAAGTATGCCCTCTTAGACTAAGTTTTTGATGTAAATATCGAATGTTTTAATAAAATAATTTGTTTTAAAAAATCGTTTGTGAATTTACTTTTTATTTGTGCACAATTACGTTTGGAAAAGACCCATTATATTTAAATAAGTGATCTATGTGAATGGAGGTCTTTCACGGTAAGGTATGGATCACGGGTTACTTAACACATAAACATTCGTTCTTAATCGATTGATGAGAATGGGAATATCATCATGTCTAGGTTATTATGTTGTGAATTCTAAATGGGGAGTGGCTTACCTTTAGCCAGTGAGTAGTTTACTCACTTCATGACATAAGCGTACTTCGAATACGTAGAACATGACCTGTAGTAGTGGTTTCTAAAAGTACTATATGGTAGAAACCTAGACTACTATTGCTACAGCGTGGACTAGTACTCTACAACTTGAATATGAGTTGGTGGTCTGACGAAATTGGAAGCATATACTTTGATATGCTATAGTTGAGGTTCTATCGTAGGGTCAATATACTTGCATGTTGGATATGTGTGACTAGTTAGTTAAGATAAACTTGTACAAGATAGTTTCTATACTATATCGCCCCTAGTGGTTGTCTGAATGATCTAAATATCCAGGGCCATGGGAAACATGACTTGGATGTTTGCTTTAGGGTAGCTCCCTTGGAAAGTGAAAACCATCCAGGAAGTCGTGGATCATTGGACTAGAAGTCTAAGAATGGTAGATGTTATTTAGAGGTGTGTTAGTACATTTCTTCCTCTCTAAATACACGGCGATGTGTAGAGGGATATTTTAGTCATTTCACCTATAGGTCGGAGATTTTGCTAACGCATTATTGCCCTTGGGGTCAATATTTCCTTATGGTGATATTATAAAATATTTAAAATGCAAAATACAGCTATTTATATGGCAAGGGTATTTTGGTCATTTTAGTAGCCAAGGCGATGTGTCTTTTTGGTCCTCAAAATAGCCCGTAAGTCCTAATTATTTTTTGGTTGAGGAATTGGTCTTAGTTAAAGAGGATTTTATTTTATTTAGGAAGTCTAATTTATTATTGGACTGGAATAAAAATAAATTGAGAGAAATTTAGTTTAATTGGTTAATTAATTATTCAGGGCTAAGGTTCAGTTTGAATAATTAGAAAATTAACTTGGCCTTAAACTAGATGGGAATAGGCTTGTTTAATTATTTATTGGGTTATTTATATAAGCCCAAGAAATAAATAATTAATGTTTAATTATTTTTGATTCATTTAGGCTCATTAATTATTTATTGGGTTATTTCTATAAGTCCAGAAAATAAATAATTAATTTTTATTATTTTGGACTTTTTTGCTTCAAGAAAATATTACTTTAGCCCAATAGCCTGGACCATAGGGTTTTTCAGATACGGTTCAGAAGAGTTTAAGGTTAAGCCAAACTTACTCTATTAATAACATTCAGGTATTTGAAATATCATATCCCGGGGGATATTGTTATCAGATATCAGATACCTTATTTTTGGCTAATATGCTCATGTCTCTTTTGGAGAAAAATTGTTTTTTCCCTTCAAGCGCGCTCTCTCTCATGACTCTCTTGTACAAGGATTGTGGTAGTGGAATATTTCGAGATCCGAAAAACTTGGCGTTCATGCAAACAAGGCGTAGTAGGAGGATAGCAGGTTTTCAACCGGAAGCTTCATCAAGCGGAGGAGAAGGAGTTATTCCTGCGGTCCAATCGATTTCTTCATAGCCAAAGAGGCTTAAGGCACATAGAGGTATGGATTAAACGCTTCCATGCTGTTGTTATGCTTTGATTTTTGCCTTTGTGTTTTTTTCTCCCGCATTGCATGCTCCTCTATTTTTCTTAAACAAACAACATGCACAACACACCGCCTACAACATCTCAAATCATATTCCCAGCACACAATGCACAATAGAAAAACGCATTTACCACAATTGTTTTAGTGAACCATAAAATTCCATAATTTGTTTAGAGTCAAAATACACAAATAGTCTTATATCATCAAAATATCTAAAAATAACAAATACAAATTCATAATAATGCTAAATCCATAATCAAAGCGTTCCAAACTTAACATCCACGTGAAAATAAAACCAATCTAACTATCAACAGCTGCTGAAGGGCTAGAGTCATCCTCGTTAGGATCATCATAGTTATAAAAGGGAATGGAGGGCATTTGTAAGTTAAGATGCTGCATCACCATGCGATTCATCTTAATCAATGCAGCCATCTTCTTATCCTTTTTCTCCAAAGTCCTCTTCATCTTTTTCCTCTCTTTCTTTATCTCTTTGTCCTTCTTGTCTAATTCTTGCTGAAGTTACTATTGATGCTGTTGCTGAAGGGTCTGCTCAAGCTCGCCATGAAGCTTCTCTATATCCACTGATGATCCCAAAGACGAGACCCCAAACTGACGGTACTGAAGTTTGAAGCGTGAGGCCTCGAATCCCATGCCATAGACCTTACCCCACCTGTAGCCGAGAAAATCATAATTTTCTCATCTGGCATGGAACTTGGAGTGGATACAGAATCAGTTGACTCCATCTGAGAGTACTGTATTTTCATTGTTTGGATATCTTCTTGAATAATTTGAAGGTGAAAATATAAACAAAAATTAAAGTGTTATGCAATTTTATAAAAATAAAATTAATATGTAACATACAATGATCTTGTGGGATCTCTTATCTACAAATTCGCCTTTATTGAGCCCATCTTGAAATTGATGTAATTTTTCAAATAATGTAAGATAGTCAAAGTCATTCCCTTGCTTCGCACGCTGCAAGAAGTATTAAAGTGATAATTAAGTTTAGAATTTGATTGGACATGCACAAATTTAATAGTAATTATTAAAGTGAACATTTAATTATAGATCATATAAGAGAAAATACCGCTCTCGACTCATGCTTCGTAAAGCTGATGGAACCTCCAGTGTGTTTGGCAGAGCTAGCCCTTCTATTTTCTTTAGGCATATGTGACTTTTTTGCCAATCCTTGGACTGCTAGTGTCTGCACAATTGGTCATATATGTCCTATGACATCCAAGCAAGCCTCTTCTTGTGTACATTCTTGATATTTGAAAAAGTATCAATCATTCTTGCCCGACACCTTTCCTCCTACGCTGAATGTATCATGGCAAATGATTTAGGCACCATGTCCAGTGTTTCTACAATAATGAACATGTTAGTATATTGTAAAAGGACTACTCATTCTGAGACGAAGGTAGATAATAGGTATTTAGACTGATAATAAATATTTCTTACAGCAAAAAAAAAAAAAAAAAAAAAGTAATAGGCAAATACTTACAACAAATTTCCCAAACCAAACATCCTTGACATCAGCAAGTACATCGTTGAATCACGGCCAACACCCTGTAAATCGCTGTTTCATTATTGTGGTGATAGTTTTTGCACACTTAAATTGACGTGTGAATCTATAATAATTAAACAAATGTTAATAGCCTAAGCATAATAGGATAGATTTGAATGGAAAACAATTAAGGGAAAAAGACCACAAAATGGGTCAAGCAACCTAGATAGCAACACAGAACATGGAATTGAAGTAAATTATAAGAACAATATTATGTTCTACTTACGTATCACCACGTGGCTCGATTTGGTTATTATCCACATGCTGTGATGTAACACTCACAACTAAAGGGTACACTGATGGACTGGGAGACTCAGCACCCTGCTGATGCTATCTAGGACCGGTAGGCTTAGTAGGTGGACATGAAGTAGATCGTACACCTTCAATTATAAGAAGACGAGAAGTCTATGGTATATGTAGGAAAAACCCCAACTGTTCACCAGTTCTATTGCTGTCCAGAGGTATCTGACTGGGAGCAGAAATGGATGTTAGCTGGTAAGTAGAAGAAGGTAATACATCAGGATGATTAGAAGGAGTGGCAACTGGAGTTCTAACTTCTGGGGCATGGATGTCGTTTCTTTAAAAATTATTCAACATTCTTTTTATCTCTATTTTGACTAACACATTTTTTCATATATTCTCAATCATTATACATTAAATTAAGCTCAAAAGGCTCATACAAATATTTCAAAATAAGTAACATACATATTTTGTTGCTTGTTATTACACGTATAATTTATTTGATTAATACAATTAACATCTAAATATTATCAAAACCTATAAACATTAAAGTAGTGTTTCAAAAAGGAGATAAAGAAATACAAAAATTCATATTTGATCTCAATAGGTATTGAATTAGAATTAATATGAATTAATATAGTAAAAGAATTGGTAAAAAAATGAAAAAAAATCAAATCCGTGGTAAATCTCTCGCAGACTGTCACGGATTAGCCACAGACGAATTGAGGATTTTATTCTTCTATGGCAAATCCATAGTAATCTACCATGGATTTGCTACGGAAACAATTCAATGTACTAATCCTGCCATGGATTTGCCACAGAATTAGTAAATAAAAATTTAAAACACATTGTATTATTAATTTCTAAATTCTATTTTAAGAATAAATAAGTTATAGATAAACAAATAAAAAAGTTTATAAAATATTTGATCTTTGCTTTCCAAAGAGTGTCTAATTACAAATAATACAAATTAATATAATAGAAGAATTAGAACAAAGAAAAAGAAAAAATAAATTCATGGCAAAACCCTAGCAGTTTGCTAGGGATTGGCCACGATCCTCATGCTATGGCAAATCACTAGCAAACTGCTAGGGATTTGCTACGAAAATATCTAATTTTATTAAAAAATTATTCCGTGGCAAATCCGTTGCAGATTCACGGATTTGCGATAGAATACAACTAATGCAACTTGCTACGGATCTGCGATGAAATCTTCTATATTTTCTCCATTTTTTTAATTGAAAAATGTTATAATTTTGCAACGAAAATTGTTCCATCGTAAATCGATGGCTAATGTTTGGTATAATTTTTTGGTGCCTTTTTTTGCTATCGATTTGCGACAAAATATGTTTTTATTGCTAGTTGCTACTATTTCCATCGCAATTCCGTGGCAAATAGCCAAGGATTTACTTTGGTATTCTTTTCCTCACAAGTTGCTTGTATTGTGCTGTTTCATGGCAAAATCCATTGCTGATTGTCCCGGGAAATTTTCCGTGGCAAAATTTCGTCATAGATTTACAGTTTTCTTGTAGTGCATGTTTTGATTATAATTAAAAAAAAAATTAAGTGTGCTGATGCGTAAATTTTGGGTATATAAAATCATTAATTTTAAATTCATCCCTTAATCAATTTTTAATTAAAAAATTAATACCAAAATACACATGTGAGGAAGTATACTTATCGCAAGTATAGTATAGGAAATTAACGAGTATCGATCCTCAAAAGAACAAGTACACACTAATAACTTTTATTTCATTATTTAATCCACCAAAATAAAGTGAGAAAATAATAAAAAGAAAAATAAAGAAATATATACAAATCAAGGATGTAAATTTATGCAATTTAGACAAGTATCCTAGAAAACATGACAATGAACTAATTAGCAACTCTCTTAACTAATTATTATCTTGGCATCATGAAGAAACACACAGTAAAATTCAATAGTTTATCAAGTTATGAAGTTATTTGAGTAAATTCCACTTCGTATGTCAATCTATGGAATCCTATATTTTGATTCATATTAACAGATTTGTCAATCAAGCTAACATAACCAAAACATGCATTAAGCTCATCATTCATATCTTAATTCAGTTAGTAGACTTGTCAACCAAGCCATCATAACCAAAACATGCATGAATCTTAATTCCTTAAAAACATGAAATTAGCTAATATTCCTATGTCAAGGTGAAATTAACTTAACATTTGATCACTCAGTTCTAAAATCCTAACTTCATCGTCCAAATCTATCAAGATTTAAGAAATACAAAATTAATACAACGAAACTCCTAACATCGTTGTGTCGAAGTCAATTAGAAGAACTCGCATCAATAACCAATGAAATCAAGTAATCAAACACCAAAGATAACAAGGAATTGATCAAATAACTAAATTAATGCAAAATTATAAATCCCAAAATAATGTTAAATTACAACAAAAGTATTAAATACATCATTGCCAAAGAAAAAGAAGATAAAGAGAAAAGAAAGCACTCATAAACATGACTTTTTCTTCTTCCTTGAAGACTCCCTGAACAATCCTTCTTGATGTGGGTGAACTTTTCCTTCAATGAGAGAATTAGAATTTCTGCCCCTTTAATTCACATTTCTATGTTGTATATCTCAAACTTTTGTGTTCTTTTGTGCTTTTATAGGTCTTTTGGATGCCAATTTCGTGCCTGAGGAAGTCTTGACCGAGTAGGAGTAGGAAAATATCAAAATCATTTGATAAACCCTAATTTTGCATATAGAATTTTCGCCTCCAGAGCATATCTGGCACTAGGTACCTTCGACCCATCTAGCGCCATGTGCACTCTGTTCTTCCTCTGTTTTTGGTCGTCTCTCTTTGGCAGATAGAATGTGTAACACCCCACTACCTAGGCCTAACAGGGCCAGGGATGTCGCTCCATCCAAAGGACAAGGGGTCTTTATAACTAGGTCACACAATCAGAATAATAGAAATAAAACAATACTTTAAACTTAAAACTTATTACAATCCAAGAATTCAAACAATTCCAAAATAGAAATTGTTCACTCTCAACTCCCAAAGCATTACACAAAATAAATATAAGAAAATCTTCCAAGGCAAGCAACAACTAGCTACTCATCCCCACAGTAGGATCGACCTGAAATCATGGTAAAAAGGGTGATGAGATAAAAATCTCAGTAAGTCCGTGTGTGCTTTGAGTGTCCAGTGAAAACAGTTCGTGAATGCAAAGTGTAAAATCTTCATAAGAGAAATACTAGCAAGCAATAAACCATAGTCAAAATCAAGAGTGGTGTTTTGGCTTTTCCCAACCATACATGAACAATAAAATCAACCATTCAATAGGGTGGTCATGGGTTACCACACGTTGGGCCTCATAACTATACAACGGTCAGAATGTCACACTTTGTGCAGACTGACAAAAAGTAGGTGATCGGCCTATCGGGTGAGATACTCCTCCATCTCTACACCAAACAAAACCGGGTGTCCATTCCAATAACACACAGTCCACTTGACTAAAAACTGCTAGCTCAAACCGGCACAACCTACTGAACTGACATCTTATCCGGGAAGAATTTACCCCTCAGAGGTAGCCACTTACTAAGGGACTTACCCTAACCCCTCAAAGACTAGTCCTAGCAGTCCGCCCTTATCGAGTACTCAATGTAATTTATCCCACTTGGTGAAAAATGAATAAAATATAGTTCCACTTGAAAATAGCAATTAAGGATTTCCAAAATTTAGGGGTTTGAGTAAAACTGGCCCTTTGATTTTCAAGTAATTTATTTGCCTGAAATGAGAAAAGAAATAATCCTCATTTGCCTTTACAAAAGTGAGTGTTCACGCACTCCACATTTGGCTTGCCATCATAATCATTTTGCATCAAATAGGTTTTATGCAGGAGCTTACTTGATCCTTTGCTCGAGATAAAATAAAAGTCTCCAACAGCTGACCTAACCCCGCTTGGGTTAAACATGAGCCATAATTAAACTCAAGCCAAAATTTACTTTCACAAATAATCCTAGCTCAACTTACTATAACCATGACCCTAGTGTCCCAAGCTTTAAAGCCAGATAATAAAGAAAAAGGTTTATAAGCTAAGTCTAGTCTGATATTAAAATAATTAGGGTTTTGGGAAATAGGTACAATAAGTTGAAGGTCTAGATCTTGCTAAAAATATATTAGAGTTTATTTGATAAGGAGTCCTAGGTTCTAGATGGTACTATTTAAAATAATAATCTATTAATAATTAATTGTTAGAAAATAATTGATAACTAAAATTAGTTGAAAGTGAATTTTAATAGGTTTTGATTAAAAGACAATAAATAAATTTTAATAGTATTTATGAATATAAGATTTATCAAATTAACATTTTACCTAGTATGATTATTTATGGAAAAGGCTTTATTTGATATTCTTATTTTATATAATATCTATATCTTTTATTTCTTTAATAAAAGCTATCATTTATTTGACGAAAATATCACTATTTTATATAAGAGACCAAATCCACATCTTCCTAGGTTTTTTTGAAATTTACTAGAAGGAATTATAGTAATAATAATTTTATTAATGAAATAAAATTAGCTTAGAGACAACAAGGTCATGATCATATTTCTATTGCTAATCATAATCATGAACATACACTCCACACCAATTCATCATCAAATAATCCAAATCATGAATAAAGGCATAGATCTAAACTTACCAAGACATGATCCAAACTCTACTAACATAAACATAGTCATGGCTTTAACAATCATACATGAACATAAACCCTATTCATCAAAGGTGACATAATCTCTAACATGCTTGATCACATATACCACTTACGACATGAAGACATACAATAAACCCTAAAAACACCATACAATTAACCAAGACAAATCACCTCATGCATCAATCCCATCTCCATCATACAAACACATTTATTCATGCCTCAATCTCAACTCCATCACAACAACACATGCTTGAACCCTAATCATAATCCATCTCCTTCCAATATCATCCTAGAGACATGAATCAAGAATTTAAAGAGAAGGTTGAAGAGGCTTACTTGATTGATGACTACCTTGGAGTAGTTTCGAATGAATCCTTACTCTTAGGAGACTTGATCCATCCAAGAGAGAAGGAGAAAATATGGCCATGGTTGAAGTAACCATTCGGCCGAGAGAGAGAGAGAGAGAGTCCATTAGTGTATATATATATATATATATATATATATATATATGTATGTATATATTCATTAGAAGTTGAAGATGAGTGAAGATGAAGACGATTGATCATGCTTACCTTGAAGATGTTCTTGAGCCTTCAAGAAAATTTTGGTTTTTTGATCCAAAAGAGAGACTTGGATTTCGGTATTTGATGTTGAAAATTGCTGAAGTGATTTTAATGGATTGAGTAGGTGTGATTTGGAGTTTTTTTGAAGAAGATTGAAGTGGTTTTGGTGGCCTTAGGCTTAAGGAGGGCAGTAGGTGTTCTTGAAGATTGAAAAGAATGGAGAGAATTTGGTTGAAGCTGGCTGAAATTCTGTGGGAAGGAGTGGCCGAATTGCTTGTAGGGTTTTTGGCAATTGGATTTTTCAGATTTGAGAGGAAAAGGAAAGCTAGTTGTTTGAAATGCAAAAATAATATTTTAGGGAATTAATTTTGGAAACAAAATATGGTAAGAAGATTTTGGTCAATGGAGAGTTTTTGGAAGCTGTAATGGCTGGCTAGTTGACTAGGGTTTTTGCTGGAATGAAAGCTGTTTGAAGGAGCTTAATAGTGGCCGAAAATATGGTGTACAATGGTGAAGAGATTTCTGGTTGTTTGAGGGATGATTTATGGTAGTTTACTGAATATGTTTGCTGGAATTTTGGTCCTCAATCAATGGCTTGATTGGCATGATTGATGGAGATATTTTAGGAGCAGCCATGGACTGGTTTTCGAGCAGAATGCTGGGGAAGATGATGAAGATCAGTTCATGGCTGTTCAAGGGAAGTTTGTACAGAAAAATGGTGGAGGTTTCAGACAAGGTTGAAGAAGAAATAAGGCTGAAAAATTCCTGAATAGATTTTTGCAAATTGCTAGAAATTTCTGGGCAGATTTTGCTGCTATTTTCTAGTCAGCTTGCAGAAGATTTGAAAAGATATTCAGAGGTCTTTCAAGGCTGGTTTCCAGCCTTCTTTATGGAGGAAAAACGAGGTTAAGTTGCTGGGTGAAAAACTAGAAGAAACAACTTGGTTTTGGCTCACCAATACTGCGAAAATTGTCCAGAAAAATTTCTGGTTTGCACAGATTTTTGAGCAGCTCGGTTTGGCTGGAATGTTCAGTCCCCAAGCTAAGTGAAATGGCCATTTCTCTTGTAGTATTTGGAAGGAAAAGATGGCTGAAATTTTTGACACTTGGACTGAACAAGAAGCTGGAAAAATTTCAGTTTACAACATGAAGAAAATGAACATAGCTAGGTTGGAGGTTTTGAAGGTTCAACCATGAAGATTAATTCTTTTGGGAACCTTCCAAAACTCCTCCCCATTTTTGGCCAACAAGATAACTCATATGGACATTTTCGAAACTTTCATATCACAGAACTTTGCTAGAATTTTTCTGGAATAAAATTGACTTGGATAAATTAATCAACCTAATTGATTAACAATTAAGGAAAGCTAGAGATCAAGAAGGGTATGAATCCCTTAGAAATTTTTGTAGGGCACAAGAGTAGGATTAGGGCATTCCTATCATGTCTCCCCTAGGACAACTCTTCTACTCCTCCCTAAAGCATGAAAAGGCCGAAATATAGCCTTCCCAAACAAAAATAAAATTTAATCATGCTAAAACTCCAATGATGGAATTTGAACTTAAGAC
Source organism: Voacanga thouarsii (assembly GCA_026120185.1). Lineage (NCBI taxonomy): Eukaryota > Viridiplantae > Streptophyta > Magnoliopsida > Gentianales > Apocynaceae > Voacanga > Voacanga thouarsii. Next base: position 150,947 of record JANUWF010001723.1, on the reverse strand, counting down.
CTCAAGAATTAATTCCTAAGCTCTGACCACTAAACCACAACAACTCTTGTTCTTATTTCTATTCCCAAATATTTTTCCTATTTGATCCTCAAGTTATCTCCCTATTTTCACCTCAAGCAAAAATTACCATTTTCCCATTTTTACTCAATAAACACAATTAAGCCTTCTAGACTATAAATCACATATATAAAGCACATAAAATCATACAAAAATACATTTATACATGCAAGAAAATATGATATGCATCCCAAGCCCCTTACTCTAAGGTTGGTTTCAACTGGAGTTTCATAGAATGGACCCGGCGCCAGGTACACGTGCCAGACCTGGCGCTAGGTCTGTTCTGAAAAACCCCTGAAACTTGCTCAAATTTTGCTGTTGGAGCAAAATAGACCTGACACCTAGTCTACTGGCTGAGCCTGATGCCAAGTAATTTTGGTTTTGAGCATTTTCTACTTGATTTTAATTTAAATCTGCACATATTTATCAAAAACACCTTTTACAAGTAAAATATCAAATAGGAAGAAATATGCCTAGTTATTACAACAAATGTATTTTAAAACACCCTCAAATAACTAGGAAAAGAATGGTGATTTTAACCCCTATTATATACCCCCACACTTAGAACATTTGCTTGTCCTAAAGCAAAACGCTGTAGTCCAAGAAAAATTATCAAGAAAACACACAAGTTTTTTTTTCCCATTCAAAAGTTTATTCATCATAACGAAGATCATGTCTTCCTTTCAAACTTTAGATACAACCCTTGTCATTCATACCCTTTGAGAACAATTTCAAACTTTGAAATATTGGACAAGACATCACAAAACTCTTGAAGTCAAATTAATCAAGTGTATACCTTAGTCTAAGAAAATTATTTCATTCTTCAAGTAAAAATATAGATAACGTGAATCACATAAGTCAAGTCATCTACAAACTCAAGCATTATAAATTCAAAAATTATACACTCAAGTTATGATGTGAGGAAAGCACTCTAATATTTTTTCTCTCAAAGTTTTTCAATGACTTAAGAAATTGATAGCCTCAAGTGCATGGATTTCTCTTTACACACTGTATTGGCCCCCTTTTCAGTTATCACTCGTCTTTTTTTTTTTTTTCTCACAAATTCTTTCCTTCATTCTTTTGCTCATTCTTGCCTTTTTGCCTTCGGGATAGTCGCAAGAGAGTGCACCGAGATCACTTGCTACTTTTTCCAATATTGACCCCATTTTCAGCTAAAGGTCTTCAACGATCATTAAGAGCATTTTTTTTTTCAATTCACACCAACAACAGTATTGTTTCTACTCATTATTTTTTTTTCCAACTTAAATCAAATTTTTTTAGCATTCTCCTCAATCTTTCCTCTTAAAGATCTTTTTTTTTTTAACTCACATTTTTTTTAATCATAACTCAAAGCTAGCAAAATTTAAACTCATAAAACAAAAGTTAGCCAATAAACTCTTTCTATATTAATCATATCTTCTATATTCTAACTAGATCAGTCAAAAAATATTCAAACACCAATGCATAAATAAGATTAACCAAAATTCTCAAATCTTGATAACTATCTTATCCAATTAAACCAATTTCATCAAAATCCACCGCATGATTGACAAAACTCATATTCAAGTAAGAAAACGAATTATAACCTTGCTTAATAATGAAAATCACTAAAATTTTTGAAAAATTTTCACAAAAATGATATGGAAATATTTCTTCAATCTCATTCTCCCCCCCACGCTTAAATTGGACAATGTCGTCAATGGTCAAAGATAGACTAATAAAAGTACAGCCAAGAGGACCAAAATGAATAAAGAAGGAGAAGAAAGTAAAGAAAATATTGTCATGATAGAGTAGCTCCAGTTTTCCAAACTTTGTGCTCAAAACAAAATTGTTTCTCAAATTCAAAATTTTTCAAAGTAGCTCCATACCGAAAAAATACTAAGATAATTAATAAAAAATTGGACAAAGTATATCACCAAACCACTCCCCCACACTTAAATTGGACAATGTTCTCATTGACAAAAAATAAACATAAGAAAGCGTCTCCAATGGGACCAATAATAATAATGGGGTAGAAAGTTTAAGCAATACTTTCCAAGTGCAATAATGCTCCAATAGATATCCAAACTTGAGATAGAGAAAAGGGCTTGTCCAAGAGGACTTTGTTCCTATACAACAAAATACAAATAAAAGTACAAGGAAAATAATAACAAAATAAAAACATACTTAAATAAAAGAAAACAAATTAAAGAAAAATACTATAAAAAAAAATCATAAGAAAGTAAATAAAGATATGACTCACTCCCCCACACTTAAGATGGAAAATATTTTCCTTATTTGGGAGAGGAAAAACAAACTACTTAACAAAAAAAAAAAAAACAAACAAAACAAAAACTCTTTCTACTCATCATGTTTCCTCATAAAACCTTTTAAAAAGAAATTAAAGCTCAAAATAGAAGATAGGCATGATGAATATAGAAAGAAGAGAGGTTTTTGAAAAATGGAAAGTTTATGAAAATAATTTTTCTCACTAAAACAAAACACATATACCTCTTTCTCTAACATTCCTTTAGACATACAAAAATTTTTGTCAACATATAAGTACACATGGTTTCTAAAGAATGTATCAAACTTGAAATCACCTTTTAGCTCTTCAAAATATTTGTCACAATTGAAAATTTCCCTAAAACTTAGAAATTGAGTTCTTAAAGATTAGATCAAGAAATCAGTACTTTTCGACATATTTACAAAAACTAAGTTACCTCCCTTTGAATGGGGTGAAGGGTAGAAATTACTACCATCCTCCAAGGACTTCTTATAATATAATGTTGAAAGATCCAACTCATTGAGGCATGATAAATTCAACACATCATCATTTGGACCTTGTTCTCCAAGAATTGAGAAGAACTTAAAAAATCATGTGGTAAAGAGAGATAAGAATTATTAGCACATAGAGAAAAATTGAATACCTCCATTTCCACATTAAATAATTTTTCCTCATATCCTCTCTCTTTTCCTTAGGGATTCTCTTATTCAAGCGTATGGGCCTTTATGGCATCCTCAACCAACTTGGCTAGTTGTGTTATTTGATGGCTCATACATTATGATGCTTTTTCATGCCACTTAATGGAGGAATTTGTATTTGTGAGAAAAGAATGCATTGAGGCTTCAAGTGATGTCTCACAAAAAGCGTCAATCTGAACTTGCAAATTGGCCAAATTCTCGTCATTATAGCTCCTTTGATCTTGTGCCTAAAAGTAGTTGTCCATGATAATGTCAATCTCGTGCTCAAAGAAAAACAAAAATCAAATCGAAAATAAAAACAAACAAAAATAATAAAAAAACAAAGAAACAAATAAAAAAATAAAGAAAAGAAAAACACACACACATTGACAAACTATCTAAATACAAAAGTTAGTGGTGTTTACAGTACAACATGAAGTAAGCTAGTCAATTAAGTCACACAATGTTACAAACAACAAGATAGAACACCGATTTACATAAAGAACATATATACATATTTACATATAGGCATATGGACATATAAACATAGTTAAATCAACAAAATTCAAACTTTTATGATATTATTCCTTGGAAATGGCACCAAAAACTTAATGCGTAAATTTTAGATATATAAAATCATCAATTTTAAATCCATTACTTAATAAAGTTTTAATTAAAACATTAATCCTAAAATACATATGTAAGCAAGTATACTCATCACAAGCATAATATAGGAAATTAACGAGTTTCGATCCTTAAAGGAATAAGTACACACTAATCACTTTTATTTTATTGTTTAACCGACTAAAATAAAGTAAGAAAATAATAAAAAGAAAAACAAAGAAATATATACAACTTAATGATGTAAGTTTATGCAATTTAGATAAGTATCCTAGAAAATATGACAATGAACCAATTAGTAACTCTCTCAACTAATTATTATTTTGACATCATGAAGGAACGCATAGTAAAATTCAATTATTTGTCAAGTCATGAATTTACTTAGGTAAATTTCACTTCGTTTGTCAATTCATGGAATCCTATATTTTGATTCATATTAACCGATTTGTCAATCAAGCTAACATAACCAAAACATGCATTAAGCTCATCATTCATAGCTTGATTCAATTAGCAGATTTGTCAATCAAGCCATCCTAACCAAAACATGCATGAATCTCAATTCCTTAAAAACATGAAATTAGCTAATAACCCTATGTCAAGGTGAAATTAACTTAACCTTTCATCACTCAATTCTAAAATCCTAACTTCCTCATTCAAATCCATCAAGATTTAACAAATACGAAACCAATGCAATGAAACCCGTAATATCGTTGTGTCGAAGTCAATTAGAAGAACTTGTATCAATAACTAATGAAATCAAGTAGTCAAACACCAAAGATAACAATGAATTGATCAAATAACTAAATTAACAGAAAATCATGAATCCCAAAATAATATTAAATTACAATAAAAGTATTGAATACATCATTACTAAAGAAAAAGAAGACAAATAGAAAAGAAAGCACTCATAGACAAGCCTCTTTCTTCTTCCTTGAAGACTTCCTTGAACAATCCTCCTTGATATAGGTGAACTCCTTCTTCAATGAGAGAATCAAAATTTCTGCCCTTTTAATTCACCTTTCTATATTGTATATCTCAAACCCTTGTATTATGTTGTACTTTTATAGGCCTCTTGGATGCTAATTTCGTGCTTGAGGAAGTCTTGGCCGAGTAAAAGTAGAAAAATACCAAAATTATTGGATAAGCCCTAATTCCACGTACAGATTTTTCACCTCTAGAGCATACCTGGCGTTGAGTACTTTCGACCCACTTGGCGCTAGGTGCAGTACTCTATTCTTCTATTTTTGCTCTGTTTTTTGCCGTCTCTCTTTGGCAGACAGATTGGACCCGGTGCCAGGTACACCTACTAGACGTAGTGCTAGGTCTGTTCTGAAAACCCATGAAGTTTGCTCAAATTCTGCTACTGGAGCAGAATGGACCTGGCACCTGGTCCACTAGCTGGGTCTGGCGCCAGGTACATTTTGATTTTTTGCACTTTTTGCTCGATTTTAATTTAAATCTGCACAAGCAAAATGTCAAATAGGAAGGAATATATACCTTTTTACAAGCAAAATGTCAAATAAGAAGGAATATATATCTAATTATTATAACAAATATATCTTAAAACACCATCAAATCATTAAAAAAAGAATGGTGATTTTTACCCCTATCACGTGCATATGTAAAACTTCCTAACTTTCGAGATGAATTACATCCCATTAAATAAGTATGAAAATTTTTGAGATGGATTTCATTTTATTTTATCATAAAAACTATGCACCAAATCGCTCTTTAATACCACACCTATGATAGACCAAATTTTAGTTATATCTATAATAACAAAATATGCAAATTTTGTGAATACTCATAGAAAGTTTGATAGAGTAGAGATTATGAATCTTCTAATATATTAGCTTCCAAACATTGATATTGTTGTATATAAAATAATATTTTTTAATTTTTATTAATCAAACAATATTGTTATATATGGAACAATAATATTAGTATAGTAAATAATGTACGAGAACTACACCTTCTAATCAAAGAATATGCATAAATTAGACAAGTAAAGAGAGCTTTATAAGATATTTTTCTTTCAATGAAATCTCTAATTTGTTTTTATTTTCTTAATTCTTTCTTTTCTTTTTTCCTTGCTATATCTTGATTTCCAGCTAAAATATTCTGATTACTTTTCTTTTTTGAGGAATGCAAAATATTCTGATTTTTAATTTTGAAGAAATAAGTTAGAGCAATATTAGAGCACAGAGCTCACAGTAATTACTCTCTATGCATTGATTTAGCATAGTTTTATGTCAAAATCAAGAAAGTACAAAAGATTATGCCACATTTCTGCCAAAAGTTTCTTATTTAAATAGGAATAGGTCTAAAATAATGAAGAGGGATGAAGGAAATTGAAAGTCATTGTTAACGAGCATGCCGCGAAACAGTTGCAGAGAAGCACGTCACCATCTAAATATCCTAAAGTAGCGTATAGGTAATACATGCAAGAGGAAGAGGTAGAGAGAGAAGCTCTCAACTCCATGGAGTACTCTTTTCGCGTCTTGCTCATCATGTTCGAAAGTCTAGCTTTGCTGCCAGTACACGACTCATTTGCTGGTTAGTCTCTCTAATATATATGCTATCCAATTTCTAGTGTGGTATCTGGTTGTGGAGTGTGTAGTAGTAATATTTATGGTTGTTCTCTAGTGATCTCCGTCCCTCCTGCCTAAGCTTACAGTGGTGGAGTTCGGATTATTTTTTTTGGGATTCTGCTAAATTAGGGTTGCATTCTGTTGGTTCCTGCATGTGTATCTACTTGGTGCGTTTATCCGTTGCTCCTGCTGTTCATATCCACGTCTCTACAGCTATCTATTCTGGTTATATTGTCATCCTTGTTTGTGTGTAGCATCACATGCAGTATGTGGCCCCTTATTTAACAGATTGAGGCGGGATGGTTTTGTACCTGCTTTTCTTTCTATGTTTATCTGTCTTATGGTTTGGTTTTACTTCTTTCTCTATCCTTTATACCAGTCATCTGGTTCATTTGATCTGCAAAAATCACTTGCTTCTTGCTGAAACCAGTTTGTCATTGGTATCATATTGATTTGGCATAGTCTAACTCCTGGAATCTGGTTTCAAATTCGAAATCCCATCACATATACCACCTCTAGTCTAGCCTATAGTAGCCTTGTCCACATCTCCAGTCCACCTGCTTCTTGCTGTTAGTTCCTAAACCTCCTACCCCGAGGAATTACCTACCTCCTACATCCTTCCCCTTGTCGGTTCTTAATATTCTTGCTAGCCTTGGGGTCTGAAGGACTGGACCTAATGGTCCAGACCAGAGGCCGATTGAAGACAACCAGCTCTGGGGGGCACTCTTCCCCCACTCACCAGACATCCTTAGTGTCCCCCCTAGACAGAGCCTCATCTTTCTGTTGTGCTCGAATTGGACAGGCCAATCATGGTCTCTTCTCCTGTGCAGCAAAATGAGCCTGCGATCAATCCTGACCCCAACTCCCCACTACCATCTACACCGAATGACCTGGTCCCACCTCTGCTATTCACAGAACCCAATCAATCATCACCCTTGTTGGCCCCAGATGCTGCAAGCATGCCCCCCTTTCTGCTCATGTCCCCTTTGCGCATTCTGTCCCAACTCTGGCCGACACTAACAGCCTTGCGCAGGCCACAAAGTCCAACTATTACTTGGTGCATTCGAACAACCTAGTTCGCTCGTGGGCTAATATTGTTAAGGGGAACCGAGATATATGCAATGGAATGCGGTTAAGGCACATTCCTTACTCTGGGGACTTAATCAACATTGATGTTTTGGATTGCGTGGATGTAGAGGCGAAGCTGGGCTACTGTCTTATTGGCATGTTTGCTGGAAGGTTCCCGGGTATGAAAGCTGTTTTGGATCTTACAAAATAGTGGGGTGTTTAGTCTAAGGTTCACACACATGCCTCGGGTTGGATTATTTTTCGGTTCAATACTGATACTGATAGACAATCGGTTCTCCGTGGGGGGCCTTATGCAGTATTTGGTAGGTCGTTAATGCTCAAGATAATGTCACCAAAATTTGATTTCTCCTTGGATGAGATCAGTATAATGCCCATATGGATAACATTCCCAACACTGCCTCTTGGTTGCTGGAATGAAACAGCTTTGAGTAAGATAGCTTCTGCTGTTGGCATCCTAATTATGTCGGATATGCTTACTGCTAGGCTGGATCGGTTGTCCTATGCTAGAGTCCTGGTGGAGGTTGATGTTCCTAAACCACTAGTGAAGGTTGTTCCGCTTCGTCTACCATCTGGGAAAATTAAACAACAGACTATGAGATTTGAGGATGAACCAGCATTTTGTAACCACTGCTGTAAGTTTAGACATTATACGGAAGGTTGCATGGGGGACAAGATGAAAAAGAAAGAGCAGTTTGTTGAACTCCAAAAGGAATACTACCATCACTAAGGTAATGGACAAGTCATTGAAAAGAACAAGAACCCGGTTTGCACCTGCTGGACAACACCCTGGTATGCGTTCGCCTACACCAAATGAGACAAGCCCTAAACACATTGATAAAGGAAAGGCTTCTGTATAGTACATTGGACAGGAGCGAATTGAGAAAGACATGTATGTTGCTTCAACTAGTGCACAGGGACCAGTTCAGGCGGCCACAAATGACAAGACGGGGCAAGCTGTGGGTACTACGCATACTGTCCACATGGACAAACCGGAGCATGCTGGAGTTGATGAGCAAGGAGACATGCATGTGTATGGTGGGCATGGTGCTCAGAGCAAGGAGAGAAGGGGGCACTCGAGGATTAGACTGTTGGGCTGGGTTCATTCCCGTTCAAATTCACAGAGGCATGTTTAGTTTCGAAAGAGAACATTGGCAAATTCCACTGGGAATGACCAAAGCTTAGTGGCAATCCCGAAGTTGGTTCTGAACGCTGGAAAGGCAACAGAGCATGCCACAGGGTTTTTACGATCTGTCTGGAAGAAATATGCTAATCGCAGTATTGACTTGATTGGTGCCCAACGAACACTAGTTAGTCCGCAATGAGAGTCGCTTGTTGGAATATTTGAGGGTTCAACATGACCCTCAAACATCACGGGGTTTTAGACTTTATCTCTAAACACCGTGTAGACGTTATTGGATTACTGGAGACAAAATTGGATGTGGATAGACTTGACAGTATCTTACTGTACAAGTTCGCTAATTGGTCGTTCTTACATAATTTTGTCGACGCGGAGGGCGGTAGGGTGATCATCCTGTGGAAAGCTACTATGGTGGATGTTCAACTTTTTCACTCTTCACCCTAGGATATTACTGTTCGTATCACCTGTAAGGTTACTCATGTCTCTTACTATTTTAGTTTTATCTATGCTTACAACTCTGTTGTGGCACGTAGGGCGTTGTGGGAGGCAATTGAGCACCTATCTACTGCTCTGTCTGAACCATGGATCCTTATGGGAGATTTTAATACTTACCTTCATATTAATGACAAGATTGGAGGTATTCCACCTTCAAATTATGAAATAAAGGACTTTGCACACTTTGCACCAATACGGGCCTGGAACACTTTCCTCACGTTGGGCAGTGATTTACTTGGACAAATTCTTGGGTGTGGTCCAAACTGGATAGGGTGATGGGTAAGGATGCATGGTTCCAATGCAACGTCCAGGTGTCTGTTAAGTTCTTCCCCATTGACTACCTGTCTGATCACTGTCCGTGCCTTTGGTCCCTAGTTGACAATCGGGGTTATTCTCTTCGTTTGTTTAGGTTCCTTAATTTTTGGGCTGACCATGTCTCGTTTCAGGATTTGGTTCAGGGTATGTGGCTCCGTTCCTACTTGGGATATCACCAGTTTACTCTTTGTCGTCGGTTGAAAGACCTTAAGAAGGACCTGCGGAGATTAAACAGATCTGAATTCTCACATTTATCTGGACGTGTGGAACAGGCGAACAAGGATGTCCTTACTATCCAACAGCAATTAATTGATATCCCACATGACCTGGAGCTTACCTCTAAGTTCAAAGAGTGTAAACTGTCTGCTTGGCATCTTGCGGATGCAGAATTGAAGTTCTACCAGCAGCGCGCAAAAGGAAAGTATATGGCTCATACTGACAAGAATACTCGTTACTTCTTTAACATTGTCAAAAGAAACAAAAAAAGGGGCTTCATCGCTTCTATTCTAAAGGAGGATGGATCTATGACGGACAGTCCAATGGCCCTTACCAATGAATTTGTTGAATACTATCGAAATCTTCTGGGGACGAGAGTTGACTGCCAAAGCATCAATTTGAACTATGTTCGTGCTGGACAAATGGTCCCTCATGACCTAAAGGATGATTTAGTTAGGCCGGTCACTGATCAAGATATTAAACTAGCACTATGGGACATTGGAGATTGCAAGGCGTCGGGACTGGATGGGTACTCTGCGTTATTTTTTAAGAAGGCTTGGGGCACAGTTGCTGGGAGCCTTTGTGACGCGATTAAGGAATTCTTCTTGTCTGGTAGAATCCTCAAACAGATAAACCATTCTGTGATCACTCTGGTTCCTAAGTTTGTACACACGGACAGAGTGGGGGACTTTAGACCAATTTCTTGTTGTAACATTGTGTACAAGATTATCTCAAAAATATTGACAGACAGGCTTAAAATTGTTCTTCCTCATCTAGTGGACATATCACAGACGGCTTTCATTAAGGACAGACTCATGGCTGACAACATCCTACTTGTTCAGGAGCTTCTGTGTACGTATGGGTGGACAAGAGTTTCCCCTCGCTGTATGGTCAAGGTGGATCTTAGGAAGGCATATGATTCAGTAAACTGGGATTTCTTACTGGAATTACTTACTGAATTGGGTTTCCCATAGCTATTCGTGGAATGGATTCAACAGTGTGTCACCACTACCTCTTTCTTTGTTGCTATTAATGGGACAGTGCACGGGTTCTTTAAGAGCGAAAAAGGTCTTCGACAGGGTGATCCTATCTCTCCACTCTTGTTTGTTATATGCTTGGAATATTTCTCTCGAATGGTCAAAGTGCGTACAGTTGGTACTTTGTTCCACTATCATCCCAAGTGTGAGGGATTAAGGATTACCCACCTTTCCTTTGCTGATGATCTTATGCTGTTTGCTAGAGGGGATCGTCCCTCCGTTCGCATTCTCTTGGACTGCCTAGACGACTTCAATAGGAGCTTGAGCCTTCAAATTAATAAGAAAAAGTCAAATATCTTTACGGCTGGTATTTGTAGCACTGATCAAGAGGGTCTTCTGGCTGATACTAGTATACCCATTGGCGAATTCCCTTTTCGGTACCTGGGTCTACCGATCATGCATGGTAAAGTCCGGCTATCTCTCTATATACCTCTACTGGATAGAATTGGCTCTTACATTGGCCGTTGGCATGCTCGTTCTTTGTCTTATGCTGGCCACCTACTTTTGATCCAAATGGTCCTTCAGGGAGTAGAATGTTTCTGGTTGTCCACTCTTCCCACTCCGGCTGCAGTGATTTCGCAGTTGGATTGGATGGCTCAAGATTTCCTATGGGATTCAAAACAGGCATTGGTTTCCTGGATATCTGCTTACCCAAGTATGCGGGTGGTCTTGGTCTACGTCATCTACAGACTTGGAATACGGCACTTTTAACAAGAATCATCTGGGACATTCAATCTGAGAAACAATCCTTGTGGGTCCAATGGTTAGACCACTATTACATAAAGGGCAGATCTATTTGGGATATTGAACACCACAGGGAGCATTCTCCTCTATTTCGTAAAGTTCTAGCAATTTGGGACTTGATACTTGACTGGCAAAATGGCTCGCTCTCTGCTTCTGTTCTTCTCCATACATGGGCAACATCTAGCACATCCTTCACCTCCTTGGCTTATGACTACCTCCAGGCGACTTCTTCGCGGGTTTTCTGGGCAAAATCTATTTGGAAGCAGGGCTTACTCCCAAACACTCATTCATGGTCTGGCTGTGTGCTCGGGGGCGTTTGAAGACAAAAGATACACTGGTGTTCCGCTTGGATGATTTATCTTGCCCTCTTTGTAATGCCGATATGGAGACGACTAATTATTTATTTTTCAAGTGCCCTGTTTCAGCATCTATCTGGAGGGAAATTTGTCTATGGCTGGGCTTGCCACAAGCATTGGATACGGCTGCCTCTTGTCTTAGGTGGTACAAACGTGCCAACCGTGGCTCCTTCTGGATAGCTAGAGCGAAGGCTACTGCTATGGCTGCCACATTTTATTACATTTGGATTGCTCGTAATAAAGCGTTATTTGAGGGGACCGTCTGCCAACCATTGGATATTTCGAAAAAGATCAAAACACATGTGTACACTATTGTTTTTACATTGTACCCTAATGTTCTGAATAGTTTCGAGGATGATTTTCATCTCTGTTAGTCAATAGTCTTCTTGACTATAAACTAGTAAACATTCATGTAAATATTTTTTTGATCAATATTAATTCTTTTACATTGTGATAATATATATATATATATATATATATATATATATATATATATATATGGTCTTGCCTTCTTATGCACCAATTCTATCGGAGGAAAAAGCAATCCGTACATCTGAAGCCATAACTATAAATGTCACAACACAAACTACAGCGTATACAACTTATTGATGCCCACCTCAGGTTTTTCCCTGTTAGCATAAAGTGCCAAAACTACACCCTCAGCAATTAAGACAATAATGGCATCTGATCAAAATGCGCTAATTTTCTGTATCACAAGTGTAAAAGCAATGAATGCAGTGAAAACAAGATGCATTGAAATGATAATAGCAGCTATTAATACTGGCAGGCGCGTGTGAACATGAACATCAACTTCTTTTTGCGATGATTAAAGTAGGAAATCAAGTGTGGGACGAGAGCAATAGGCCCGCCACTTAGGGCATTAACTAGGTTGAAAACCAAATATATTTTGTACAAGAATTGCCCCGCACGATGCGTCTTTTTTTTTTTTTTTTTTCGTGGGAACAATAAGGAATAAAAAATTATATAGCTTCTGTTATGAAATTTTGGTAGTGTCAGAATAAAATCTACACACAAGAAATCTCTGACTATTATTTACACAATAATTTCTTCAAACTTCTCTCTTTTTTTTCTCTCGCAATTTTCTCTAACAATTCTCTCACAATTGGTATATCTTTCAAGCTTGGGGAAGGGTTTATTTATAGAGCTTTTATTAGTGAAATTAATAATTTTCCGCTAATATGTATTGGTGTGTCTCCACTAACTCTTAATGGTGGACATCCACATCCACTAATGATAACACTCCCCCTTGGATATCTATTACATAAAGAACATGCCTCGTTAAAATTTTATTAGATAAAAATTCAGTGAAAAAAAAATCTAGTAAAGGAAAAGGAGTACACTATTCTATATGTCTTATTCTTCCTGATGAGATGATTCCTTTAAATCTTTAAACCGACACATACCGATTTTATATCCCAACTTCTTAAATGTTGTAGTCAGTAAATTCTTTGTGAAAATATCTGCTAGGTTGTCATATGGCCGAATTTGTAGCACGTCAATTTCACATTTCTTCTAGAGTTTATGAGTAAAGAAGAATTTTGGTGAAATATGTTTTGTTCAATCTCCTTTAATATATCATTTTCGTAATTGAGCTATGCAAGTTGCATTGTCTTCATAAAGTGGAGTTGAAATATCTTTTATAGATGATAATCCACAACTTTCTCGGATATAATGAATCACTGATCTTAACCATATACATTTTCAACTTGCTTCATGAATGGCTATAATTTCACCATGATTTGAAGAAGTAGCTGCTATAAATTGTTTTGTAAAACGCCATGATATAGCAGTATTTTCACATGTAAATAAATAGCCCGTTTGAGAACGTGCTTTATGTGGATTAGATAAATAACCAACATTTGCATAACCTATCAATGTTGGGCTAATTTTATTTGAGTAAAATAATTCGAGATCAATTGTACCTTGAAGATATCGAAGGACTTATTTAATTTTATTCCAATGTCGTCGTGTTGGTGAATAACTAAATCTTGCTAATAAATTAACAACAAATGAAATATCAGGTTATGTATTATTAACAAGATACATCAATGCACCAATTACACTGAGATATGGTACTTCAAGACCAAGAAGTTCTTTATCATCTTATTGAGGTCGAAAAGGATCTTTATTCACATCTAATGACCGGACGATCATGATGTGCTTTGTCCATGTAAAATCTTTTTAGAATTTTTGTTGTATATATTGATTGATGAATAAATATTCCACTTTTCAGATGTTCAATTTGTAAACTAAGGCAAAATTTACTTTGATTTTGAATTCTCTTTTTAAATAATTAATTGTTTCTTGGAGCTCTTCTGGAGTTCCAATAAGATTAATATCAGGAACATATATAGCTAATATCACAAATTTAAAACCAGATTTCTTAATAAAAACACATGGGCATACTTGGTCATTTTTAAATATCGCTTTTAATAAATATTCACTAAGACGATTGAACCACATTCGCCCAGATTACTTCAAGCCATATAATGATTTCTGCAACTTGATGGAGTAATTTTCATGAGGATAATGTTTATATGCTTATGTTGGGAAATATGCCCTCTTAGACTAAGTTTCTGATATAAAAATCGAATGTTTTAATAAAAGAATTCATTCTTAGAAATTATTTGTGAATTTACAATTTTATGTGTGCACAATTACGTTTGGAAAAGACCCATTATGTTTAAGTAAGTGGTCCATGTAAATGGAGGTCTTTCATAGTAAGGTATGGATCACGGGTTACTTAGCACATAGACTTTTGTTCTTAACCGATTGATGAGAATGGGAATTTCATCATGTCTAGGTTATTATGTTGTGAATTCTAAATGAGGAATGGCTTACCTTTAGCCAGTGAGTAGTCCACTCACTTCATGATATAAACGTATTTCGAATACGTAGAATAGGACTTGTAGTAGTTGTTTTGTTAAAAGTATTATATAGTAGAAACCTAGACTACTACCGCTACAGCGTGGACTAGTACTCTATGACTTGAGTATAAGTTGGTGGTCTGACGAAGCTGGAAGTATATACTTTGATATGTTATAGTTGAGGTTCTATTGTAGGGCCAATATACTTGTATGTTGGGTATGTGTAACTAGTTAGTTAAGACAGACTTGTACAAGATAGTTTTTATACTATATCGCACTTTGTGGTTGTCTGAATGATCTAAATATCCAAGGCCTAGGGAAACATAACTTGGATATTTGCTTTAGGGTAGCTCCCTTGGAAAGCGGAAACAATCCAGGAGATTGTGGATCATTGGATTAGAGGCCTAAGGATGGTAGATATCATTTAGAGATGTGTTAGTACACTTCTTCCTCTCTAAATGTACGGCGATGTATAGAGGGGTATTTTAGTCATTACACCTGTAGGTGGAAGACTTTGCTAACGCAGCATTGTTCTTGAGGTCAATATTTTTTTATGGTGATATTAGAAAATATTTAAAATGTAAAATACAGCTATTTATATGGCAAACGTATTTTGGTCATTTTATATGGCAAATGTACGGCGATATATAGAGGGATATTTTAGTCATTACACCTGTAGGTGGAAGACTTTGCTAACGCAGCACTGTCCTTGGGGTCAATATTTTTTTATGGTGATATTAGAAAATATTTAAAATGAAAAATACAGCTATTTATATGGCAAAAGTATTTTGGTCATTTTAGTAGCCAAGGCGGTGTATCTTTTAGTTCCCAGTATAGATCGTGAGTCCTAATTAAATACGGGCTAAGGAATTGATCTTAAATTAAATGGAATTATTTTATTTAAGTAGCCTACTTTAATTATTGGGTTAGAATAAAATAAAGGTCCATGAAGAGAGAGTTAATTAAATTGGTTTGGTGGGTTAATTAATTATTCAAGGCTTTGGCCCAATTTGAATAATTAGAGATTAACATGGGATTAAACTAATTTAGGCTTATTTAATTGGACTGATTTATTTAGGCTGAAAAATTAATTATTTGTTAGGCCATTGAGTTGGTTCTAACTAGAATAATTAATTAAGCCCAATAGGTTAAACCAAGAGTCCAATGGCCCAATACAGTTTAACTTAGAGTTTTTTATTTAGGTTAAAGAGGAGGATTGAAAACAACGTTGTTGAAAATCAGACACACAAGAGAGACGGCTTCTTTTCTGTGGAAGCCAGACGCTCTCTCTCTCTCTCTCTCTCTCTCTCTCTCCAGAAAATTTCCTAACTCATTAGTTGTTCACTAAATGGTAGTTAGGCAAGCCATATACTGGAAGACCGAGAGTTTGACGTTCACATACATGCAAAGGTGAAGTAGGAGGCTTGCAGGAATCGCACCAGAGGCTTCTACCAGCACACCTACACCGGTTGCATACGTTCCGGTATAACTAACATTTAGAACAAGAAAAAGAGGTAAAATTTTTAAAATCTCGGGATTGGAACAGGGCGCAACCAGCGCCGGCTAGGGCTGCTAGAGCCGGCCCCAATGTCGACCCTGCCTTGGACTCCATGTTCTTTTTTTTTCCAATTTTTTTATATTTGCTTCCGCTGCGTGCTCCGTGTTTTCCTGCTTTCTACACCTTCAATTGGTATTAGAGCATGAAGGTTTTTGTGAAAATATAAGAAGCATGCATCCAGATGAATAAAACTGGACATATATGTGTGATTAAAATTGTGATCCTTCACTGTTTATGGTATGGATAGATTCTTTGTTAAATCTTGCGAGTGGAGGTATAGGAATCTGTAATTTACTGTTTTTTTTAGTAAATCGTGTAAGCCCAATGTTTATGAGCATAGGCGATTGTTGGTTTTGGTTGATTTCATTGTATTTGGATTGGAATCGGAGAGCCATGGATACCAGAAGCTGTGCAGAAAAATAGGAAAAATTCGCAGAAAAAAAATGTAGGATCCGGCATCCAGAACGGAACCGGCACCGGCACCGGCTTGGCTCTGGAAGGCCGGTCCACGCATTGGTTTCTGGAGGGTCCTGGTTCTGTGCGGCGGGTGCAGTGGATCACAGTGCAGATTGGTACATGATCCAGTGCGGCGGGTGCAGTGGACCAAAAAAATTATTTTTATTTTTCCATGCGTTTTCTTTTGGTTTTGGGGCCCATACCAGGCGAAGTTAATATTTTTGCAATAGTTAATATTCATAGAATATTTTTGCATGAAAAATATTAGTAAGGGACTTTAGGATTGAACAAGTCCATTAATTAATTAATTAATGTGTTTAATTCTATTATCTGAGCACTTAGGTTTAAAAAATAGAAGAGCGTGAAAACGCCTACTGTTTTCTAACATGCTACTTATTTTTGGTACCTATGTGCACATTTTCTCAAAGACCAAAGCCTTTGGGAATGTTTTGACAAGGAAGATATTTTTCTACAAATTAAGTGGTTATTTTAACTTGAACAAAAATTAATCTTTAGATATTTTCTCAAAGGATTTAATCATTGACATAGAAAATATATTGAATTTAGATATTTTTGTAAGTTAAAATAGAAAGCCATTTTGTTTTAATTTTGGCACACGAAAAATGTTTTGTCAAATAAACTTGAGACCAAAGTCTTTAGAAAGTTTTAATTGAAATTTTTTTGAAACCATTAGGTTTTAACTTAAAGAAAATTAGTCCATGGGAAAAACTCTCAAAGGATATAAGCCTTGATATGGAGATTTTTATGGAGTTAGAAATTTTATTTTGAGTTAAAGGAAAACTTAATTGAAATTTTCAAAAGGATATTTTTCAGAAAACCCTTATTTTAAAAGACTAAGTGGGAACGGGGTTCCAACGGCCCCACGGCTTCCATCACGATCCTCATTAGAGATCGTAGGTCCCCTCGCGTCACCTTGGGAGTGAACCCGTATAGGATGGGGATACTACAAGGATCTAGATCTAATGGAGGGATGTAATTAATAACCCGGGGCACGTACTATAATCGGCCAGCCCCTCGTTGGAGGTCATAGTGCGAGGTATGTCCATAGGAAATGAGAGGAAAGGGCCATCCCCTCGATGGAGTTATCTTCTAGATCATTAACTAGAAGGGAAATTAATTTGTGGTGGTTAACACACTTAGCTTAAGAAACTGTTAATCTTCCCAAGAAGTTATGTTAGTTTTCCTAAGAGCCAAATTGATTATTATCAGTTTTGATAATAAGAATAAAGTGCACATATTTGTTTTTTTTTTCACAAATTGAATTTTTTCTTTTATTTTTCGATTTTTCAGAAATAGTGGGTGGTTCTTTTAATCCATTGGCCGTTATTCTCCGAGAGAATAAGTTAACAGGACCAAACTATGTGGACTAGAAAAGGAACTTAGACATAATACTTACAACCGAGGAGTATAAGTATGTCCTGTACGAAACCTGCCCTGTAATCGGGGAGGGTTCCACCGCTGAGGAGCGTGAGGCTGAGAAGGCATGGAATAAGGCTGATGAAATGGCTCGTTATATGTTGGCCTCCATGTCTAATGTGCTCCAATCCAAACATGAGCACATGACCACTGCGTATGACATAACCCAATCATTAGCCACGATGTTCGCGGATAAGAGCCGGCTCGCAAGGCAGGAGGCTCTTCGAACCATCATTAACACTAAGATGGCTGAGGGAGTATCAGTCAGAGAGCATGTGCTTAAGATGATTGCTGTTTTCGAGGAGGCAGAAATCTTAGGGGCTATCATTGACTCTGAGAGTCAAGTGGACATGGTTTTTGAATCTCTACTGGGTTCCTTCACTCAGTTCAAGTTGAACTATAACATGAATAAGTTGAACATGGGTTTGACTGAGTTGATGAAGGAGCTCTAAATGGCAGAGAAGATTATGAAGCTACAGTCAAAGGCTATGATTGCCAAGGCTTTATCTTCTAGAATTGGGCCCAAGCCCAAAAAGTTTAAGAAGAAGAAGGGGAACGCAGTGGGCCAGCCCAAGACCCAGCCTAAAGACAAATCTAAGGGTAAGTACTTCAAGTGTAGACTGAAGGGACACTGGAAAAAGGAGTGTCCGAATCTTCAAGCCAAGAAAAACCCCACAGGTAATGTTTTCTATCTAGAGTCTATATCAATGGTTGGATCAACTTCCACTTGGATTGTTGATTCAGGAGCTACTAATCATATCTGTAACTCCTTGCAGGGGAAGACTCTAGAAAGGCGAACATGGACTACGTGTGGGAAATGGAGCACAAGTTTGGGCCCTTACAATGGGAGAGCTAGATCTTATTTTTTATTGTAATAGAATAGTGGTTTTGAAAGATATTTTATATGTACTTGGATTTAGACAGAATTTGATTTTAGTTGCAAAACTAATAAATCAAGGATATTCTGTATCTTTCCATTTTGGTATTTCTATCAGTAGAGATGGAGAAATTCTATGTACTGGGCACATGTATAGAAATTTATTTTTTTTAAACCCTATTAACAATCAATTAAATAACGCTCAATTTGAACCTTTAACAAGGAAGAGAAAGACCAATGTCAATGACTTTTTTCTTTGGCATCTAAGGTTGGGTTATATCAACTCAACTAGGATTCAAATATTGATCCATGATGGGCCCTTGAGTTCATTGAGATTGGAAAATTGGCCTTAGTGTAAGTCCTGCCTAATGGGAAAGATGACCAAGAGGTCATTTGCCCCTAAGGCGGATAAAGCCAATGAGGTATTGAGTCTTGTTTACACTGATGTGTGTGGTCCTTTGTCTACACCAGCTAGAGGAGGTTTTGAATACTTCATCACTTTCACGGATGATTGTACAAGGTTTGGTTACGTTTACATGATGAGATGCAAATCTGACTCTTTTAACAAGTTCAAAGAGTTTAAGGCTGAAGTGGAGCGTCGGACAGGTAAATTGATCAAGACCTTATGATTGGATCGTGGTAGAGAGTACCTCCTTGGTGAATTCAAGGACTACAGATACATCATGGGATAGTATCCCAACTCTCTGCGTAGGGGACAGCCCAGCAGAACGGAGTAGCTGAGAGAAGGAATATGACATTGATGGAAATGGTCAGAAGCATAATGTCTCATGCTACTCTTCCAATATCTTTTTGGGGATATGTCCTGAAAAAGTAGCATATATTCTGAACTTGGTGCCTATCAAGTCAGTGCCTTAGTCATTACACATGTAGGTCGGAGACTTTACTAACGCAGCACTGTCCTTGGGGTCAATATTTTTTTATAGTAATATTAAAAAATATTTAAAATGCAAAATATAACTATTTATATGGCAAGGTATTTTGGTCATTTTAGTAGCCAAGGCAGTGTGTCTTTTGGTCCATAATATAGACCGTGAGTCCTAATTAAATATTTGCTAAGGAATTGATTTTAAATCAAATAGAATTATTTTATTTAAGTAGCCTAATTTAATTATTATAAAATACAGGTCTATGGAAAGAGAGTTAATTAAATTGGTTTGGTGAGTTAATTAATTATTCAGGGCTTTGGCCCAGTTTGAATAATTAGAAATTAACCTGGGACTAAACTGATTTAAGCTTATTTAATTGGACTGGTTTATTTGGGCTGGAGAATTAATTATTTGTTAGGCCATTGAGTTGGTTCTAAGTAGAATAATTAATTAAGCTCAATAGGTTAAACCAATAGTCTAATGGCCCAGTCCAGTTTAACCTAGAATTTTTTATTTAGGTTAAACAAGAGGATTGGAAACAACGTTGTTGAAAATCAGACACACAGGAGAGACGGCTTCTTCTCTGTGGAAGCCAAACGTCTCTCTCTCTCTCTCTCTCTCTCTCTCTCTCTCCAGAAAATTCCCTAACTCGTTAGTTGTTAACCAAATGGTAATTAGACAGGCTATATACTGGAAAACTGAGAGTTTGGCGTTCACATACATGCAAAGGCGGAGTAGGAGGCTTGCAGGAATCGCACCAGAGGCTTCTACCAGCACACCTACACCGGTTGCACACGTTTCGTTACAGCCAACACTTAGAACGAGGAAAAGAGGTAAAATTTTTAAAATCTTGAGATTGGGACAGGGCGCAATCGGCGCCGGCCCTGCCCTGGTCTCCTTGTTCTTGTCTTTTCCAATTTTTTTATGTTCGCTTCCTCTACGTGCTCCGTATTTTCCCGCTTTCCACGCCTTCAGCTTCGGGCATGCGAAATCCTTCGAAAATTTTCATGTAAATGTCATTTTCTAAATTTTCATACCAGTAAACAATGACGACATCTAATAGGCGCATATCTATCTTTTCATGTATTGCCAAACTGATAAGATATCGGAGTGTAATAGCATCAACAATAGGAGAATAAGTTTTATCATAATCAATACCTAGTTTTTGTGAAAAATCTTGGACTACTAATCGTGCTTTATATCGTACGATGTCATTATTTTCATTGCATTTTCACACAGATATCTATTTGTAGCCAACAGGTTTTACACCTTCCGGTGTTCGAACTACAGGGCTGAAGACTTTACATTTTGTAAGTGCATTTAACTCCGATTGAATCGCATCTTTCCATTATAGCCAATCTTTTCTATGCCGACATTCATCAATTGATATTGGTTCAGAATCATTAGTATCCTGTGTAACATCAAGAGATATATTGTATGCAAATATATTATCAATAATTGTTTCTATCCGATTCTAACTTCTATCGAAAGTGGTATAATTGATAGAAATTTCAGTGTTACTTTCATCAACTTCTGGTTCTTTTATTTTGTCATCAGTTCTCTCTTGGTTTTTATCATTCTTTTCTTTAATATAATCATCTGGATCATTTAATCCTCTTTTCTTTCGAAAATTTTTATCTTTAGAACCAAGAGGTCGGCCACGCTTCTGGCGTGCTTTTAACTCAGCAGCTATAGGTATAATCTTTTGTTCTATTGAAACTTCAATTTGAATAGGAGTATTTATAGCTAGAATATGTGATTTTGTTACTGTTCTAGAATCAACAAAAGCGTTTGACATTTGATTTGCAATGGTTTGCAAATGAATTATCTTTTGAACTTTAAGTTCACACACGCTTGTGCACGGACCAAAATAATTTAATGATGTTATCCAAGTAAGATTTTTCTTATACTATTTATGTTCTCCCCCTAATTTAGGGAATAATGATTCATCAAAATGACAATCAGTAAACCTTGCTGTGAATACATCTTCTATTAGGGGTTCAACATACCTGATAATAGAGGGAGAATTATATCCAACGTATATCCCCTTTCTTCTTTGAAAATCCATTTTTGTATGTTGGTTTGGTGTAATTGGAACATATACAACACACCCAAAAATTCTTAAATAAGTAATATTTAGTTCTGAACTAAAAGCTAATTGCAAATGAGAAAATTTATGATAACTGGTTGGCTTTATATGTACAAGTGTTGCAGCATGTAAAATAGCATGTCCCCAAGTAGATGTTGGGAGATTTATTTTCATTAATAATGGTCTAATAATTAATTGTAATATTTTAATAAAGATTCAGAAGACCATTTTTTGTATGAACATGAGCCACAGGATGTTCAACATTAATCCTAATTGACATGTAATATGCATCAAAAGTATGTGATGAAAATTCACCAGCATTATCCAAACGGATATTTTTAATTTGATGGTCAAGAAATTATGCTCGTAATTTAATTATTTGAGGAAATAATCTCACAAACATTAGGTTGCGAATGGATAATAAACACACATATGACCATTGAGATAATGCATCAATTAAGACTATAAAATATTTGAACGGTCCACATGGTGAATGAATAGGTTCACAAGTATCTCCATGAATCTGTTCAAGAAATGTAGGATTTTCATCTCATACTTTTATTGGTGATGGTTTAATAATTAATTTTCTTAGGAAACATGCAGTACATGAGAATTTTTTTGATGTTAATATCCTTTTATTTTTTAATGGATGACCATGTGTATTCTCAATTATTCTTCTCATCATGGTAAATCCCAGATGACCCAACCAGTTATGCCAAATGCTAAAAGTAGTAGAATCAGTAAACTTTTGGTTTACTAGATGATGAATTTTAATTGTACATATTTTTGCAAAATTTAGGCCAGTAAAAAAAGACGGTAATTTTTCTAATACAAATTTCTTACTCAAATTAATTTGAGTAATATAAAAATGCTCAATAACATTTCCTCATTTGTTTCAATATGATACCCATTTTTGCAGATATTTTTAAAAATTAATAAATTTCTTTTGAATTTTGAGGAAAATAGTGCCTTATCAATATTAATTGTTATTCTTTCAGGTAATAATATACTAGCTCTTTCGGAACCTTCAATCACATTTATACCACCGTTTATAGTATAAATATTTATTTCTCCCATTTTGAGATAAGAAAAATATTTCTCATTTTTTAGTATGGTGTGTGTAGTTCCACTATCAATACTACATATATCATCATTTACAACAGTCCATCTGAACAAACATATATATATGCAGACGTAAATATTATTAGAATATAATAAAAATTTAAAAATATCAAGGTGAAGCATTAGTTCTTCTAGACACTGTCATTACCAATTAAATGGTCTATCCTACCATTTGGGTGTTCGAAAAAATCAGATACATCCATATGGGTAATATTGATATTAAGATCTTCTGAATCAATATCATTGTCATTAGCATCATTCACTGGATGTTGAGAAAAATTTGCTTCCACATTTTTATTTTTCTTTTTCAGTGAAGCTTGATATCATTCCACTAAATATTTGGCCGTACGACAGTTATGTAACCATTGACCTTTCATGTCATAACTATAACACTTATTTTCATAATTTTCTTGTATTTCCTTTTCTTTTCTCTTATTATCTTTTCTTTTCTACTTCAGGTAACCAATATTTCTTACAGTTTGATTATTACTGTGATAAGAAAAATATCAAGTATGTCTATGACCATAACCATGACCACGCCCACAACCACTACTATGACTACGACTATGGCTTCTGCTAGAGCCAACAACATTTACTTCTAGGAGTGCTGTTAAACTAGTTGGTCTGGCTTCATGATTTTTCAATAATAACTCATTATTTTTCTCTACAATGAAGAGGACAGTAATTAAATTAGTAAATTTTGTATACCATTTTTCTCGATATTGTTGCTGCATGACAATATTTGAGGCATGAAAGGTGGAGAATGTCTTTTTCAACATATCTTCATCAGTAAATTTTTCTCCACATAATTTTAACCGAAATGTAATTTTATACATAGCGGAGCTATATTCATTCACAGTTTTAAAATCTTACAACCTCAGGTGCAACCATTCATATCGTGCAGTTGGTAGTATGACCATCTTCAGGTAGTCAAATATTTCTTTTAAATTTACCCACAGGACATATGGATCTTTTTCGGTACGATATTCCATTTTCAATTTTTCGTCGAGATGACGACGGATAAAAATCAAAGCTTTAGCCTTTTGTTGTGTAGATGCACTATTTTTTTCTTTAATAGTTTCACTAAGGCCTTTAGTATTTAGATGCATTTTTGCATCGAGAACCCATGACATATAATTTTTTCTAGAAATATCAAGGGTTATAAATTTGAGTTTAGTAAAGTTAGCCATAGGGATCAATAAATACGTATATTTAGTCTTTTGACTTTTGTAACGGTAAAGACTCGTGCTCTAGTTTTTTTGTTTTTGTAATGAAAGAGACTTGTGCTGATAACGTGTTATGAAATTTTGGCAGGGTCAAAATAAAATCTACACACAAGAAATCTCTGACTATTATTTGCACAATAATTTCTTCAAACTTCTCTCTTTCTTTTCTCTCATAATTTTTTCTAACAATTCTCTCACAATTAGTATATCTTTCAAGCTTGGGAAAGAGCTCTATTTATAAAGCTCTTATTAGTGAAATTAATCATCTTCCACTAATATGTATTAATGGTGTCTTCATTAACTCTTAATGGTGGACACCCATATCCACTAATTCATAATAGCTTCTAATAATAATGTGGAAATAAAATAAACCTTTATGGTCTTCAAAGTTACAAATCATAAATTCACAATAAAAATAAAAGAAAACATTTGATCATCACATGAATTTTGCAAGGAGTAGAGGCTATCTTGCGAATCTAGGTACCACGGTCTGTGGTTCCACTTCCAGTCAGGGCAACAGTATATACGAGTAAATGAAAAGCTGTAGAAAATTTCCTAAATAATGATTATTAGGTGTGCGTGATAGTGAGTATGGATTATTGAAATAATTGAGGCAGATGGGCAAACATATATATATATATATATATATATATATATATATAGAGAGAGAGAATGTGTGTGTGTGTGTGGAAATTTAAGATGATCATATTAACAAGGATAAGTCTATAGTCTAGGATGTCTTCACAAGAAGGTTTTCAATTCAAACACTTCCAAGTTAATTAGACGTGAAGGACATTATGTTTCCATAATGAAGTATTGTGGATAGATTTCCTTTTCCTTTGTGGCTTTTATAGGAGACATCGAAGCACATGCATGGTATTGATAGATGATGCAGATGCTACGAGCGAATGCAAGATTGGATTATTGGGGGTCAATAACAAATTAAACTAAATTTTATACGTTCAATAATTTATGAAAATAGTAATATTAAACATACTAAAATAGTTCCAAAGTATAATGCATCAAATTACAGATCGTCGCTTTTTCAAGTTACGAAAATCATTTATAAGTGAATCTATACCAATTTTTTCTGTAATTTCCTTTTCAATATATACTGTCAAACAATCTGATAGAAAATTATCTTCTATCTTGCTTTGAAGCTCGGTCTTTACTATATTCATAGCTGAAAAAGGTTACTTTGTGATATCTGTAGAAATTGGAAGAGCAAGAACAAGAGTTACCACACGATACACAAGTGGATAAATTTCAAACCTCCTTAACTTGACCTTTTCAACCAACTTGCAAATATCATCAATTCTAAATGATGCACTCATTTTCCTTGGATCTAAAGCTGAACAACAAATTAGCAATTCTACTGTATGATCATTGAATTTGCTATTCAACTCTTACAATTGAGTGTCGATAACCGTATAAAAAATATCAATTTTGTAGTGATGCTTAATTTAATTACTTCTTGTTGATGATAGGCTCTTCCTCTTCGTGCAATATAATGTACATCTAAATTTGGAATAGGAATATTAACTATCCCACAAAAGGATTTTGTCTTCAAGATTAATTCATCCCATCATTCATCTTTTAATTTCTGAATGAGAAACTTAGTGGACGAAAGAAGATGCATTGCATTTAAAATATCCTGAGATTGAGACTGCAAAGCTTGGTAAAGCAAATTAGAAATCTCTAAGATTGTTCGCATGAGATGCATTATGAAAACAAATTCAAATGAAATTAATGCCTCATAAGTTGCATCTGCATCTCCACACTGAGCCAATGTTGAGGGAGGCGGAAACAAGGGAGCATGCACGGTTTAAAAAAACGGAGAGAAAAATAAACACCAAGCCTTGGAGGCCATACGGAAGTGTGAAGATCATACCTTTGCGCTCCTTAACCCTTCTAGGTTGAGTAGGAGCGGATTGAACGACTGGAATCACCTCGCTTCGCCCACTTGAAGAAGCTTCCGGTTGAACACCCGCTAGCCTCCTACTTCGCCTTGTTTGCATCAATGCCAAACTTTCCAGCTCTCGGAATATTCCTCTGCCTATACTCTAGTCGGTGAACACTATGGTGAAGAGGAACAGTCTCAATTCCCCTTGGTTCACTTGCTATTGGTTAGCAAAGTCCAAGAAGAACAACAAGAAAAAGGAGACGTGAGAGAGAGCAGAGAGAGAGACGTGAGTTCTCTGTAAGGTTAGGGAAAACTAGGGTTTTTCTTTTTCCAGAGAGTTGTTTTATTGGTTAGCCAAAATTAGGTCTCTCATTATCTGATAAACATATCCCCGAGATTTCATATTTCAAAACACCCGGATGTTATCCTGAGAATCAGTTTGGCCTAACCCTAAACTCCTCTTAACCGTATCTGAAAAAAACCCTAAGGTTCAAGTTATTGGGCCAGAAAAATATTTATTATTTTTCTTGGACCCAAAAGGCCCAAAATAATAAACATTAATTATTTATTTCCTGGGCTTATATAAACAACCCAATAAATAATTAATGAGCCCAAATGAACCATAATAATTAATTTTTAATTATTTATTTCTTGGGCCTATATAAATAACCCAATAAATAACTAAACATTAATTATTTCCCCTAGTTTAAGCCCAGATTAATTTCTTAATTATTCATACTGGACCTAGGCCCTGAATAATTAATTAACCAATTAAACTAGATAATTAATTTCTCTCAACTCCTATTTTAATTAATTTATTTATTTTATTCCAGTCTAATAATAAATTAGGCTTCCTGAATAAAATAAAATAAAATCCTCTTGAACTTAGACCAATTCATCAACCTAAAATTAGTTAGGACTTACGGGCTATTCCGAGGACCAAAAAGACACATCGCATTGGCTGCTAAAATGATCAAAATACCCCTATTATATAAATAGCTGTATTTTGCATTTTAAATATTTCCTAATATTACCATAAGGAAATATTGACCCCAAGGACAATGCTGTATTAGCAAAGCCTCCGACCTACAGGTGAAATGACTAAAATACCCCTCTACATATCGCCGTACATTTAGAGAGGAAGAAGTGTACTAACACCCCTCTAAATGACATCTACCATCCTTAGGCTTCTAGTCCAATGATCCACGACTTCCTGGAGTGTTTCTGCTTTCCAAGGGAGCTACCCTAAAGCAAACATCCAAGTCATGTTTCCCAGGGCCCTGGACATTTTAGATCATTCGGACAACCACAATGGGCGATATAGTGCAGAAACTATCTTGTACAAGTCTATCTTAACTAACTAGTCACACATACCCAACATGCAAGTATATTGGCCCTACGATAGAACCTCAACTATAACAAATCAAAGTATATGCTTCCAGCTTCGTCAGACCACCAACTCATACTCAAGTCGTAGAGTACTAGTCCACGCTGTAGCGGTGGTAGTCCAGGTTTTTATCATATAGTACTTTTAGAAACCACTACTACAGGTCCTGTCCTACGTATTCGAAATACGCTTATGTCATGAAGTGAGTGGACTACTCACTGACTAAAGGAAAGCCATTCCCCATTTGGAATTCATAACATAATAATCTAAACATGATGAGGTTCCTAGTCTCATCAATAGGTTAAGAACAAATGTTTATGTGTTAAATAACCCGTGATCCATACCTTACTGTGAAAGACCACCATTCACATGGACCACTTATTTAAACACAATGGGTCTGTTCCAAACGAAAATCGTGCACAAACAAAAAGTAAATTCACAAACAAATTCTGAAAATAAATTCTTTTATTAAAATATTCGATTTTACATCAGAAACCTAGTCTAAGAGGGCATACAATCCAACAAATGTAACCCCATCCTTAATGATATTAAGTAAAACTTCACAAGTTACACTGAACGTATATATCAAACTAACAATAGGTTTCAAATGAGAACTCCAACGTGTATCTCTTGCCCTCTGTAAACTACAAACTTGATTAAGTCATTTTTCACTCTCAAACTCATTATTAGCAAGTAAATAGCCAATATTTAAAGCATGAGCAGCTTTTAGTTGATCATTAAGCTTATATGAAGCACAAACAATATTAATTATGCTGTTCAATTTGCCAAAAAAGTTATGAATAGAAATAACTTCTTTTGATGCAGCAACTAAAACTAATTGTAAACAATGTGCCAAACAATGAACATAGTAAGTATAAAAGCATTCATCTAAAATCAAAACTTGTAACCCATTCCATTCCCTACGCATATTACTTGCCGTATCATAACCTTATCCTTAAATATTTTGAACACCAAGACTGTGACGAGAGAGGACATAAATCATTCAATCTTTTAATGTCAATATAGTAGTGTTTTTTACATGAACAAGCTCAAAAAAATGCTCGTGTACATGCCCATTTTTGTCAACAAATCTTAAAACAATAGCCACTTGCTTCTTTTTAGATTCATCTCGAGCTTCATCAACAATTATACAAAATTTTGCATCACCAATTTCTTCACAATAGCATTCTTCACTTTTATTCCCATGACTTGTAAAATTTCCTTCTGCACTTTATGTGATGTGTAAAAGGCATTTTGAGAAGTATTATTCAAAACTACTACTACTTTATTATTATAAGATGATATGAAACTCAACAATTCAAAAAAGTTCCCTCTATTTTTTCATGAGTTCGTCTCATCATGACCTCTAAAACCACATCTTTGAAATGTAAGCCATTTAATAACATCAATGGAAGCTTTCAAACGAAGCCGATTTTCTTCCTTTCGCTTGGAAGTAAATTTCATAATTTTTTTTTTACAATATGTCTATCTTGATTCATAAGATCATCACATGCTTTCTTAGCCTTTCTATGAGGAGAATTTGGACTTTTCCCCATGTGTGACAAAAGTACAAAATTTTCACCATCATTCACCTTCTTCAATGAACGAAAACCATTAATAGTGAATGAATCTGATTCAATACGTCTATCTTTAGATAACAAGGAAGAAAAAATGCAGCATCTTTACTAGAAGAATATTCTAACCATGAAGGAAATGACTTAAACCATGATGCTTAAAAGCTACGAGAATGTTTACCTCATGATTTTGGATAATTAGATTGCAAATATTGATATGGACTAGCCTTAATATAGGCTCTACGAACTTTATCACGATTATCAATAGGATATTCACATATTTGAAATCGTAACCCTGTATTATGTTCCAAATAATTGATATTAAATCCTACTTGAACTACTCGTGGAGTTTTTGTAAGAGGACTTTTAGAATTTGAAGGACCAAGATCAATGGGATGCAACTCTTTACTAGATTTTGAAATTTTAATATTTTTCCTTTTGAAGAATGCATCAATCGTACATGATCTTTTCATCTATGATTTAAAAAGAAAAAAATTACAATATTTTAATACATAATTTCGATATAATTAGTTAAAATGTCTATATAAATATAAATATTAATGTTAAAAAAAAAACAAACAAACACACATTCTTAGATGTGAAAATTTGATAATAATACCAAAAAAAAAAAAGAAAAAAAAAAGAAAAGCATATACACATATATAGACCACCATCTAGGCTCATTGGAAGTCATCACCTAGACTCACTGGAATACATACATGAAATATATTAATTTATTTAAATACACCAAAATAAATCTCGTAACAGTACAATCCAAACGTCACTATCACTTTTTCTTCCTACACATATATTCGTATAAAAGTTATAAATATCTAAATATAAATTAAATATTTTTAAAAATATAAATTAAAATTTTAAATTAAATAAAATATTAAAAACTAAACCTATAACTTACCTTAACAGAATCAGACAAAATAAAACTTTTTGATGAGTAAAATTTGGAATATTTTACTAGGGCCAGAGGAGTTTTGCCTTAAATTTGAAAATTTTGAAGCTTTATATAGTAGAGGAGCTTTATGTGTAGTGGGAACCGATGACTGAGGGTTTTCATTTTTCAAAGTAGCTCTTGTGGGTAGGGTTTACAGTGTTGTGGTCCGGTGAAGTTTTGTGAAAAGGAAATGTGAGGTAAGGTTTGAAGTGAAAAGGAAATGTGGGGTGAATCCATGTGGAGTTTTGTGAAAGGAAAGAAAAATCGTCAAATGTGGAGTGATGTGTATATATATATATAAATTTTTGGGAGGGCTAGCTATACGTAGGTCCGCCACTGGCGAATGCAATATGAAACCAATACGTAGAATCATAAATTTCAAAACGTTTAGGATTAAGATGTATATCTTAAAAAAAAAAAAAAGATAGAAGTTATCTATGAGTAGCAAAAACAAAATACTCAAAATAGGGATTCATTTTCTTATATCTGTGCATTACGGTTTTGGACGGTCTAAACATATAGGGATACGAGATTTTTTGAAATGTACCTATTCTTTCTAAACTGATTTAGAGCAGCAGGCGTATTTTGGAGGAACATTTCAATTTGATGGAGCTTTTGTAAATTTTTTTTTTTAAAAAGATAATTTTAAAAACTTTGGGAGTGGATGCCATCCCTTGAATTCGTCTTTGATTGTTGGTAACGTCAGAAAATCAGTCAATAAGTAGTAACGATTAATTCGGCAAGAAAATGTTTTCCGTCTCCAATCCTCCGATCCCAGCAGTGATTGTCTCATAATGCCAACAGTTTAAAGTAGAATATATCACACATATGGATGTTGTTAAAATCAATTACTTGTGTATTGTTTTTGAGTTGAAGAATTGCCGAGCTTCAACCAAAACTCAGTATATTTGATTTTCTTTTTTCCTTTTTGAGTTTACTTAAGGACATAAAACCAGCCCTGTAACTCACTAATTTGCTGAATATATTAATCTTACACATTTAAGGGGTTATTAGTGCTATGTTTAGATTAATAATTAAAAATGATATTAGAAACTACTATTTTAATTAATTGAAATTTTATATTGGAACGTTGCAAAAAATGAAACTGAAGGTTCATAGTACCCTTTTAATTTTACGTGTCATTGCTCTGTTAAACATTTCATCTTTCAATTTGTATAAAATAAAAATATAAAAAAATTTACAAAAAGGCACAAATATATATATATATATATATATATATATATATATATATATATATATATATATAATAGAAACATGTCCAATTACTTGAGTAGTATTTATCAGCACTTGTGCACCTCAAAATGTCCGAATTTTGTTTGTGTAAACCCATGCTGACAACGTGATGTCATTTTGTGCTTTCATATCATTTTCTCCGTATTTTGTTTGTAACCCAAGTTGACAACATGAGATGAAATTTGGGTCTTGAGGCGTCGATTTCCTTGCCACCTTTGCATTTTACTCTTCGAGTTGTTCAACACTGTCATGTCATTTTCCTTCTCTCTCGTTTTTTTTTTTTTTTTTTGGTTTTTGGAATATTGAGGTTTGAAAAAAATTTCAAAAGGTATGCCTGTTACAATTATAGATCAAATAATTGATTATTGAATTTTTTTTAGTTGGATGGTCTGCTGTCTGAATCTGATCCAGTCCACTACGTAGCTGTAGGCTTGTAGCATGCTAGCTCACGTACTCTTCCTCTGTAAGCAGGGGCGGAGCTACATTGTGTTTGGCCCTTAAGAATTTTTTTAACAAAATTATATATATATATATATATATATATATATATATATAGTTCTCTCAACAATCCAATCTTGAATTCGCCCATCTGTTAGCAAATTTGAGATTATGGTTAATATAACGATAATGAGTAATATATGATAGTATTATCATGAAAATTTTACACACTAAGGCACAGCTTCTACAACAAATAGCTTTATAGTATATGATTATAATTATAAGTATTTAATAAATAAAGTAAGAGTATTATAAATCACAATTAAGTTTCAAATTTTGTTAGTTTATTTGTCTTACAGAATTGATTCAAATATGTTTCAGTTGACGCGCCTATTAAATTTTAATCTTTAATATCTTTCCATTCTTCTAAGATGAAAATTTTAAATTAAATTTCGGAGTTGAGTTAATATCGAAAATTCACTTGCTTCTATGGATTGTATAAGTAACTTATGAAATGTCTATACGGTGCAATCCAACTACTATAAACTTACTGGTTAACAAAATGAGAAGTTCAAGTTAAGAATAAAAATAAATAAATTATTTCAGCTGAATCCCCTTAAAAAATAATCTCTTGTGAGTCAAATACTTTATCTTCTCATTGCTTCAAACTGTCCTTTAATAAAAATACAATCTGTTTGCACATAGTATTTCGTCTTTTGCCTCTATCTAAGGAATTACTTGCACAACTCAACATCGGTCGTTAATTCTAAAAATAGAGATCCAGATTTTTTTTTTTCGGGGGCGGGGGGAGGGGGTGTATAAATGGAAGAATTTTATTAAAACAGCATCAACACCGGAAACCCCAAGCAACAGAAACAAGAAGCCAATTACTATGAGTATTGGAAACCTTTCTTCTAAGACGCCAGAGTCTTCTTGAACATTCTCAAGCTTATTTGAAAAAGAGCAGCTGCATTTCGGCTACCCGTGAATATACCCTCTGATTCCTTTCAAGCCAATATTTTCTACTTTCTCCTGTATTGGATTTTTTTTTCCTACTATGTTAAGAGAGGTTTTAAGTTTAATATTTTTTTAATAACAAAATTATTTAAAAAAATGCATAAAAAACTAAGCAAATTAAGAAGAAATTAGTTTCAAGAAAATATGCAACTTAACTTATTATACCAGAGAATAAAATCATTATCATGGATGCAGTAACGGTTAGAAAATAGGTACCTACGAGTACAGACATGTAACTAAACTGAATTTAACAAGCACCGTCTATACCCAATTAGGGCTCTAACAAATGCAATTATCAAATATCAATGAAGCCGGCATGGCCAAACAGTCCAAACATAAAGTAACTAGACAGAATTCAAAATTAACAGACAAGTCAGTAATAGAGCTAAGAGACTTGCTCGCGGTTCTACCAGAACATACCATGTGCCGACACTCCTCTGAACAAACTGCGACGCAATGGACAGAAGCGCTGACCAAATCACCAGTTCAATACTGGTTTGCCTTCAAGAAGTTATTTGTTTCACTCCGGTGCGATGGGTACAACGACTCTCCTTACAGGATAAGACGGTCTCAGATTGCCGTTGACGCACACCAACTACAATCACCTCGAAAGTCTCCTCAGTTCACCGGTCCCGTTTAGTCAGAAAATATGGGTTGTGATAAGGAGAACGAAAGAGATAATTTTTTCATTCGAGGAAGCAAAAAATCGAAAATCCCATAACCCCAGTGGTGGCTCTGTTATTTTCCTTTTAATCTCACCTCTAGGGAAAAAATCAAAATCCAATCCAAATTAGGAGACCCTAATTCCAATTAGATTTTATGTTTCCTTTTTCTTTTCAAGTTAGAGTTAATTTGGCCAAATAAAAATAGAGAAATGTGAAAACATGACCCAAGCCAGGGCTGGGCGGGCGGCACGCGCTTGTGGCATCCTTCATACCTTGGACTTTTCTATCAAATCTATAGAAAAGCCTTTTAGTATATAAAGGCTTTCACACTCCTCAATTTTTTCCATGTGGGACTCATGTCTAACATGTGTTCCCAAATGGTTAACCACCAAACTTAACAACATTTAATTATGGGTTCCCACAATAAAAATAGCTTCTACCATAATCAAAACAATCTTTAACATGTCAAGAACAACTCCCATTGATTATTTTAGACTAACTAATCATGAGTTAAAAGTTATTAACTCCCAAAGTTACCATTTTCAACAATCCCCCACAAATCCATAGTAAAAAACTGTTCAAGATTTACATAATCTACTTTTGATAATGGTACCTTCCGGTTTGAACCACTACCTAAGTTATTTAACTTATACCCCCCACAGGAACAGATGGACTTAAGTCTTGAATCTAAACCTTGAATGTGACGGCGTCCGTCGGTAACAACAGACTATCGGCTATGGAGACAATCTTTAGGGTTGATACGTTATGGCCATGTGTCCTGATCCACAACACCACTCAAATAGTTGGCGATCTCCAAGGATGTACTGCTAGCATCCTGTCTAAAAGACTTGATCCCATTCAGAGTCAAAACTCTTACTAATTGCAGTAAACGCACCACAGGCTTTCAGGGAAAGGACCTAGATACAAATGTATCAAAATAGGTGCCAGATTCACTCAAACAGCTTGTTTATACTACATCGAACTACCTTCTGGGATCTCCACTTAGTTAGTTGGGTTGCCACTGTAGGTGAATTATTGCTGAGTTATTGTCCCATTCCCAACCTGGTTTTAAGGAACAAGGATGTTTCTAGCCCCTTAGTTAGGGAGTCTGCAATGTTATCTTTGGATCCAACAAAGTCAACAAACACCACCCTTTCAGACACTAACTCCCTTATAAACTTAAATCTAACTTGGATGTGTCTCTTAATCTTTTGATTATACTTTGTACTCTTTATCTTTGCAATTGTGGTTTGACTATCACAATGCACAGATATAGCAGTAACGGGCTTGCTGATCATTAGCAAAGAAGACAATAGTCCATACAGCCATTCAGTTTTCGATCCAGTAGTATCCAAGGCACATAACTTAGCCTCAAAAGTTGACCGAGTTATCAAAGTTTGTTTACAAGACTTCCAGGCGACTGCTCTACCACCTAATGTAAAGACATATCTGGTGCAACTATTGCTACCAGAGTTCTTAGCTATTCAACTCGCATCACTATACCCTTCAAGTACAGTAGGGAATTTCTCATAATGCAGCACAAGGGACACTGTTCCCTTCAAGTACCTTAGTATTCTATCCAAGGCCTCCCAATGAGTCCGATTTGGACAACTTGTATATCTTGCTAGCTTAGATACAGAAAATGAAATATTTGGTCTTGAGCCATTTGCAAGATATTGCAAGTCACCAATAATTTAAGAATATCTTAATTGAGATACAGGAACTCCACTTTCATTTTTGAACAAAACTACAGAAGGGTCACTTGGAGTTTTAGCAATTCTACAATTTTGATAACTATATTTCTCAAGAACACTCTCAACATAATAAGTTTGAGAAATGATTATCGCCTCAGTTGAGCGAATCAACTTTAGGCTAAGAATCACATTTGCTACTTCCATATCTTTTATTTCAAATTTACTTTTTAAGAATGATTTAGTTTCATTAATTATCTCAACATTGGACCCAAATAGCAAAATGTCATCCACATACAGGCATAGTACAGTACATGCATTATCTTTAACCTTATAATAAATACAGTTATTATTCTCATTTATGATGAAGCCAAATGATAAAATAGTTTTATCAATTTTTTCATGCCATTGTTTGGGTGCTTGTTTTAGACCATATAGGGATTTAACAAGTTTACAAACTTTCCGTTCATTTCCTTTGGCTACAAATCCCTCAGGCCGATCTATATACATCTCTTCTTCAAGATAAGCATGAAGAAAAGTTGTCTTCACATCCATTTGGTGGATGGTGAAACCATATATAGAAGCCAATGTAATTAGCACTCGGATTGTAGTCAAACGAGCAATAGAAGAGTATGTATCAAATTAGTCTATTCCCTCTTTCTGTCTAAACCCTTTGGCAACTAATCTAGTTTTATACTTATCTATGGTCCCATCTAGTTTAAGTTTCTTTTTAAATATCCATTTGCATCCAATTGTAATGTACCCAGGAGGGAGATCTATCAGTTCCCATGTCCTATTAGAGATAATGGAATCCATTTCACTTTTGACAACTCCTTTCCAATGCCCTGTTTCTGAGGAAGTCATGGCTGCTTGAAAGGTTAAAGGTTCGTCCTCAACATTGTAAGTGACAAAGTCACTTCCAAAGTCCTTGACTACCTTAGCTCTCTTACTTCTTCTAAGTTCTTCCAATTCCTCAATTTGAGTATTAGAACTGTTTGGACCTGCCCCCATATCTTTCATCCTTTTCACATGATCAGGAATGGAATCAGATGTTAAGGCTGAATCTAAAGTAGAAACATCTTGAGGTAAACCAATTTTCATGGGAAACACATCCTCAAAGAATGTAGTATTACGGTATTGAATAATAGTGTTAACGTCTATGCCAGGTATTTCAGACTTAATTACCAAAAACCTCATAGCATAGCTTGTTTCCACATAACCAATAAAGATGGCATCAATAGTCTTTGCTCCTAACTTCTTCCTCTTGTGTTCAGGGATTAGAACTTTTGCAAGACAATCTCACACACGGAAGTATTTTAAGTTAGGTTTCCTACTTTTTCAAATTTCAAACGGAGTTACCTCTTTATGTTTATGATGGACTCTATTCAGAATATAGCAAGCCGTATTCAAAGCCTCACCCCATATATACTTAGGCAATCCAGAATTCAAAAGTAAATTATTGATCATATCTTTAAACATTTTATTTGTCTATTCAACAACCCTATTAGATTGGGGAGAATAAGGGGGTGTCTCCTCATAAATTATGCCATTACTTTGGCAATATTCAACAAATGGATTAAACCCATACTCTCCATCTCTATTAGATCTTGACCTTTTAAGTTTCTTGTCAGTTTGAATTTCAGCTTCATTTTTAAATATGAGAAACTTTTCAAGTGCTTCATTTTTATGTTTAAGTAAATAAACATAGCAATATTTACTGCAATCGTCAATAAAATTAATGAAATATTTCTTATGATCCTTAGTCAACAAACTATTGAATTCACAAATGTCTGTGTGAACTAAATCAAATATTTCTGAATCCCTTTCAATTGAATGATAAGGTTTCCTGGTTGTTTTAGCTTCCACACACACTTGACATTTGTTCTTCTTATCAATTGAATGTTTAGGGATCAAGTCTAAATTCATCATTCTTTTAACAGAATCTAAATTTAAATGTCCAAGTCTACTATGCCAAATATTAGTGGATTCAATAATATGCACCATAGGATAAACAGAATTCTCAACAAAAGAAGCTTTATTCAAATTAGAAGAAAATAGTTCAACTCTTAATTTAAACAAACCATCTAACAAATAACCTTTGCCAACAAAAGAATTATAGTGCATAATCACTACTTTATTACATTTGAAAGTGAATTCATAACTCTCTCTAACTAAACATGAACCACTCAGAATATTCCTACGAACTGTTAGAACATGCTGCACCCTATGAAGAGAAAGAATACGCCCTGAAGGAAACTTCAAGTCCACACGTCCAATCCCCAACACATTAGCTGCAACTGAGTTCTCCATCTTCAAAGTTTTTCCTTTAATAGGCTGGTAAAACACAAAAAGCAATTTATCAGCACAAATGTGTATATTTACTCCAGTATCAACCAGCTATTCAAATGGTTCATAAATAGTAAAGACTTCTGGGTTAATAGAAACATACCTTTCATCATCATTGGAAGTAGTGATGTCAGTCTTAATCTCAATGATACAAACCTCAATAAGGCGTGTACTCAAATTAGCTTCCACTTAACTAGTATACCACCACATTGATCTGGGCTTCAAAATTGGATCCTTGTTTGACTTTGGGCTTTTTAGACGGGCAGTCCTTAGCCCAATGTCTAACCTGACCACAATTCCAACAAGGTTTGTTCGTTTTCGATTTTTTCTTGGCCTTGCCTTTAGTCTTGTTAATGTTTTTAGAGTTTGAATTAACCCCCACATTCCTCTTATTGTTGCTCTTCTTCCCAATAGTCACCACATGGACATTAGACTCCACATGTATAATATGACTATTCTTTCTATGTTACTCCTCAATAGATATTGATTTCATCAGATTGTTTAAAGAAATCTTCTCCGTCATGTGTTTGAGAGACATACCAAAGTTCTCCCAAGACTTAAAAAATTTCTCTATCACTGACATCACTTGGAACTTCTCAGGAAGTTCCATATCCGATACATGAAGAGAGTGAATAATCAATTGTAACTTTTGAGTCTGTTCAGTCATAGACTTGCCCTCAACCATATGAAATTTTAGGAATTTGGAGATATAATACATTTTCAGACCTTGATCATCGGTATTAAATTTCCTATCCAATTCATCCCATAACATCTTTGTTGTATATGACTCAGAACAGTAGATATCAAATAGAACATTTGTCAATACTGACAATATTGCCCCTCTGCCTATATTGTTCCGTTCATCCCATACAGCAATTTCAGCTACTCTAGGATGCCTATCAGTTGGTATGGGCCTGTCTACCTGCATTGCTGACAATAAGCCCCTCATGGTCAACCAAATTTTCATGCGTTGTTGCCAATGCTTGAAATTCTACCCTGTACCAAATTTATCCAGCAGACCATTCAAGTCAACCAAAGGCTTATACGTAGTAGAAGTAGTACCTGACGAACTGACCATTGCATAGAAACAAATAATTGCAGAATAAATTCTTGAAGACTGTTAGAAAATAGGGTACCTACGAGCACAGATGGGCAACTCAACTTAATTGAACAAGCATCGCCTATACTCGACCAGAGCTCTAACAAATGCAATTATCAAATATCAATGAAGCCGACAAGGCCAAACAGTTTAAGCACAAAGTAACTAGAAAGAATTCAAAATTAATAGACAAGTCAGTAATAGACCTGAGAGACTTGCTCGCGGTTCCACTAGAACGTACCAGGTGCCGGTACTCCTCTGGACAAGCTGCGATGCAACGGACAGAAACGCTGACCGAATCACCAGTTCAATATTGGTTTGCCTTCAAGAAGTTTTTTGTCCCACTCCGGTGCGATGGGTACAGCGACTCTTCTTGCAGGATAAGACGGTTTCAGATCACCGTCGACGCATACCAACTACGGTCACCTCGAAAGTTTTTTCAGTTCACCGGTCCCATTTAGTTAGAAAATATGGGTCGTGATAGGGAGAACGAAAGAGACGATTTTTCTCTCGAAGAAGCAAAAAATCAAAAATCCCAGAACCCCAGCGGCGGCTCTGTTATTTTCCTTTTAATCTCGCCTCTAGGGAAAAAATCAAAATCCAATCCGAATTAGGAAACCCTAATTTCAATCAGATTTTATGTTTCATTTTTCTTTTCAAGTTAGAGTTAATTGGGCTAAATAAAAATAGAAGAACGTGAAAACATGGGCCAAGCCCAAGCCCAAGTCGGGCGAGTAGCGCCCGCGTGTGGCATCCCTCATACCTTGGGTTTTTCTATTAAGTCTATAGAAAAGCCTTTTAGTATATAAAGGCTTTCACACTCAATTTTTTTCATGTGGGACTCATGTTTAACATGTGTTCTCAAATGGTTAACCACCTAACTTTAACAACATTTAATTATGGATTACCACTATGAAAATGACTTCTACCATAATCAAAACAATCTTTAACATGTCAAAAATAACTTCCATTAATTGTTTTAGGTTAACTAATCATGAGTTAAAAGTTATTAACTCTCAAAGTTGCTGTTTTCAACAGTAACGACTGGGAGGCATCTTCAGTTGTTGAGTTTGTTTTCTTCCTTTGTTTAATCTCACCATAATAGTAAAAGGCAAACCCCAGAAGACACAAGGCAAGTTCCAATATCGAACTTTTCATGGAAGAAAATGATCCCTAAAGTTTCTGATATTGGAAGTAAAACCGCAGTGATGATTCCAAATAACAAAGATGATGATGAGTAGACGATTCCTATCATTCCCAAGAAGCTGCATTGGAAAATTATGGCAGCTGAAACCAGTACCAGCCAGTATTTAGCTTCTCCAAGCTCAAAATTTTCTGCTTCATGCGGGATCGCCTATATACACAGTTAAAAAAAAATGTAAATCAAGATTTAAATTGACTACGAAATTACAAGGATTAATTTTTTTCTGATTTTA
This sequence comes from Voacanga thouarsii, assembly GCA_026120185.1. Taxonomy (NCBI): domain Eukaryota; kingdom Viridiplantae; phylum Streptophyta; class Magnoliopsida; order Gentianales; family Apocynaceae; genus Voacanga; species Voacanga thouarsii. Next base: position 111,046 of record JANUWF010001723.1, on the reverse strand, counting down.
TTGTATTATTTTTTAAAAAAAAAAACTTTTCTTTTAAATGGAAAAACTTTTGGACCATCCCGAACTTGATTGTGAGTTCTCATTGTATTGCGAACCGAGTTCAGGCACCCTTTGTCCCCAACGAACAGGTTGGTACCTCAATTTTCACCTCCAACAGTTGCTAGGTTTTCATTTTCACCTTTCCACTATATAGATCCCTTCTCTTCCCTTCCACCAACCCCACGTACACCACCTCCCCCCCCCCCAACAAAAAAAAAAAAAAAAAGGGGGAAAAAAAGCTGGACTCGACGTTTGTGATCCTTAATTGGCATAGCCCTGTCTCCAGATTTTCGTTTTTGTCTGAGGCCAAGCTAGGGTTTGTTGAAGCGCCACCTATAAAATATGTGTTGAGATTTGAAATATGAGTCAAAGAATCTCATATTAGAAAAAATAAGGTTAAATGAGTGAGTTATAAATGAAAAGTACACGAAGTCCTAAAAATCTTTAAAAAAAAAAAAAAAACCTCAAAATCCTTGTTTATGAGCATCGCAACTGTGGCCACAGTTGCGAAAAATACAATCACCATTTGCATCTCCATGACCAATATGTTCTGCCTTTTTGTATACCAATTCTAACGAAGGGTAAATTAACCCAACCAAAAAAGTGCAAGCAATCATCATTATAAACCCCATAACATAATGGTTATTGGACTCAACCAAAGACCTGTCGCTGCTATGACCCAGTGCCAAAGATACTGCTCCGGCAATCAAGAAAACAATGGCTGCTATGGAAAAAACAGTAAACTTTTGCTTAACAATAAACAAAGCAAAAAGAGCAACGAATGCAAGCTGCGTGGAGGAAATAAGAATTGAAGTTGAAACTGGTGAATGCTTAACTCCAGATGAATACAAGAAATCAGATACGCCAGTGAGCAAGCCGATCAACGTAGCGGCCGCCATAGATATTGGAGCTTCCATGAAGATTAGCTTTGTGTTGGCTCCTTCAGTTCTGCGTCGACAGAAGTAGGAAACCAATAGTTTCATTAGAGTCATAGGCCACCCACCCGTTTCCAACCACGTTGCTTGCCATACCCTTTTCCCACCATTCACGAAGAATAGACATATGATCAACGGAGCTCCACAGTTGCCTATAGCCACGAGTATGATGCTTAGGAAAAGGATTGCCTTCCTCATGTTAACTTATGATAAGATATGATTGATGGTAGATTTTATAGAAGGAATGTTTTCTTGGTTTTTGAACTGTTCAGAATTTGAATTTATTAAAAGATTTATTAATATATGTCACACTTTCATACATAATTAAAATTTTAATTTATTTTAATTTGAATAGTCGAATAATCTCCTATTGTTTCAGAGACTTGTGCAACCCCATCCTATATATATATATTTTTTCATATTTTTGGTTCGTTATTATTGATGTTGGCCCACAGAGATCAGTCAGTCAATGCGAATGGGGTCGAACGGAGAACTGAAGGTCAAAGGCCGTCTGTTCACAAAATTCACGTGCTCTATTATTTGCATACGAGTAGAGGAGGCGGAGGTCCATTTAAATTTAGATCGAATTAAATTAAATTAAATTCATTTAGTAAATAGGTTTATATAGATATATTTAGAATAGATTATGAATATCTATTTATACATATTCCTTCATTTATATATTTTTATTCAATAAGTAAACATTTTATTTTATCATATTTCTTTTGTTAATTAAAGATAGAATTAATTACATTTTAGTCCCTCACGTTTGTTCAAATTATAATTACATCCTTATACTTTAATTAATTACAAATACATCCTTATGACTAACGTCCATTAGCTGATGTGATGACATCTTTAAAAAGATCTTAAATGCTCTACCATCTATAGTTTAAAAATGGTTAATCATTTTCCTATACTACTACTACTAATTAACAACAACAACAACAACAGCAACAACAACAACAACAACAACAACAACAACAACAACAACAACAACAACAACAACAACAACTACTACTACTACTACTACTACTACTACTACTACTACTACTACTACTACTACTATTATTATTATTATTATTATTATTAAGACATAAAATCTAATCCCTAAAAATTATTTAGAAAATCTAATCTCGAAAAGATAGAAATAAATAACTTATAATAGTAAAAAATATTCCAATTTGCAAATAAAAGTATTATTGCCTTATTATAATCTTAAAGGATATTTTAAGATTATTGGAGGCTTTTTTATTACTTTATTATTTTTTAACAGTTAGTTTAATTGCAATTAATGATGGAAATGTATTAGTTATAATGAATAAACTATAGAGATGTATTTGTAATTGTTTATAATATAGAGATATAACTGTAATTTAGAACAAATTATGGGAACAAAATATAATTAACCCTTAAAGATATTGGTATTAAGACCTATGTGGTGGTATCTTAAATCAAATAACTAAACAATTTATTTTATCACCTTACTCCTTATTAACTAAGATTATATAACTCTTGAATTATGGATGTTATGCAAGTTTTCTAACTATATATAGATAGATTAAGTGGATATTTAATTAAATCCGTTAAATTTTATTGGATTTAAATAAACATGATAGAAATTAATAGAATTGACTTAATCGAATTCCCCAAGACTAAGACCTTATTTGAAAGATTATTTAGATATAAAAGATGCTAAATCGTACCTTAATCCATAATGATTAGCGGTCATAAATTGATGGTTACAAATTAAAATGACGAACCCATATAATTAAATATAGATCACTATATTGGGCCTTAAACTTTATAACAATAATAATCACATAATTAATTTAGCATTACATGTACGTCTACATGTCCAAATGATAAATAACAATATGCGCGTACTCATGACTTAAGTCCAAATTCTAACAATCTCCCACTTAAACTTATGTTCATGTGCACATACAATAGATCAAATAACTATGTGAAAGTTATGAATTAATATAGGTGCTAGCAAACTTTAGTTTGTCATCTTAAGCTAACCCTGTCTATTAGTTTCGTCAATACATGGATCAAAAAGGCCTTCATTGTATTAAAAGCACAATTAAATCCAACGTTGATCACGTGTATTAATTCAACTAAATGACCTAGATTGAGCATTGATGTGTAGCATGGAAATTACATGTGAATGTGATCTTTACATGTCTATTTCCAACTAGTCCGCATGAGATCATTTAACTAAATATAACATCTAAGGTGGAAACGACTAATTGAACTATATTGTATTAATGAACAAATGGTATAAATATATAGCATTATGACAACATTAATAAGAGTAATGAGTATAAATGTAAGTTACAGACTCCACTGAATTCAGACACCCTCTAGACATACAACACCCATAATGGTAGTGTGCTCTACAAAGGCTTTCAGTGTCAGAGCTTTAGTTAGCGGATCTGCAAGTATGGAGCATGTCCTAATAAGCTCAATACTAACTATACTATTATAAACTCGTTCTTTTATAACAAGGAACTTGAGGTCTATGTATTTAGACTTTGTCGAGCTCCTATTGTTATTTGAATAGTAGACTATAGCTTTATTATCACAAATAATTTAAGTGGTTTCTCGATCCCGTTAACTACGTGTAGTCTGTAATAAAATTTCGCAACTAAATAGCTTTATTTGACGCCTCATAGCATGCTACAAATTCTACCTCTATAGTGGAAGAAGCAATTAGTGTCTGTTTGGTACTCTTCTATGATATTGCTCTTCCAGCAAGTAGGAAAATATATCATTATATAGATCTCATACTATCTTAACATCCACCCTTCGATTTGAATACCCAATTATTTCAAGTTTATTTGACTTTTTATAAGTAAGCATGTAATTCTTCATTCTCTACAAATACCCCATGACCCTTTTGAATTGGAATCTGAATACCCAATGATTTCAAGTTTATCCGACTTTCTATAAGTGAGCATGTAGTCCTTCGTTCTCTGCAAATACCTCATGACCCTTTTGGTTGCTTGCCAATGAACGAGGTCCGGATTTCTTAAATATCTACCCAACATTCCAACTATAAAGGTAAGATCTAGACGAGCATAGACTTGCACATACATAAGACTTCCAAATGCTAAAGTATAAGGAATATCTCTCATGTACTTAGATTCAAAGTCATTTTTATGGCATTGTTTGTTGCTAAATTTATCTTCTTTAGCCACATGGGTATCGAGTAGTTTATAATTTTGCATCCCAAATTGATGTAATACCTTTTTGATATAAGTCTTTTGCAATAATCTAGGTATTCCTTGAGAACGATCTCAATGAATTTAGATTCCTAATATAAAAGTTGCCTCACTGAGATCTTTCATCTCAAATTGTTTTGAGAGAAATTTCTTAGTTTTATACATTAATCTTACATTATTACAGGCTAGCAAAATATCATTCACATAAAGTACTAAAAAGATGTACTTATCTCCACAGAATTTGTGATACACACAATCATTTATAACATTTGTCTCAATACCAAATGTCAAAATTACCTCTTGAAATTTCTAATACTACTAACAGGAAGCCTATTTAAGCATATACATGGATTTCGTAAGTTTACAAACTAGTTGTTTAGAATCTTTAGAATCTAAGCCCTCTGGTTGTACCATATAGATTGTCTTAACAATATTTCCATTAGGAAACGTAGTTTTGACATCTATCTTGTGTAGCTCAAGATTAAATTGTGCCACTAATGACATAATTATTCTAAAAGAGTCTTTTGAGAAAATTGGAGAGAAAGTTTCTTTATAGCTAATGCCCTCATTTTGAGTAAATCCTTTAGTGACTAGACGTGCTTTATATCTTTTCACATTATCATACGAATCCTTCTTGGTTTTAACAACTCATTTACAACCAATCGGTTTCACACCTTTAGGTAAAGGACAAAAGCCCAAATGTCATTATTTTTCATGGATTGGATTTCCTTACCTATGGCATTTATCCATTTTTGAGCATTCAAGCTTTCAATGGCTTGACGGAAGGTGATTAGGTCATTTATTGTTAAGTTAATACTTTTCATATGCTCGGTAAGAACACAATGTAATCGTTGGCAATTGAGCTTCTTCTTTCTCGAATAGATCTTCTTAAAGGCATTGGTTCTTGAGGTTGTTGAGGTTGTTCCTCAGGAATAACTTGTTGAGAATCGACTATATGATCAGGATCAAATACAGCTTGTTGATCTAAGGAAATTCAACATTGTCTTGCACTGGTTGTTGTTGTTGAACACTATTAGGTACAGAAACTTGTATATGTTCTGGAACAATTATAAGAAGGGAAACATATTTTTCCTTAAAGATAATGTTTCTTACTTTATCTTTCCTCTCAACCTCAAAATTCTCAAAAAACCGGGCATTTTCCATCTCGAAAAAAGTTTTGCTTTGGGAATCATAAAATTTATAAACTCGTGACCATTCAAAATATCCAACAAAATCTCAACTAATCGTTCTTGAATCTAGTTTCTTTTCATTAGGCCTATAAGGCCTTACTTCAGCTGGACATCCCCACACTCGCAAATGCTTCAGCACAGGGTTTTTACCTATCCACAACTCATATGGGGTTTTGGTCGTTGCTTTAGTTGATACTTTATTTAGGATATAGACTGCAGTTTTAAATGCATCTTCCCAAAGTGATTCTGGTAAAATAGTATGACAAATCATACTTCTCACCATATCTTTAAGGGTTATGTTTTGTCTTTTAACAACTTTATTCATGTTAGGAGATCCCGGCATAGTATATTGAGGGACGATCCCATACTCTTCTAAGAATTTAGCAAATAGCCCTGGATGTTGTTCACCTAAATCGTCATTTCTATTATAGTATTCACCATCATGGTCAGATCTAATGCATTTAATTCTTTTGCCTAGTTGATTTTCAACTTCGGTTTTAAATGCTTTGAACTTATTCAAGGCTTTTGATTTCTCATGTATAAAAAATAAGTAACTATAACGAGAGTAATCATGTATGAATGTTATAAAGTACTGTTGAATATTCTAAAAAGTTGTGGGAAATGGTTCACATATATCCATATGTACTAGTTCTAAGACGTCTTTAGTTTTCTTGACGCCTATCTTTTTCTTACCTATTAACTTACCCTTAATACATTTAACATGTATTAGATCTTTTGAAGTATTAAGTGGTTCGAGAATTCCATCCGACATAAGTCTTTCAATTCTTGTTTTGGAGATATGACTTAATTTTTTGTGCAATAATGAGTTGGAATCTTCATTAGTTTGCTTTTGTTTGGTGCCCCGTGCATCCACATACAAGGTTTCATTAAAAAAAGGTACATAATTATATCAGACTCATATAAATTATTTTAAAGGGACAAAAACTGATTCCAAGTAATTTAGAATCAAAATAGAGACGATACTGTTTATTACCAAATAAACAAAAATATCCTTCCTTATCTAAAACAAAAATAGAAAGTAAATTTTATCTAAATGATGGTATACAGAATGTGATAGGAATCAAATTAGGCATGAAGGTCATTTTCAAGAAGGGGGAAGAAGGACAAAATCACACTTCATGGTGCCATGGGTAAGAGCAACATTCAAGAGAAATCAAGGGAGTTTTCAAGACAACAAATTCAACAAATCCAGGTCTAAAAAGATTGTCAAGAGATGGGTAGTGAAAGGAGCTATATATGGGACACAAAAAATAACAACAATCCTTGTGAAGAATCAAGCCAAGATTGAAACAACGATTGATGTCTAAAGAAGTAACAAGAAGAGCTCAAAATGACCAACATTTTATTTAGAAGATTAAGGGAACACATAGAAATAGGATGGAGGTTAAATGAGCCGGAATTGAAGTGCCCAGAGCTAACTTGGTGCCGGCTTAGATCAACCGACCAAGCACCAGCTGTGATCTATAAAATTTTTCAAATTTTTTAGCGCATACACTGTTCCTACAGATTGGACCTGGTGTCGGCCCTAACAGCCCGACTCTGCGCTAGTTGTGGACTGAAAAAGTTTATTTTTTTGTTCCGATATTTGTACATGAGAACTGTTCCTCTAAATTGGACACAACGCCACCTCCAGGAGACCGACCCGGCACCGGCCCAATTCTGGCCAGTTCCGTACTTTTGTAAATTTTCTTATTTTCAGTCATTTCAGTTGTAATTTTTCACGATTTTTATTATATTTTAACCTATTCTAAGACATGTAATAGGGTCTAAAAACTTGTATTAATACCATCTAATTTTTATACTTGTTTGCTAATTAGTTATGGCAACTTGGGGTCTATAAATACCCTACTATAGCCTCTTTTTTAATGGAATTCAGATTTCAAAATTTTTAATAGAGTGTTGAGCTCTTGGAGAGGAGAATTCATCCTTAGTTCTTCCTTTCATGACCAAGCAAAGGAATTAGACCTACATTTATTTAGAGTCTCTAAAATCCTTCAATTAATCCAACTTGTTTCTTCATCTTAGGTATTAGGTAGATTCATTTTTGCCTAGTGTTCTTGTTGGGAAACCTAGAAAGGTGTCTACTTTTCTCCATCCCACTTGTTATTAAATTTTTTATAGATTCAAGAGTGTTTGGGTATTGAAGTTGTTGGCCAAATCCTATTAGGATTTGGGTTCCAATTGCTAAATCACCTAAGGTTCTTATTTTGTGGACATTTTGGTAAAGGATTGAGTGACCAATTCTTGAGTCTTGTTCTTGAGTTTAATTTTCAAATTTTAGTACTCCCAAGCTTGTATCAAAGTGGTATCAAAGCAAGATTGTATTGATTCTTATTAACACAACTTTCTTTGGACAAATGTACAATTTTCTTGAAGAGCTTGGTGAATTTTTGTAATTTTCGTCACTTATTTTTGTGCTATTTTTGAATCCTTGGAATTTAATATTATGCCATAAACTTAATCTTAAATTAATCATATATGTTGGTATGATGTTTTAGGAATCATTTGGCATTAATGTTTGTTGATTTTGTGCTCAAACAAGGAGGATATCTCATCTAAACCATTACTGCAAATTTGAATATGGAAACTCAACTTTGAGCTAATTTTTTGAGTTATTAAACTCTAATTTTGGGTTTCTATTTGTTGTGAAATTGCTCCTTGATGTTATATCTACCATTGAAAATGAAATTTGCTTGTGAATTTTGAGTATTGGAATGGTTATATGGTTGAAAATTTTGAAATACCTTTAGTTATGAAATTGCACACCAAGTGCGTAATGTGTAGTCTTATGACTTAAGAATGTGCTCATATGACAATCAAAGCTTTGTTTATTAAATCCCTATAAATTTTTTTGCTTGTTAACTTGATTTTTGTGGAATTAAACATTCTAATTGCAAGTAGCAAATTTTTTTGAGAATTGTCAAATAGCTTGGAAAATAAATTGGTGTATCATGGATCATACCAATTTATTTATTGGAGTTTTAAATTTCTTGTGATTTCATTGCCTCAAGTGAGTTAATTGACAAATTGAATTATTGAGGTTGTGATATCATCCTAATATTTGAAAATTCTCATTTGAACTAGTTGCCTACCAAATATTTGATGAAATGTTTAAGTGTCTTTACAAAGTCTTGTAAGTGTTCTTAGTTTACATTTATCATTTTCATTGAACTTAATTGATATACTTCTTGTTTTTTGTGGGTTAAATATTTAGATTGGCATCTTCTTGAGATACTTGGGAGTGAATTGAACATTGTCAATCTTGAGTCCTATTCCTTAGGATCCTTATTTATTTGAATCCTTGTAGTTCTTGACTAGTGTTGTTACTACATATCTTCTTGAGAAATTCTAGAGTTTATGTAATAACTCATTGCTTGAAATTCTTAATTGATTGAATCTCATTCTTGTTATCCATCTAGTGATATCTCAATTCTTCTTAGGAACTTCATTTTTCTTGAACCCTTAGAATTTAGTTGGCTTTAACTAGTGGAACTAAATTTTTTGGATTTGGAAGACTTCGGGAAGAACTTGAGTATGGAAGTAAAAGTGTGGAAAAGACAAGAGGGTGAGGTCATTTTGATAAAATCCAAAAGAGAGTATATATGCGAGAAGAGTGTCATTGAAAGAGTGTAAACACGTGAGGGAGTGAAGTGAGAAATTCCTTTTGTATTTAACTTCTCTTAAAACCAAAGTTCACTATTGGCTAGTTGGAATGAAAGTGGAGGACATGTTTGCTATGAAAAGCCTTATTCAACTAGAAGTAGTTATGGTAGGAATAATGAGGATGATTGGAGATATGAAGAGGATGGAGTATTTGGAAGAACATGATGAATGACCACAAAAATATTCAAGGAGTGGATTGTAAAAGACAAAGAGTGGTATGCAAAAAGAGAGGAAGTATGGGTGCTATATATGTTCGAGCTATACACATACTTCCTATGAATGTCCAAGAAGATCCAAGCCAAGGGAAATAAGTGCATCGCAAAATTTTTCCAAGAGTGATTTGAGAAGAAAGGAAGATTATGTTTGTTCTACTTGTTGGGATTGTGGCTATAATATGTGTGATTGTCCAAGAAGGAAAAGTCAAGGAAGTAGAGATGAGTTGCAAAGAAGTGAAGTGAGCCCTTATGAGTATTGTTCCAACTATGAACACATTTCACCTACTTGTCATTGGAAGTCCTTTAATTTGCAATGTAGCCTATTGAACAAAAGATTTGAGATGTTGGAGAAACAAAATATGGAAAAGAATAAAGAGGAGCAATGGGTTGAAAAGAATGAACAAAATGAGCTACAAGAAATTGAAAAAGAAGAGAAGATAGAAGAAGAAACTAAAGAAAGAGAATTGTAAAATCAAAGGCATGAGGAAAAACATGAAGAAGTAGGAAAAGGTCCATTAATACAAGGGAGTGAAGACCAATACGGGGATAACAAAGAAGGAGTTGGGCATGATAATGATGTGCTTGATGAGGAGCAAATATATACTAAAGATGGAGGTCCCAAAAATGCTTCAAATAACTATGAATTGGGAGAGAAGTCTCATCAATAAAAGAAAAAGAGAGAATGTAAGGTTATTAAAAGTAAAACACCAACACCATTTTCTAGGGAGGCCACAAAATCTAAAGAGGGAGTAGACAGTGAAAGGAAAAATGCGGTTGAGCAAAGAAATTCACTAATTGGTGTTACTAATAGAGTCTTAGGTACTTATGTTGTTGAGGATATAGATGATTTCCAAAGAGAAAATATTTTTTACTCAAGATGTAAAATTAATTAAAATGCCATGTAGTTTGATGATAGATTGTACAAGCTATGCAAATGTGATAAGTACTACATTGGTGGAAGAGTTAGGTATAGAGATCAAGAAGCATCCTAAGCTATATAAGCTTCAATGGGTCAATGATTGAGGTGAGGCGAAGGTAAACAAACAAACCAAAATTACATTAAGCATGGAGAATTATGAAGATGAGGTACTTTGTGATGTGATACCCATATATGTTGAAGAGTTGCTATTGGGAAGGTCTTGAATGTATGATAGAGAGGTGATGCACAATGGGAGAAAAAACACTTATGCCTTGAGTAAAGAGGGAAATAAGTTTATCTTGCTTCCAATGTCCCCTAGTGAGGTTTCAAAAGATCAAAATCTTTTGAGGGAAAAAGAAAGGAAAATGAGAGAGAAAAATGAAGGAAAGAAGAGTGAAAGAAAAGAAAACGAAAGAAAAGAGAGAGAACTAAAAGAGAAGATGATTGAAATAAAAGAAATTGAGGTAAAAGGAGAAGAAATAAGAGTAAAAGGGCATGAAGAGAGGCAAATACAAAGTAATATGGTGTAAAAGAGAGCCAAACAATAGGCTGAAAAAAAGAAAATAAGTAGAGGTAAAATTAGGTTGAGGGCTTGGATTAAGAAGAGAGAAAACAAGGGAGTTGTTGAGGACCCAAAACCAAATGATTTACCTTCACATAAAATGTCTTATTTAAATTGTAATGCATGTATTAATTTGAAGACGAATCATCTTCAAGAAGGGAAAAATGATAGGAATCAAATTAGGTATAAAGGCCATTTTTAAGAAGAGGGAAGAAGGACAAAATCACACTTCATGGTGCCATAAGTAAGAGCAACATTCAAGAGGAATCAATGGAGTTTTCAAGACAAAAAATTCAACAAACTTAGGTCTAATAAGATTATCAAGAGATGGATAGTGAAGTGAGGTATATAGGACACAAAAAATAACAACAATCCTTGTAGAGAATCAAGCAAATAATGAAATAAGGATTGATATCCAAAGAAGTAACAAAAAGAACTCAAAACAACCAACATTTTATTTGAAAGATTAAGGGAACATATGGAAATGGGATGGAGGTTGAATGAGTAGGAATTGGAGTTCTCAGAGCTGACCCGACGCGGCCTAGATCGACTGACCAAGTGTCGGCTATGATCGACAAAATTCTTCAATTTTTTAGCGCACACACTGTTCCAACAAATTGGACCGGTGCTAGCCCTAACAGCCTGACCCAACGCTAGCTATGGACTGAAAAAAGTTTATTTTTTGTTCCGATATTTGTGCACGAGACCTGTTCATTCAAATTGGACATGACGCCACCTCCAAGAGACCAACCCAGTGTCTGCCCTGTTCTGGCCAGTTCTGAACTTTTGCAAATTTTCTTGTTTTTAGCCTTTTCAGTTGTAATTTCATTTTCACGCCTGTTATTATGTTTTAACCTATTTTAAGGCATGTAATAGGGCCTAAAAACTTGTATTAAGACCATCTAATTTCTATGCTTGTTTGCTAATTAGTTAGGGCAACTTGAAGCCTATAAATACCCCATTATATCCTCTTTTGTAATGTAATTCGGATTTTAGATTTTTGAATAGAGTGTTGAACTCTTGGAGAGGAAAATTCCTTCTTGGTTCTTCCTTTCATGACCAAGCAAAGGAATTAGACCCACCTTTATTTAGAGTTTCTAAAATCCTTGGGTTAATCCAACTTGTTTCTTCATCTTGGGTATTGGGTAGATTCATTTTTGCTTAGTGTTTTTGTTGGAAAACCTAGAAGGATGCCTACTTTTCTCCATCTCAGTTATTCTTGAATTCTTTGTAGATTCAAGGGTGTTTGGGTATTGAAGTAGTTGGCCAATCCTATTAGAATTTGGATTTTAGTTATTAAATCACCTAGGGTTCTTATTTTGTGGGTATTTTGGTAGAGGATTGGGTGACCAATTCTTAAGCCTTATTCTTGAGTTTAATTTCTAAATTTTGGTGCTCTCGAGCTCGTATCAAAATGTCTCTTTCAATTTTAAATAATAACAAGATTTTAATAATAATTTAAATGTCCCAATGGCTTAAACCTCCATCGTACTACCGTTCCCCATATAGATGAATCTTTCATCATTACTTGGATGTCGATAACTCTAACAACCCTGCATAGATATACCTATATGAGTAGTGGTACTTGAGTCTATCCACCAAGTATATTTTGGCACTGAAACTAAATTAACTTCTGAATAAACAAGAGTTAGAGGGATACCTTTCTTCAAGTGCCATGCGTGATATTTCAGGCATTCCTTCTTAACCTAAGAGGGAACCTTGTAGAAAAAGTACTTGATGTCTTTTGACTGTCCCTTCTATTTTTTCTCTGCCGATGCATCTGTAGTCACTTTACCCTTCTTTTTCTTGTTACCCTTTGAGAACGACACCAGATTAACACTCTTATCTTTATGTTATCTCATTCTTTCTTCCTACTATACTAAATGAGAGATAAGTTCAATAACTGTCCATCTATCCTTTTGACAGTTATTACTTACCTCACACTAACCAAATTTAGGAGAAAGAGACATCAAAATAAGGTACACCAACAAATTATCTGGAAGATTCAATTTTAGTGTCTTAAGTTTTGATATAGTATGAGACATCTCGAGAATGTATTCTCTAATGTTTCCTGAACCATTGTACCTTATGGTTGTAAGTTTACGCAAAAGTGTATTTATCTCTGCCTTTTCGCTCTTTACAAAGCATTGTTCTAGTTGTTCGAGAAACTTAAGTGCATTCGTCTCTTGGGGCATACTATCAAGAAATGTTTCTGGGGGATTATACTCTTCATGATCATCAGACTTATCCGATTTGAGCGCTCCCACTAAGTCATTTCCCTTTTTTGATCGAGGTACTATTATCCATCAGTTTAGCAGGGCGTAGCTTCCTGAGAGTTAAGTATAGATCAATACATCCCAAATGAATTAGGACCTTATCCTTCCAAGTTTTAAAATTTGCACTACTTAGTTGTGGAATGTTATTCAAATTGGCAGACAATTGAGCAATAGAAATTCCAGTAACTACAACATAGAACAAGTAAAATAAATTAAAACCCACTTACATAAAAGTAAAAAAAAAAAAAATACTTTTTTACATTTTGAGCTAAATTTATAACAATAATCCTATCACAAGAAGACCGGTGTAATACTAAATCTAATCTTTAGACAAAGAGTTTGCCTACAAGTAACCTCCTTGGTGTTGTAATTGAGTACTCATAGTAAAATCTAGTCAAGTACTAAATCTTCTTTTGGGGCAACTTAATATTCACTATGGACACTTAATAACCATTACGTGCTCATTACTACATGTGTTTGAATTTCTCCACCTGTCAATAGCAACCTTCCTTTGAGCCGATTGCTATCCGCATGATTGATACAAAACACAATATCTAATTAGCTCATTGCTGAAAAGCTTCAATGGGAGAGCCTACTTTGGCAGAATATCACTTTTACCAATCAATGTAAACTAATAGATATGCTCGTTAGAACATTTTTAAGTTGTTATGAATAAAATTAATTAATTTTTAATTAAAGTTAATTATTAAATAGGAATATGATCCAACTTTAATTAAAAAAGAGTTTGGCCTAATAATAATGCAATAAAAGTATAGCCCAACTAAAAAATAAACAAGTTTGGCCTAATAATAAATTGCAATAAAAGATTAACCCAACAATAAAATAAACAAATTTGGTTCAGTGGTACACAAAAACAAAATTCTTATTGGGCCATTTTTTTTTTTTTTTAATGATCAAGAATGCCTACTAGTGACCCGTGTAGGCATCCCAATCCAAATGTCCCTTCACCAAACAAAATACGCAGACAAAGAAAGCTATCAAACAGAAAAGTTTACTTGGAACAAAAAACTGAAAACAAGAACCGTTCGTCAGTAATAACATGCTAACAGTGTTCAATTTGCTTCCCAAAAAATTCCTGCGGACCATGCAATATTGCTCTTTTACATGTGATTTCCTATACCAGCCCAACCAATGTTTGTTCGGTTCTTTTCAAGAAATACACATGGCCATTGGGTGACCCTTTTTTTTTCAGTATGTATTCAGCATTCTTGATCCCTTTTGTTTAATTTAATCTGTATGGTTTTCACATGTCGAAAGCAGAAGTTGTAGACAAACATCAACCGAAGCCACAAACAACAAAATCAAAGTAACATATTCATGCAAAAACTCCAAGGCAACAAAAACCACAAATTTTTGCATGATGATCCAGAAGCCAGCAATTAAAAATTATAAAAATTTCATACATGAAACCCATATTTGACTTATGCTCATAAATTAATCATATAAAATTTACAATTAAAACCAAATAATCTCTGAAGTAAGGTGGCTCTAATACCAATAGAAATTAATAGAATTAAGTAAATCATATTCTCCAAGAATAAGATCTTACTCAAAAGATGATTTAGATACAAAAGGTGCAGAATCCTACCTTGATCTATAATGATTAGCGGTCACAAATTCGGACTCATTGGTTCTTCTGATTGTTACGTATGCAGCATTCTTTCTCAAAGAGAGATGAGAATTCCAAGAAGTGGTTAGGGTTTTTAATACGTGCAATCAAGGAGTAAAACTCTATATTTATATAATTGTGTAGTTGCTAAAACAGTCCATCATAATTTTTGTAACTACACCCATGAATTTGTACATATTATAAATAACTCCGTACTTTATTAATATAATAGACCTATGTAATTAAATATAAATTACTATAATTAGGCCTTAAACTTTATAAAAATAACAATCATATAATTAATTTAACGATATATATATATGTTTACATATCTAAATACTAAATAATAATATACGCATACTCATGATGTAAGTCCAAATTCTAACAAGACATTCGTTTAAATTTATCAACTTAATTTTAATAATCCATATCGGTTTATTTATGGATAGATTTGAACATTTATTAGTTGGTCATCCAAATTGTCATGAGATTTTGTCATAGACGAAAATGTACATATTAATCAGTAACCCCCCCCCCCCGGCCCAATAAAAAGGAGGGAAAACGTGCATATAAACATTGGAGTGTATACTTTTGGAGCGATCTTTTAATCCTACCCCCTTTTATATAAATTTGAAATCTATAAATGAAATTTGAAGGATGAAAGCTTAATCTGAATTTGATATTTTCTGATTATTTGTCATTAAATTTTGAAAGCTGAACACTTTATAGTTTCATTAGTCATTTGCTCAAGAAAATGCGGAAAAGGTTTTTTTTTTCTTTTACACACTCTTTTGATTAATTTAATACCTTTATAAGTATAATATTGGTTAAAATCTTGAGAAAAATATATTTAAAGTTAAAAATTTTAAATTTATTTCATTCATTAATACTCAATTCCAAAAAAAAAAAATAAACTTTTAATATAACTTTGTAACTAGCATAATTTTTTTTTCATTTAACAAAAATTAATTTGTATTAAAGTTTCAAGAAGTTGATAAAATATTGAAAATTTTTATTTTATTATAAATTTATTTTGTAGTATAATTTTGTGAATTGTGTAATTTTCACCAATAATTTATCTTCTTTTAATCATAGAAAAGGTTGATATTATCTTGTCAAATATGTACTTGTCTGAATAGTAATATTTTTGTATTTGATGATAGTAATTTGAGAAAAATTAAACTAAGTTTTAGCACAAAATTGTTAGAATATATACTAGTTTATTTAATGTAATTATCGAATTTATTAATAAAAAAGTTTATTCTCAAAATTTGTTTATGAATTTATATTTTTATTTGTGCACGATTTTTGTTTGAAAATGACCTATTTTGTTTAAGTAAGTGATCCGTGTGAATAGTAGTTTTTCACATTAAGGTATGGATCACGGGTTACTTAACACATAAATGTTTGTTCTTAACCGATTAATGAGAATATGAATTTTATCATGTATAGGTTATTGTATTATGAATTTCAAATGGAGAATGGCTTATCTTTAGCCAGTGAGTAGCCCACTCACTTCATAGCATGAATGTATTTCAAATACATAGAATATGACCTATAATAGTAGTTTCTAAAAGTACTATTTAAAAGAAACCCAAACTATTATTGTTACAGCATGGACTAATACTCTATCGCTTGAGTATGCGTTGATAGTTTGACAAAGTTAGAAGCATATAGTTTGATATACTGTAGTTGAGGTTCTTTCGTAGAAACAAATACTTGTATGTTGGGTATATGTGATTAGTTAGTTGAGACAGACTTGTACAAGATAGCTTCTACGCTATATTGTCCCTTGTGACTGTTCAAATGATCTAATTATTCAGGGCCCTGGGCAACATGATTTGGATGTTTACTTTAGGGTAACTCTCTTGAAAAATGAAAATATTCCAGGAGTCGTAGATCATTGGATTAGAAGTTTAAGGATAGTAGATGTCTATTAGAGAGGTATTTGTATACTTTTCCTCTCAATTGCACGGCGATACGTAGATGGGTATTTTAAGTCATTACACCTGTAGGTTGAAGACTTTGCTAATGCAGAATTGTCCTTGGGGTCAATATTTCCTTATGGTGATATTAGGAAATATTTAAAATGTAAAATATAGCTATTTAAATAGTAGGGATATTTTGGTTATTTTAGTAGCCAAAACAATGTGTCTTTTGGTCTCGAAATGGCCCTTTAAGTTATGAAAGATTTGGGTTAAGAAATTAGTCTTGATAATTATGAAATTTTATTTTATTAATCTAATTTATTATTGAACTAAAATAAAATAAAAGGTCCGAGAGAGAATATTTATTTTATCTATTTTAATTGGTTAATTAATTATTCAGGACTAAAGATCCAGATTGAATAATTAAAAAATTAATCTGGATGTAAACTAAATAAAAGGTATGAAATTTTATATTGGTCTATTTGTGCTTATTAATTATTTATTAGGTTGTTTAATAATGTTTAAAAAATAAATAATTAAGATTTATTATTTATGGGTGTTCAAACTTAAGAATAAATAATTTTATCTAACTCAATGAATAAGACTAAGAGTAAAATAAAATTTTAAAAAAATTATATATAAATAAATAAATAAAATTAATTAAAATTAAAAAAATAACACAAGATGGAACTCGCATTGTTTTGCGTGCAAGATAATAGAAAACATGGATGCTTTTTGTTTGCACGCGGGTGGAGTCTTTCTCGGGGGATCTACTGAAATGAATAAGAATTGAAGGCATTGATTGGAGGATTGGGTTGGGCATTCAATTTTCATTTCATAGACATAACCCAAAACCAATTTCACTGAGAAGGCTTCGGTGAAAGCTTATCAAAACCCGATGTTCAAGCATTCACCGGCTGTGCTACGGGTACCATTTCGAAAGATCAAAAGTTTCGCATGGATGAGAAGTAGTAGACATTTGTAAGGACGTGAGTCACTAGCCTCAAATATCCTTATGCAGACATTTATATTAGTGCGAAGAGGGTCATTCAATCACAGAGGTAAATTTTTCGTTTTCCTAACATAGTTTCGTTTTGATTATTTTTGCCATTTTAAGCCTTCAATTGGTATCAGAGTTATGGTTTGGCAAATATAGGAAGCATGTTAGGCTTAACTAAAACAAGAAAATATTTGTTTTGGTTGAAATTTGTGATTCTTCGTTTTTACTATTATTGGTAGTTTCATTATAAATTTCTCGAGTAGAAGCATAGAAACAATATATTTTACTTGCTTTCATAGATATCATGTAAGTTCAGTGTTTTTAAGGGCATAAACGGTTGTTTGGATGAGTTTGGATTGAAAATAGAGGAAAAATCGAAACCAATATGTAGAAGAAATTTTGGATAAGAACGTACTATGCAATTGAGAAGCCAAGCACGCCTGCTGATACGAATCTTATGTGGGATTTTTCTTGGTGTTGTGGGTGGTTTAGTTGGCTATGTTTTCAGCTCAACTCAAGGGACCAAAAACAGAGATTCTTGTGACAAAAAGGAGAAAATGAAATAACAACCTACCCTCTATCAAACACTTGAATAACTAAGCTTTAAAGACCCTCAAGAAAAGTAGAAAGTTCTACTATAATCTCACCCCACTATCCTTGAAGCAACAAAGGCAAACAAGAACAAATAGAATAGAGAAAATAGGCACCCAAGTAATGGAGTTCAAACAAACCTTAGAAGAATAAAGCAACTAAGACATATTCAAAGAAATCACATAAGATTATCCAAAAGATTTATAAACTCATTCATAAAAAGGACTAACCATTGAGTATGGTCTTGAATAAGATGAATAAGGAGGCTAGGGCCTCTTAAGATTCTCTCTCAAATTTGAATTAAAGTGTGTGAATTGTGTTGTCAAATCACAAAAGCTTCTATTTATGCAATCCTAGCCCTAGCTAAGTAATCTCTGAGGTTCTATTACAGTTTAGAGTCATAATAAGTCTTTAAAAACAATTAAAATTGAAGAAAATCAGAGAAAATATAAAAAACGCGGGGCAACCATCGGCTACCCAGGATAGAGCTGGCACCGGTTTGGACACCACAACCGGTGTTGGTTGTGATTTGTCTTCAGGCGGTCGAATGGCAGAATAAAGCCGTTGTTGGGCAAAATGGAGCCAGCGCCAGTTCTGTTGCTTGGGGCGGTGCTGGCTGTCCTCTAGAGGCCTCCTTTTGGATCGAGTTTCGTCCGTCTTTGTTACAGACTTAAGTTCTTACATGGTCACGCCTCTCCCTTCTTGATCTTGACCTCCATGATGATGCGGAGTCTCATCATCTCCCCCTCCTTGAAAAGGATTCGTTTTCGAATCATTGCCATCATCTATATGGAATGATTTCACCATTGCTGTCTTCTTAATTCCATCAGGGTTCTCTTGTTTACCTATAGGCAAGGGAAACAATTCTAAAGGAGTTAGAGGGTTAAAACCATACTTAATTTCAAAAGAAGAATAAGAAGTGGTAGGGTGAAAAGCCCTGTTGTAAACAAACTCAAGGTGTGGCAAACATGCCCCCCAATTGTTCAAGTTCTTCTTGATTATGGCCCATAAGAATTGGGTTAGTGTTCGGTTGACCACCTCCTTTAGAAAAACAACTTCAAATTCTTGAGGAATAGCTACAATTTTATTAGGTAAAGACAATGAAAAATCATTAGTAGAAATATAAGAACCTTTGTATAAATGAAGAATAACTGGTTCCTTAGCTTCTATAGCCTCTATGACCTTACATTCTTTTGTAAAAAAATTCACTCTTCTTTTGTCTCCCCTCTCTTGTCCTTACTCACTCTTATCATTGATTGTCAAAGGTGTTTGTTTGCCAATCCTCTCTCTAAACTCTTTTTCTTTCCTCTCTTGTTCTTTCCTCTCAACTTCTTATTTTTGTTTGACATCTTGTGCTCCCTTCTTCTTTTCTTTTTTCTTCATGATTCTTTGATCTTTGTTCACCTCACTAGGGGCCATGGGGGTGAAGGTAAATTTAGTTCCCTCCTTGAGTAGGGAATAAGTACTCTTCCTCCCATCATACCTATCGTATTGTCAGGGCCTCCCTAGAAGTAAGTGACCCGTTTACATGGGTACCACAATGCATAGCACATCATCCTTGTATTTTCCCATCTCAAAAGACACCAAAACTTGCTTGTTTACTCTCATTTCCTTACTATCATTCAACCATTGTAATTTGTAGGGCTTGGGGTGTTTAATCCAACTCATATCCAATTCTTCAACCAAGTTTACACTAATCACGTTAGTTCAACTCCCACTATCCACAATGACACTACAAGGGATCTTATTGATTAGACACCTAATGTAGAAAATGTTCTCTCTTTGTTGGTGATCTTAATCTTCAATGGCTTATGAATTTAATCACCTTCTTGTGACTCCCACCAAAGAGTATTCTTAACCAACAACTTCCCATTCATTACTTTCATCATCTCCATTTTTCTCTTGGTCTCCTTGGTTTCTTTCTCCCTCATCTTCTTCATCGGTAGAAACCTCACCATAGGGATTAGAATACATCGTTCTCTTGTTTGGACACTCATGGGAAGCATGTCCATATCCAAGGCACTTAAAACACTTGATATCCCTATTCCTTTGTAGCCTCTCCATGGCTTTTCCCTTGTCCTTGTTCCATCCTTCCCTAGGTTTCCAATCTTCCTTAGGCTTCCAATCCTCTCTAGGTCTCCAAGCCTCCCTTGGTTTGTTAAAGTTCATTTGAAATGGCTTAGGGGCTTCATCCTTCTGAATTGGCACATTACTAGTAGTGTTGGGGTTTGGAAGTGGTGGTCTAATAAATGCCCTCCTATTTAATTACATTTCAATCTTCATAGTGGCATGTACCATATCCTCCAATCGATCATAGGGATGCAATTCTACCAAATTGGTAATTTTTTTTATTTAATCCTCCCAAGAACCTTGCTTTTGTTGTTCTAGGATCCTCATTGATTTGAACTCTCATCAACATAACTTCCATCTCTTTATGGTAATCTTCCACACTCTTGTTCCCTTCCTTGAGTGATTGAAGCATTTGGCAAAGATCATTTTAGTAATAGTGTGGTATAAACCTTACCCTCATCATATCTTTTAACAAATTCCAACTAGCCACGATTTCCACTCCCAATTGTCTCCTTTGAGCACTAACTTGCTCCCACCAAACTAAAGCATACTCCGAAAATTCCAAAATAGCCAACCTCACTTTTGACCTCTCACTATAGGTATGACTTTCTAAGAATATCTCCATCTTGCTCTCCCACTCAAAATATGCTTCGGGGTCACTCTTGCCACAGAATGTAGGCACCTTCAATTTAATGTGGTTCAACTCCCTCTCCTCATCATTTCCTTCTCTTCTACCTCCTCTATTGCCCCATCCTCTATAATGTTCCCCAAATGCTTCAACTTGTTTCTCCTCATACCATTCATCAACTCCCTCAAACTCTCTTTCTAACCCTCTTGGGTTGTTCCCACCATTCTTTCCTTGACCTCTACCACGTCCTCCTCTCATACTATGTCTTCCTCCTCTCATAGGAGCTTGTTGGAATATCCCAATAGAGTGCTCATTTCACTCTTCCCCTTGTTGGATATTTAACGGAGGAGTATGGGCATCACCATCCCTCATCCTTGGACTAGGTACTTCAATTCGTTTTTGGCCTCTCCTTTGTGCAATGGTAGAAGATTGTCCAAGATGATTTATCAATTCCCTTATCATATTTTGAAATTCACTTTGCATAGTCCTTATCATAGCTTGTAAGTCTTCATGCAATCCCCTAACATCAATTTGTTCTTCTTGAGGTCTACTAAGTCTACTTGGGTTAAGCCTAGAGATCTCTTGTTTATGGGCCATGGTGAATGGAATATTTACTTATACCTGCAACACAAAAGAGATTAGAAAGAAAAATAGATCCTCACTTCACTTCCTTGCATGTTAGTTTTCAAGGTTGTTCACTCCACACTCGTGTTTGCTCTCTTAGGCTTTTTTAATAATAGGCTCACCCTCTTGCCTTTTTTTTCTCAACACTTAAGCATTTTTATTCAATCTCAATTCTCTCCAATAGCTAAAGATTTAGTCCAACTAAGTTAATCACACAAATCAATAGATTTTTCCAATTAGAGGGTCTTAGGGGAATTTCAACAAACATTTGTTGGGCATCTCAAGCAAACAAGTTTTAATTAAGAATTTCAAAAAATGTGGACTCAATCAACATAAGAACAAACACTAGATGTACAAAGAAATACTTCTAAGCAAGAAACAAACAAGAATTATCAAGAATAAAGAAACAAGAATAGCTAGAACTAGGATGAAGAAGAACAAGATGATCACAAGTGTGCACTAGTAAAATTGAGTTCAATGAACATGGAATTCAACAATAAAGTGATATACTAAGTCCCAATATCCCAAGGAATGAAAAATCAAGAATCAAAGTTCCCAACTATGGCCAAAAACATTCTCATGGAACATTTATTAAACACCTTGAATGCAATCTCATCACTTAAGAACACCCAACATTTTCACTTATATTTAAGCCAAATTTCACCACAAACACAAGAAAAATTTGTTCCCAAGGATTATATTAACATCAAGGAGCAATTTCCCACAAGAAAAATCAAGATAACAAAGATTTCATAACCTTTTTGGAGCATATTTTTGAGTTACAGGATTTTCCCTGTTTATTTTTTCCTCAACTTTGTAGGGCTCATTTTCTTACTTTCTAGCTTTAATGGGAATCAAAGCTTTTCCTTACTCTGATACCAAACTCTTTGATACGAATCTTGTGTAGGCTTTTTCTTGGTGTTGTGGGTGGTTTAGTTGGCTATGTGTTCAGCTCAACTCAAGGGACCAAAACAGAGATTCTTGTGACAAAAAGGAGATATGAAATAACAACCTAACCTCTATCAAACACTTGAATAACTAAGCTTTAAAGACCTTCAAGAAAAGTAGAAAGTTCTACTATAATCTCACCCCACTATTCTTGAAGCAACAAAGGTAAACAAGAACAAATAGAATAGAGAAAATAGGCACCCAAGTAATGGAATTCAAATAAACCTTAGAAGAATAAAGCAACTAAGACCTATTCAAAGAAACCACATTGGATTATCCAAAAGATTTATAGACTCATTTATAAGAAGGACTAACCCTTGAGTATGGTCTTGAATAAGATGAATAAGGAGGCTAGGGCCTCTTAAGATTCTCTATCAAATTTGAATTAAAGTGTGTGAATTGTGTTGTCAAATCACAAAAGCTTCTATTTATACTATCATAACCCTAGCTAAGTAATCCCTGAGGTTCTATTACAATTTAGGGTCATAATAAATCTTTACAAGCAATTAAAATTGGAGAAAATCAAAGAAAACATAAAAAATGCGGAGCAACCGTCGGCTGCCTAGGATGGAGCCGGTGCCAGTTTGGACATCACAGCCGACACCGGTTGTGATCTGTCTTCAGGTGGTCAAATGGCAGAATAAAGCCGTTCTTGGGCAGAATGGAACCAACGCCGGCCGTCTTCTAGAGGCCTCATTTTGGGTCGAGTTTCGTCCGTCTTTGTTGCCGGCTTGAGTTCTTGCATGGTCACGCCTCTCCCTCCTTGATCTTGACCTCCATGATGAAGCGGAGTCTCTTTACTTGCGGATGTGAGAGGAGCTATGAGCCGCGGCTCCAAGCCATGCATGGCTCGCACCTAGCGAGGAAAGCTTCCTCGCGGAAGCCTCAGCTTTGGCTTCCACGAGGAAGCAATTTGGAGATTGCCATAGTCAGCAATTTTGATCGCGGCAAGGGGCGGGTCGCAAGCACCCGCTCGGATCCGGCCCATAGGTTCTCCCATGGGCCGTGATCTAGTGTAGTGGGTGCCTGGACCCTACCCAAATAATAAAAAAAAAAATTAGTTTTTGGTCTCATGCTAGGTGAAGTTATTTTTATTGCAATAGTTAATATTCTTTGAATATTTTGTATGAAAAAAAAATAGTAAAGAAAATTTATAATTAAACAAGACCATTAATTAATTAATGTGTTTAATTCTATTATTTGCACACTTAGGTTAAAAGAATAGAAAGGTATGAAAACGTTTACAATTTTCTAGCATGCTTATTTCTTTTTGTACTCTATATGCGCATTTTCTCGAAGACCAAAGTCTTTGAGAATTTTTTATAAAGAAAAATATTTTTCTTAAATCAAATGGTTAATTTTAATTCGGACAAAAATTAATTCTTGGATATTTTCTCAAAGAATTTTATCTTTGACATAGAAAATATATTTGATTTAGATATTTTTGTGAATTAAAATAGAAAACCATTTTGATTGAATTTTAACAAGAAAAATTATTTTTGTCAAATTAAACTCGAAATCAAAATCTTATTATTGAAAATTTTTGAAATTATTAAATTTATTAACTTAAATAAAATTAATCCATGAAAAAAATTTTCAAATGATATAAACCTTGACATAGAAATTTTTATGGGTTTACGATATTTTATTTTGAGTTAAAAGAAAATTTAATTGAAATTTTCAAAATATATTTTCAAAAAAAATCATTATTTTAAAATACTAAGTGGGAGAGGGGTTCCAACGGCCTCACGGCTTCCATCACGATCCTCATTAGAAATCGTGGGTCCGCTCACGTTACCCTGTGAGTAAACCCGTATAGGATGGGGATACCACAAGAATCTAGAACTAATGGATGGATGGATGGATGTAATTAATAACTTATGACACGTGCTATAATCAGTCATCCCACGTTGGAGATTATAGTGTGAGGAATGTCCATAGAAAATGAGAAGAAACGGTCATCCCACGATGGAGTTATCTTTTATATTATTACCTAGAAGGGAAATTAATTTGTGGTGGTTAATACACTTAGCTTAGAAAACTGTTAATCTTCCTAAGAAGTTATGTCAACTTTTCTAAGAGCCAAATTAATCATATTAAAGATAGTAGTGATAGGGTTAACTATTATCGAAGTTAATATGAGGATAAAGTCACAAATTATTCTATGTTTTCACAAACTGAATTTTCTTTTATTTTCGATTTGTTTTCAGAAATGGTTGGTGGAGGTTCTTTTAGTCATTTGGTCGTTATTCTCCTTGAGAATAAGCTAATGGGTCCGAATTATGTGGATTGAAAAAGGAATTTGGACATAATACTCATCGTTGAATAGTATAAGTATGTCCTCTTTGAAACCTGCCCTGTTATCGGGGAGGGTTCCACCACGAAGGAGCGTAAGGCTGAAAAAGTGTGGAGGAAGGCCAACAAAATGACTCGATACTACATGCTAGCCTCTATATCTAATGTACTCTAGTCAAAACACGAGCACATGGCCACTGCATATGATATTAGCCAATCATTAGCTACAATGTTCGCCGATAAGAGCCGGCTCGCAAGGCAGGAAACTCTTAAAACGATCATAAACACTAAGATGGTTAAGGGAGCATCAATCAGGAAACATATGCTTAAAATGATTGCTGCTTTCAAAGAAGCGAAAGTCTTAGGGGCTGTTATTGACCCCGAGAGTCAAGTGGACATGGTTTTCTAATCTCGTCGGGCTATTTTATTCAGTTCAAGTTGAACAACAACATGAACAAATTGAATATGACTTTAACTGAATTAATGAAAGAGCTTCAGGTGGCGGAGAAGGTTATGAAGCCACAGTCCAAGGCTATGATTGTTAGGATTTTTTCTTCTAGAATTGGGCCCAAGCCCAGGAAGTTCAAGAAAAAGAAAGGAAATGCACAGGCCCAGCCCAACAAGCCCAAAGACAAATGCTTCAAATGCAGGCAAAAGGGATACTGAAAAAAGGAGTGTCCATAACTTCAAGCCAAGAAAAACCCTACAGGTATTATTCTCTATCTAGAGTCTATTTTAATAGTTGGATCAACTTCCACTTGGATTGTTAATTTTGATGCCACTGATCATATCTGTAACTCCTTGCAGTAGTTTAGGAAGATAAGAAGACTCTAGAAGG
Source organism: Voacanga thouarsii (assembly GCA_026120185.1). Classification (NCBI taxonomy): domain Eukaryota; kingdom Viridiplantae; phylum Streptophyta; class Magnoliopsida; order Gentianales; family Apocynaceae; genus Voacanga; species Voacanga thouarsii. The sequence continues at coordinate 85,447 of JANUWF010001723.1, read as the reverse complement.
GCGAGCATGGATTACGAGTAGGAAATAGGGCACAAGTATGGGCCTTTACAGTGGGAGAGTTGGATCTTATTTTTTATTGTAATAAAGTAGTTGTATTAAAGGATATTTTATATGTACCCGATTTTAAACAAAATTTGATTTCAGTTGCAAAGCTAATAAATCATGGATATTCTATTTCTTTCCATTCTAGTATTACTATTAGTAGAAATTGAGAAGTTTTATGTATAGGGCACATGTATGAAAACTTATTCTTTTTAAATTCTACAAATAATCAAATAAATAATACTCAATCTAAACTTTTAAGTAAGAAGAGAAAGACAAATGTCAATGACTCATATCTTTGGTATCTAAGGTTGTGCAATATTAACTCAACCAGGATTCAGAGGTTAATCCATGATGGGCCCTTGGACTCAATTAGATTGGAAAGTTGGTCTTAGTGTGAATCCTGCCTTATGAGAAAAATGACCAAAAGGTCATTTACCCAAAAGGCTGATAGAGTCAAGGAGATATTAGGTCTTGTTCATATTGATGTGTGTGGTCCTTTGTCTACTCAAGCTAGAGAGGGCTATGAGTACTTCATCACTTTCACGGATGATTGTACAAGGTTTGGTTATGTCTACCTGATGAGGCACAAGTCTGACTCTCTTGACAAGTTTAAAAAGTTTAAAGCTGAAGTGAAGCGTCGGACAGGTAAATTGATCAAAATCTTACGATTGGATCGTGGTGAAGAATACGTCATTGGTGAGTTTAAGGATTATATGGTACGTCATGGAATAGTATCCCAACTCTCTGCACCGGTTATACCCCAGCAGAATGGAGTAGTTGAGAGAAGGAATGGGACATTAATGGAAATGGTCTGAAGCATGATGTCTCATGCCACTCTTCCGGTCTTTTTTTGGGAATATGCCTTGAAAATAGTAGCATATATTCTGAACTTGGTGCCTTCTAAGTTAGTACCTAGGACATCCTATGAGATGTGGATTGGGCGTAAGCCAAGTCTAAATCATCTTAGAATATGGAATTGTCCAACTTATGTACTGATCAAGGGAGACAAGTTAGAACTAATATTAGAATTATACTACTTTGTTGGGTATCTAAAAGGGACAAAAGGAGGTTACTTTTATCATCCCATGGAGCAGAGAGTACTAGTAAGTACTAATGCTAGATATTTGGAGGATGATCAAAGTACTTCAACTAAAGGTTCAACAAGGTTGGAACTCGAAGAGAAGTTATCTTTAGAATCAACTTCTTCAGACTCGATTATGGAATAAGAAGAGGCACAGCCTCAAGAACTTATACAAACGAAGCTTCGTCGTAGTAGGAGGATATCTAGAGTTCTAGAAAGATGGATAGGAGAGGCTTTCGAGTTGGTCTCTGACCATCAGGAATAAGATCCCACTAGATACGAAGAAGCTATTGCTAACACCGATGCAGATTTATGGCATGAAGTAATGAAAACCGAGATTGAGTCTATGTACTTCAATCGGGTTTGGGATCTTGTCGCTTTACTTGAAGGGATAACACCCATTGGGTGTAAATGGCTACACAAGAAAAAAAGGGAAGTGGATAGGAAGGTTAAAACCTTGAAACCTAGGCTTATGGCGAAATGGTATACTCAGAAAGAATGAATCGATTATGATGAAACCTTTTCCTCGGTAGCCATGCTTATGTCCATCCATATCCTTCTTGCCATTGCATATCATTACGACTATAAGATATGATAGATGGATGTCAAGACGACATTTCTTAATGGCCATCTTAACGAAGACATCTATATGTCCCAATCGGAAGGTTTTATTACCAAAATGCTAGGAACATATGGTTTGCAAGTTTAAGAAGTCCATTTATGAACTTAAGCAGGTATCTAGAATATGGAATATTCGTTTTGATAAGACTGTAAAGTCTTACGGTTTCATTCAAAATGAGGATGAACCATGCGTGTAAAGGAAATTGAAAGGCATAAATGTGATTTTTCTTGTCCTATATGTGAATGATATTCTACTCATTGGGAATAATGTAGGGACATTGTCATCTACTAAGGTTTAGCTATCTAGTCAATTTAGTATAAAGGACTTGGGAGAAGCTAGTTACATTCTTAGGATTAAGCTTCTTAGAAATAAGAAGTAGAGAATGTTAGGATTATCCCAAGTGACATACATTGACAAGATGCTGGCCAACTTTAGCATAGACTCATGTAAGGGAGCTCTAATCCCTTGCAGGCATAGGTTGTCTTTTTGTTCTAAGGACTGTACTAAGTCTCAAGAGGAAAAATATAGGATGAGTAGGATTCCCTACGCTTTGGCTGTGGGAAGACCAGATATCTACTTTGTTGTAGGTTTAGTTAGCAGATATCAGTCAAACCCTGGGGAGGTTCATTAGCAAGTTGTAAAGTATATTCTTAAGTACTTCAATGATACGAAAGATTATATGCTGGTTTACAGGACTAATGATTTGGTTTCTACTGGATACACAGACTCATATTTCCAGACAAATAAGGATGAGAGAAAATCTACTAGTGGATATGTCATCACCTTGTCTGAAGGAGCAGTTTCATGAAGGAGTATCAAACAATCTTGTATGGCTAACTCAACTATGGAAGCTGGGTATGTGACAGCTTCGGAATCATCAAAGGAAGCAGTCTAGCTCCGGAAGTTCCTTTCAGAACTTAGAGTTGTGCTACACATGGACATACCGATTGTGTTGTATTACGACAACTCTAGAGCAGTCTCACAATCCAAAGAACCCAGAAACCACAAGAAGGGGAAGCACATCCAGAAGAAGTACCACCTGATCCGGGATTTCATTCAGAGATGGGAAATCGTGGTGGAACAGATAGTCTCAGAGAATAACCTAGTAGATCCCTTCACCAGTCTTTAGCTGAAAGAGTCTTCAAGAGACACTTAGACGCCATAGAGGTGGGCACCTACGGACTTTCTTAATCTCAGAGTGCAAGTGGGAGATTGTTGGATTATATGCTCTATAGATTAGTTTATCTGATGTAATTATCGAATTTATTAATAAAATAATTTATTCTCAAAATTTGTTTGTGAATTTATATTTTTATTTGTACACGATTTTCGTTTGAAAATTACGCATTGTGTTTAAGTGATCTGTGTGAATAGTGGTCTTTCACAGTACTGTATGGATCACGGGTTACTTAGCACAAAAATATTTATTTTTAACCGATTGATGAGAATGGAAATCTCATCATATATAGGTTATTGTGTTATGAATTTCAAATGGGGAATGGCTTACCTTTAGCCAGTGAGATTTCACTCATTTCATAGTATGAACGTATTTCAAATATGTAGAACAGGACCTGTAATAGTGATTTCTAAAAGAAATATTTAAAAGAAACTCAAACTATTACTGCTACAGTGTGGACTAATACTCTACCGCTTGAGTATGAGTTGGTAGTCTGACGAAGCTAGAAGCATATACTTTGATATACTGTAGTTGAGGTTCTTTCATAGAACTAATATACTTCTATGTTGGGTATATGTGACTAGTTAGTTAAGACAGACTTGTACAAGATAGCTTTTATGCTATGTCGCCCCTTGTGACTGCTTAAATAATCTAATTATCCAGAGCTCTGGGCAACATGACTTGGATGTTTACTTTAGGGTAACTTCCTTTAAAAGTGAAAACATTCCAGGAGACGTGGATCATTGGACTAGAGGTTTAACGATGGTAGATGTCAATTAGAGAAGTGCTAGTACGCTTTTCCTCTCTAATTGCACGGCGATGCATAGAAGGATATTTTAGTTATTACACATGTAGGTTGAAAACTTTGCTAACACAGCATTGTCCTTAGGGTCAATATTTTCTTATGGTAATATTAGAAAATATTTAAAATGACAAAATAGCTATTTAAATAGCGAGTATTTTGGTCATTTTAGTAGTCAAGGCGAAATGTCTTTTGGTCCCCAAAATGGCCCTTAAGTCATAAAAGATTTGGGTTAAGAAATTAGTCTTGATAATTATGGGTTTTTATTTTATTAGTCTAATTTATTATTGGACTAGAATAAAATAAAAGGTCCGAGAGAGAGTATTTATTTTGTCTAATTTAATTGGTTAATTAATTATTCAGGGCCAAAGATCCAGATTGAATAATTAGAAAATTAATTTGGATATAAACTAGATAAAAGGTATGAAATTTTATTTGGGTTTGTTAATTATTTATTGGGTTGTTTAATAAAGTCTAAAAAATAAATAATTGAGATTTATTATTTATGGGTGTTCAAATCTAAGAATAAATAATTTTATCTGACCCAATGAATAAGACCAAGGATAAAAAAATTTAAAAAATTATATATATTAAATTAATTACTTATTAAATTAATTAATTAATTAAAATTTAAAAAATAACATAGGATGGAACCCGTATTGATTTACGTGCAAGATAACAGAAAGATGGATACTTTCTGTTTGCACGCAGGTGGAATCTCTCTTGGGGGATCTGTTGAAATGAATATGAATTGAAGGCATTGATTGGAGGATTGGGTTGGGCATTCAATTTTCATTTCACAGATAGAAACCAAAAACCCATTTCACTGAGAAAGCTTTGGTGAAAGCTTATCAAAACCCGATCTTCAAGCATTCACCGGATGTGCTACAGGCACCCTTTCGGAAGATCAAAAGTTTCATGTGGATGAGACGCAATAGACGTTTGTAATGACGTGAGCCACTTGTCTCAAATATCCTTATACAAACATTTACACCAGTGCGAAAAAGGCCATTCAATCACAGAGGTAAATTTTTCGTTTTGATGATTTTTCCATTTTAAACCTTCAGAAATAGCATAACTTTGTTAAAACTATTACTCTTACATAGTGATTTTAAAAAAAAAATTACTGTTTTTTATGTTCAAACTTATCACTTTTATCAAATTAATTACAATAAAATCCACACCAAAAAAAAATTAATTCTTTTCTCATTCAAACTTAGCAATTTATAATTACCATCAAATTAATTTACAAAATTTACTATAGTAGGATCTATACCCACGACACCACAATTTTCCAACTTATTCTTTTGTTAGAAATAATTAACCACTTAAAATTAATTAATTAAATACTTATTTCATTAAGTATGTTTGATAATGGATAATATTAAGTACGTAATTAATTAAATGTGTTTGATAACAGATTTTTGTTATCACTTAATTAATTAAGACGTACTAAAATCCTATTATAAATTTTAAATGAATTGAAAGTTACTTAATTTTGAAGTCAAGATATGTAAAATAATCATCTAATTATTAATATTCTTCTATATTTAATCTAAATTGTAATAAAATATAGTGTCAAAATAAATTATAATTAATTCATACTTCAAATTCAATCTTCAAATTTCAAAATTCAGTCTTCGAACTTCAATTTTTAAAATTTAATACTTAAATATTCAAATTTTAATCTTCATATTTCAATAGTCGTTTGATAAAACTGAAATTTGAAGATTGAAATATGAATATTTAAGTACTAAATTCTAAAAACTGAAGTTTGAAGACTGAATTCTAAAATTTAAATTTTGAATTAATTATAATTTATTTTTATACTATATTTTATTATAACTTATATTAAATCTAAAATAATTTTAATAATTAGATGAGTATTTAACATATTCAAAATTTCAGACTTTAAGTAACTTCCAATTCACTTAAAATTTATAATAGGATTTCAGTACGTCTTAATATATTAAGTGATAATAAAAATTTGTTATCAAATACACTTAATTAATTAAGTACATAATATTATTCATTATCAAATAGAAAAATTCTAATAGGGACCAATGGTTCATTGACCAAGTGTATTAGTGACTTGTACCGTGTATAATACAAATTGTACGTACAACTCACTAATGCACTTGGTCCACCAGTCCATGGTCTATATAAGAATTTCTCTATCAAATAGGAAAAATTCTTATATGGACCAGGTCTACCGTGGACCACTGCTTTAAAGTGTTGTACTTTTTAGAAGTGTACAACTCACACTGCATGTAGTACAACACTTAAAGCATCCAGTCCATCGTGGACAAGGTCCATATAAGAATTTCCCATCAAATAGGCTTAATGAAATAAATATTTAATTAATTAAATTTAAGTGCTTAATTGAAACAAGACGTTAATCTCTCCTCTCCTAATTAATTCTATTTTTCACATGTATGCTACAACAAACTTAGCATTTAGGGACACTAATAAAATTGTTTTGAAACGCTAAATTGTGTTGTAAAATTATTTACCGACACTTATAAACGTGTCGTCACATGTGTTGCTACAAGCAGTATCGCCAAAGAAATTTAACGACAGAAGACTTTGCGTCGGTAAATTATGTTACCAATACTTTTTATATAAGCGTTTCTATATAGACCGACGTTTTTTATATAAGCGTTTCTAAATTTACCAACATTTTGCTAAAAACGTCTCTAAATTTTTCAACATTTTTTTTTTTAAATCGTCTCTAAATTTAGTACGCTTAAATTCTCTAATGTCGTTAATATAACGACATTTTATTAAAGTATCCCCCAATTAATGACACAAATTTTTTATTCTGTCTGTTTTTGTAGCTACGTTTTAAATTTATTGCGTCTCGAAATTGATGTATTATATAAATGTCCTCAAATAGCGACACATAAATACAATTCCATCCCTTTTTTTATGACACAATCAATCATAATGTCGCAAAATTTATTGACCATATTTTTGAAGCGTCCCTAAAATAACTATGATTATTTATAAATGTGTCTCTCTTTTTGTGACACTATATAAATAATGTCCTAATTTTGGCCTCACTTTTCTTTAAAGCGTCACAAAATCGATAATTATTATTTTTTATTCTTTGATAATTTTTCCAATTTAAAGTCCCATAACAAATGTTTCTTTTTACATTGTACAATAAAAAGCTGTAAAACAATGAAATTTTGAAACAAAATGAATAATGTTTATTTAAATAAATCCTATAAATTATATCAATATTTAAAAAGTCATACTCAAAAGCATTTTAGGAAATGCCTAACTACAATATAAATCAGACGAAATATAAATATTCAATTTTATTGGCAAAATATAAAAACAAAAAAGAAGCTCTTCATATTGTCTCAGATTGATGGAAAGTCCAATAGCCCTACACATCAAATAAAGAAAAAAAAATGGTAAGCATTTAATAGATTTAAATCAAATTACTAATACGGTTAATAGATACAAGGTAATTGAAATAATTTGAAAAGATATATCACTTACTTAAAGAGAATTAAAAATACTGATTACTCTAGAATATAGGCAGATTCACTAAAATTATAAGCAGCCTAAAAAAATAAAATTCACATTAGAAATTTTCTTTTATTTACTATTATTTAAATAAAAATAAGTACATATATGTGACTTACCTCAGAAAAGATTGTTTTTAAATGAGACATGTCGTTCCGAATAGAGTCTAACTCCATACGAAGATCAGCAATTTGTTTCTCATAATTATTCTTCATTACTTCGTACTCTTGCTGCATATTTTCAATCTTTGCCTCATAATTTTGATTCATGTCATACAATTCTTTTTGAAGACGTTCTACTTCAAGCTGATTTTGACATTTAAGCCGACATTTACTTCCAAACAGTTGTGTAGGAGTAACTCCTAATCCATAACCTCTAACTCTACCATATTGCTCTTCACCTAAAACTTCATTGAAGACTTCATCATCAACTTCATTTGTATTATGATTCACATTTAATGCCGCACGTTCAACAACAATGTTATTAGCTTTTTCCCTTTTAATAACAACAAATATAAAAATTAGAGTTCACACGACAATAATATACTTTAAGAATGAGTAATAACCTTTAGTTTGACAACTTTAAAAAAAAAAAGGTATTACCACAACTTCTTCAATTTGCTCATTGATAAAATTTCCATCCTTTTTCATATGAGTCATTCTGAAGAATTCTTCTCGATCTGGTTTTTTTCTATGGGTCATCTCCTGTTTTGAAAAAACATTAACCAATTTAATGCTAAGGAAGTGGAAGAAAAAATAAAATATAGACAAAAGTAAAGACACTACACTTCAATCAAAACTCACATAATCATTCATTCCTCTTGCAAAACTCTTTGAACTACTAGCATGAAGAGTTTTGTTATGGGCTCGTGATACTTTTCCCTTTTCAGAAAGATTCTGACCAAAATAAAAGTAATATATATATGTTATGCAAACTATGATAAAAGTTAAAAAAACATTTAACATAATACAAAAAGCCAATAAAATTGAGCAATGAAGGGGAAAAAATGTTACCTTTGCTTTCTCTGAAAACCAATATTGCACAAGTGTTTTCCATTGGTTTGGGATGACTCCAACTAGTACTAAATTGAATGTTTCTTCTTGAGTCTTATCTGGCAAAAAATACTTACATTTTAAATCGAATTTGTAATCCTTCCACTTTCTACCAATTGATTGAAGCACCCACTTTTGAACTTCATAATCATCAGGAATCGCAAAATATTTCTATAACATTGTAAAATAATTTAAATTAGTAAAAAAAATGTATTAAAATAGATAAAATTTAAATTTACAAAATAAAATAAGATCAAGTTTGTTTACCTTTGTCAAAAGTATTAAGTTCTCCTTGTTTTTGTTAGGCATTTTCCTCCAATTCGTCCATTCAATTGAACAAAACTCTTTTTTTCTTGCCACAGTTCCCAATCAACCACCTAAGATTCCACCACTTCTTTTAATTGGTTGACCTAACTCATTGAAGTGAACTATAATCCAATCATTATTGGGCAATGTCCACACATCTTTTAGACGTATACCTTATTTTTTCCATACATTCCCTTGATCATCTAGAGCATAATTAGTTATATTTAATATTATAAAAGTAATATTTCAAAGACAATATAATGTTGTACCCTTTGTTTCTATATCATCATAAACTTTGCTGCCTAGGTCTTCTTCTTGTACTTAAGTATCAATGAATTGGTATTCACTAGGTGGTTGAGTTTTACTATTAGAATTTGAAGCATTCATTTGAAGTGCTTCTGCTGTAAATTCGCCTTGACTGTTGTCGTTATAGTCTCTTAAACGTTTTCTTCCCATATAAAAAACCTAATAAAACAGTCAACAAGCACAAGGATTAATGGAGATATTGGATCGGGAATGGATGGAACTATATATATGGACAACAAAAGGAAGCAGTCTGTTTAGATTACACCGAGATAGAGATTGTTGGGATTTTTTGAAGATAGCTTTATCTGATTTTTGGTGGAAACATGTCCAACCTGCAAAGCAGTTGTACGAAAGTTTTGTGATCTCAGACCCCCTTGTTAAGTTAAGATCTTACAGGCTAGAGTCTAGGCATAAGTATTGTCGTTCTTTAGTCTATGCAAGTAAAGGAGTTGCTGATAACTCCAGTTTACTGATATAGGAGATTTATGGGAAATTGCAATATGATTGAAGTAGGAAACTGAAGTTATATTGTTGTTGTTATCATAAAGTAAAGAGTGCTTTTTATATGCTGAAGGAATTCTTTCTTGATGTCCAAAGTGGATGAAATTATATGTGATAGAGAAGCAAGTAACTACACTTCTGTAGGATATATCAAACAAGACTCTTCCTGGCATAAGCTAAAACATAAGTCCTAATATGTGCCCTCAGAGGTTCAGAGAAAATTCTTTAGTCGTCAAATCTGTTGTGTAGTCAGTGATTGATTTTTTATCCAAATAAATGTAATTTTTATCTATAAGTTTTGGAGGATTTCGATAAGCCTAAAGTCTCATTTTCACCAAGAAGGCAATATTGGATGAAAGCTGGATTTGGCTTTCTGAAGTTGCTGATGGAAGTTAAAAAAGAGAGAAATTTATCTCAGGTGCAAGCTTCTTCTCTACTTCTAGTGCCTCCCAGTAGCTATCTATATCAACCTTTTTTCAGCTTGATATCTTTATTAAACCTCAGTAATGATTTGTTGGTAGGCTGAGTGCCACATAGCTAGGTTTTATGTGCCTACCATTAGAGCATCGGTAAGAGGATTACATGGACGCTATCTAGTTATGAATCCTTAAGATATGGTGATACCCATATGATGCAAAAGAGTAAAAAGGTAGTGAACTTTTTGAATTGAAAAGGACATATTATTACAGGGGCCCAGTGTTGTAAAGGAACTTATAAAGTGTACATTCACATATAGAATAAGATGCATAAAAGAATCTTGATGTAACTACATTTGCATTTACCCTAAGAAGAATTTTGTCATCCCAAATTGTCATTTCAACCAACCAGATGGTTTTGGGTTTGTAAAATACATTTGCTTAGTTTTTTGTTCCACTTATATTATCTTGTTAGTTCTATGATTGTGCTTTATATCAGGGACAATCCTAAAGGTCTACTTCTTTGTAGTTCTAGTGCATGTTGATTTACTGTTTATTTTTTATTTTTTATTTTTAAAATTGTGTGGAGAAACTATTTTGTAATAATCATTTATCATGTCCTATATAACAAGAACTGAATCTAAATGAACATAAAATAGATATTGTGCTTCAAATTCTATTGCTCTGCCTTCAGTTTTATTCTTGTTACTCTTTCCCAAATTGAATATCTATATTTCTATTTTGGGTTTTCCATAATGATTTCCAATGTCTTAAAATGAATATATTATGTATCTAAATTTGTACCATTAACTTCCTTAGTATAAGGCATGTGGTACCATTAACTCATATGTCCCACGTCTAGCCTCTTAATTGTTAAGGGAAAGTTGGTAAATTTATTTGGTCAAATACACTCCAAAACTTTTATATCAAGTGAAATGTGGACATTTAATTTGGGTAGAGGGAATACAAAATAATATGTAATTTTGGTGGACTCTGATCAAGTTTGTGTTAGTATTTTTATTTGTGAGTAATGTATCATGCAGTGACTGATTATAGTAACCAAAGGAATTTATATTTGAGGATCATTGAACTTGAATAAGCTATATATTCTAATAATAGTATAGCCATAAAAACAAGAACTTGTGGGCAAGTCATATATTTTATATGATTTTCCTGATAGCTATTGACCTTATTCAACTCTTCAATCTTCATAGCTAGATATGGCTTTTAACTAGACATGCAGAATGAAACATTTGGAGATCTTAATGTTGGATTTTGTTTCACAGATTTTGGAGGATAAGGCTGACCTATCTCGTTGGTCACTCAAATACAAAGCATTTGGGTAAGATATTAAATATTCTTGGCTTGCTCAAAATATGCAGGTAAAAATGAAAGGGAAAGCTTTTTCCTCTTTTTATTGTTTAATTTTCTATGATAGGATGTCTATTTGGGAACATCCATCTTGTAGCCTATCCCAAACCAGAAAATCCACTAGAGATCTCTTGAGGGTCTTCTTACCAGGTAACAAAATCGGGTAGACAAACCCAATCACATGGAGAATTAACCTTTTTTAACTTCTTTTGCCCCAAATATGCAATGATCTTTGAAAAAAATGGCCTTTTTCAATGCTTTTAGTCTTGTTTTAATAAAATCTGATATGTCATGAGCAAGATATTACTCACCTGCCACTTGTTCAAGCAATTGCCATTTATTTTCCGTCTTAATTGCCGTCTTTCCATGCAATTTGTCTCATCCATGAATGACTTTTTTCTACCCTCTCATGTAAGTCTATTAACAACCAACCAAAATAACAACTAATTTCTCTCGTCCAAGTCTAGTAAGCAGGAAAACCATAATAACAACCAATTCAATGTCCCCCTCTTCCACCGCCCCCCACCCCCAACCCTCCCCCCCCAAAAAAAACTAAGTTACCAAAACCATCCAAATATTGTGATGATCGTACAGGAAAACAATCCAACTATTCAACAGAAATATTAAAGATTTTAAGATTATCAAATAGTAAAGAAAACACAAAAATTCAACCTCTAACAGAGAACATTCAAATGGGTTGTGATTATTAACTTGTTTGAGCCTTCAATGGGTGGTAGATGGTGTGATGGCGGCAAGATGCAGGGACGATCCACAAAGCTAAGGTCAAAAGATAGATATGAATACTAGAACCAGGAGTCTTAGTGGAAAACTAATTAGTATTAGTGGGAAAAAATTTTAACTTTACTATTTTAAGAGAATAAAATTTTAAATTGATATTTTCATATCTTTAGAGAATATCATTTAGGAAGGAAATATGTATGTATGTATGTATGTATGTATGTATGTATGTATGTATGTATGTATGTATGTATGTATGTATGTATGTATGTATGTATGTATGTATGTATGTATGTATGTATGTATGTATGTATGTATGTATGTATGTATGTATGTATGTATGTATGTATGTATGTATGTTTAAGAGGAAAATACAAATTTTGCCAAATAATACTAATAACAATCATAGAGAGTAGTTTTGTCCTCTTAAAAAAAAAAAGCTGAAAATGTAGTTTGAAAAAGTAATTCAATCATGCGAAAAATAATTAAAACAGCGACAATTATTATTATTATTTATTTTTTTTTTTTGGATTTCTAAGTGCTCTTAGAATGTCCTGAGAATTTTGTTTACTTTAAGTCCTGGAAATACTTTGATGGTTCTTAGAATGTAGCCTCGTTTTCAGAATAAGCATAGTATGATTTTTGTTTCAAACGGTGCAGGCGTTGTCGTTCGCTTCGAGTGTGTTTCTTGTGGGAACACTGCACAAACAAATGGTTACAGTGAGAGCAAGAACATGGTTCAAGTGCCACGAAATGATAGGAGCATCATAGTTTTTTTTTTTTTTTCTTCCATTTAATTTCTTGTCTCTACAATTGTGTTCATTCCTCTGTTTCCTGGATGTTAATGCATACTTATCCTTTGGTGAATGTGCATGGTTCAAGTTGAATGGAAGCAAAATTTTCTATAGAAGATTGTCATTCCTCATGCATCTTTAATTTCATCGTCAAAGACGAAACTTCAAATGCAAGAATTTGTCCACAAACAAAACCACTTGCTCTTGCAACATAATAAAGAAGACCACAAAACAGAAACTTGCCCCCACTGCACGTTAGTTCTAATTCAAGCATCTTCACTACATTGAATATACTATGAAAAATATCCTAAATAAACAAATGTCAATTCACAGTCAAAGGAAACATCAAACTGAAAAAGCTGGCAGATTTGTTTTCAAACGCTGTTCATCGAGTTCTTCTATCTTCTTCTTCAAAGCATTGAGCTCACAATTCAGTAACATGTTTTTGTCACTATACTGCCTGAGTTTCTTTTGATAGATTCTTTTGACTTCGCCCCTATTTTAAGAGTTTGCTACAAAGGTGTGACATAGGATAATGTTAAACAGGATACTAACAACGATAACAATAACAGAGAAGCTAAGAAGATTTTCCAGCTAAAAAAAAGGGGATAGGATAAAGATGAATGTCATCTGCAGCAGAAGATAGCAAAAAATGGTTTGTTAGTCTGTAAATGAATAAAGAAAGCAATCACATAAGAATATTCTCACATAGAAAAGAATGAGCCCAAACATGAAGAATAAGGGACACAAACATCTAAGAAAAACTTTGAATGAAATTGTACATGTAAGATGCTCATCTGATCATCAAGCACTCAACGACCAACTAATTTTTGTTACAGTTAACAGCATAGTTCAACAAAACCTCCATTTCTTACTAATTGAAGGAATTGTGATGCACTCAAAACCTCTAAGAAACTGTTTCCAAACAAAGAGGAGATGCACCAGAAAACAACTTCACTAGAAAGCTCTAAATGCCAGGAAAAACTACAATTTCTGTGATAGAAGCTCGCGTGTGCGATAGAGAACCTTACCACTATTGATCCAATTCTTCTCAAGATTTCCAGCTCTCCCACTTTCTTGCATCTCATCATGGAAAGCAGACACAATTAAGTAAATTGAAGTCCTCAAAATATCAGCCATTGCATATGCTTTAATATACAATGGATGACTATTTCTCCTTCTCCTGGTGAAACCCACAGCTAAATCTCTGGTTCCAGCTATTGGGGCCCATCTAATTGCAATAGGACTCACACTACCATATGGATATTGTAAGTTAGTTTTCTTCCCCATCAAAGTTTCAACAGCCAATAAAGCAGACAGCAACATTGAAATAACAGCAGCATTGCTACTAGACAACTGAGCAACACCCAATCGGTCCTCGTTATATGAACGTGCAGTCAGTGAAGATACAATCCGAGCACACCAAGCACAAAGCTGCAAATAATTAAGTTCAGTTAGATATTACAAGAAAGATATAAATCCTACAACAGTTCTATGTATGGAGTTTCTACTTCCTTAGTATCATCAATTTGTAGGCAACATAGTAATATTGGCATCATATTCAAGTTGTACAAAAGGCTCAGTGTGTTTAACAAAGTTCACTTTTCTCTTTGTATAGCAAAACTAATTTTTATCACTATGTTGTTTTTGAAATATGGAGAAAAACATGCCGAGTTAACAACATAGTTCAGCATAGTTTAGCATTTGTACCAATATCATGCATAGTTCAGCATTTGTAACAAAGTGAACCTGTGTTAGGATTCTTTAGTTTATTTAAACAAAAGTCAACCATGATTCAACAAATTCCATAAAATTAGTAGCTCTTGCACAGAACTTCCAACCACAGAGAGAGAGAGAGAGAGAGAGTCATCGTACAATTTAGAAGCATCAAAACACTGATTTTGGCAAGGAATTCCAATTCGATGCTTCCTTTTTCCAATTGAGTTGAAAAATTTTTCTCAACTTCTTGGAAAATGGGAATCACTTGTAAAGGGAAAAAATGCCTTAACACCATAAAAAGAAACCAAGACATATTGCATAGTCGCCTGTGCAAGAGTGCATATTCTTGTGACATGAGTTGTTTAAAAAAATCTTCACACGTGAATAAAAGCTCATAGATAGAACATAGCTGATCCTAGTCCACATAAAATAAACATATGCAAACAAACTTTTCTTTTCTCCTTTTACTCCTCATCTTGCCCCTAGCTCGTTTTGTCTCCGAAATGATGTAATGCAAATTTCGTGTAATGCAAATCGTATTGCTTCTGCATGCACTGAATCAAACAACAATATCCACAAAGCTACCCCGTATAGGGGATAAGGATCCTATCATAAAATAATACAACAAGAACAACTAGAATGAAAAACAACTTCAATCAAAATCTATACAAATAGTATGAACATGTAGCCAAAAAATTTCAAATCAAGCCAATATCTGTAATGAATTTATCCAAGGTCTAACATGTGAGAGAGAGACCAACTTTGAAACCTTGTAAATTTTAATGAAACTCAAAAGCAAAACAAAGACATCAGACAACTAAATACTACACAAAAAAACACATACATGCATAAACACCTTCAATTAGATTCATAAGAATATCTAATTGATTGGGGAGATATTATTCATTTAAAGTAAAAGAGATAGAAGAGATATACTTCAATAACTTTGGTACCATTACTGTAACCAAACAACAATCCTTGTTCAATTTGTGTCAACAACTTGTTAATTATCTTCCAGATCATATCCAGCGAAATGGTTAGTTAAAGTAATATGGCTCACCACAGTTCATGATGTAATGCCTACTAGTATGGGAACTGACTCTGCAATTAGAAGTCCATAAAGCATAAAAAAGTTGCCTATTGAATCTTGATTGTCACTTACAGCAATAGCAGGGGTGTGGTTAGACGTGAGATCCTTTGAAATATGCTCAAATATCGTTTTGTCCATCAGCATCCTCTGTAGCCCAAGTGGTCTGTTGGTTAACATCAGTAGTTACATCCAAATTATGAGGTATGCAGGCAGTGTAAACATCATCATCCTCTTTATGTGAACCAATCCCCATCTCATATAAATCTCTTGATTTTGTGTGAATCACTTGGAACCATTCAGTATGCTTTGGATCGTGTACATAAAATACCTATTTTGCTTGAGAGGAGAATACAAAAGGATCATCTTGCAAAGAGGTTCCTGTATGGATTAGTTTGGAGAAGTTGACCAAAGTGCAACCATTTACATCTTTTTTAAACCCCTTGGTGACTTGACATCAAACCAACCACATTTAAACATCACAATTTTGAAAATTTTATAATAATCTAATTCAATGATGTCATTTAGAACCCCATAATAAGAAACCCTATCAACCTCTACAACCACTCCACTATTTTGAGTTTTTCTTAATCTTTCACGATTTATTGTATGGAATCTAAAGCCATTTATAACAAAGCCAGAAAATCGTTTATTGATATTGTTTGGGCCTCTAGCAATGGCTATTATCTCTTCAGAAGCATTGCTCTCGATCATCTTTGGCACCTAATATTTCATATTCAAATAATGTAAGAAAAATATAAAACTTGTAGATGTAAATTAACCGTAAATGTATTAATTTTCTAAAGTCACTCACCTAGTTTAAGAGCTATTCTGGAAATTTCTCCAACAACCACTTTTGTTCAATGCGTTGGTTAGATCGATTTGGACGATATCCTCTTCTTTGTGCAGCAAAAAATTCACCGCAACAAGTTTGAAATATTAGTAAGCAAATATTCAAAATAAAAATTCAGTGTGTTTTACTTGACTGACCTACAATATGGCGATATATGATCATAGTGAAGCAACACATAACGATGGACTTGTGCTAAGGCCATTTCATCAAGAACAATGTTATCTACTTTTCCCAAAATTCATCCTCTACTAGCAAAACAAGTAATTTTCAATATCATCAATAGGATCAAAATTTCTTTAGGGATGATTGAACATTGTCTCAACTCCACCAAGATATCTAGAACAAAAACCAAACATTCCTCTGCCATATAACCTTCTGCGATAGAACCCTCTGGTTGTGCTCTGTTTCGTACATGTGATTTTAGACAAACCAAGTTCCTAGATTAAATTAAAATTCAGCAGTCACAAGTATTACTAGTTGTAATCTTAAAAGTAATTGGTTTTGAAATATTTGTAATGAAAAAATAAATTGACTAACCTCTCTATAGGGAACATCCATCTCGTATTGTACATGACCTCCAAGTTTTACTTCGCAACAAGATGTACGGTCAAATGAACCATAATGGTAAAAAAACTTGGAGGAAAAATCTTCTCCAACTGACAAAGTGTTAAAGCCACTCTTGCTTCCAATTCATCAATCTTATATAGATCCAAGGTTTTACAATATAACTCCTTAAAAAATAATGATAACTCAGAGACAATTGAAACAACTTGAGGTGGCATGCATGCGCTTGCAGGTATAGGAAGAATATCCTGCATCAGAATATGACCATCATGACTTTTCACATTTGAAATTTTTCGCTCCTTCAAGTTTATACAACTTGAGATATTTGATGCAAAACCATCAGGAACCTTCAAATTCTTCAAAACCGTTAGGAAAAGCTCTTTTTCTTTTGAATTCATTGTGTAACAAGCTGGAGGGTAACAAATCTCATTATTATCATTATGGAAGGGATGAAGATCATGTCTAATACCCATATCAACTAAATCAAGTCTTGTTTTGTAGTTGTCTTTGGTCTTACCATCAAGATTCAATAAGGTACCAATCAAGTTATCACAAACATTTTTCTCAATATGCATGACATCTAAATTATGATGAAGGAGATTGAATTACAATAAGGAAGATCAAAGAAGATGCTCCGTTTTTTCCATAAACAATGAGGTACTGCAATTGTAGATCCTTGACATCTATCTAAATCTTCAACAAAATTATTAGCATCTTTAAATATTCCTACTTCATTATTAACACTAGATTGCTCAACATTTGATTGACTAATTCTGGAGCTATCAGCTTCTTCCCTAGCTTGTTTATTATTTAATTTTAATGTTTTCCCATAACACAAAGGAACACCATCCAACTGTCTTAATATTTCAGTCTCAAAAATCGGTAATGGTGTTGAGCGTAACTCTTCAGTGCCATCAAATTCATCTTTCCTGAATCTATATGGATGATCATGATCCAACCATCGTTGATGACCTATGTAACAAAATTTTCACCCATTACGTAACCACCTAGAATTAGTGAATTCCCCACAAGATGGACAAGCTACACGTCCTTTAGTGCTCCAACCTGATAAATTGGCATATGCAGGAAAATCATTAATTGTCCACAAAAGCGCTGCTCATAACTTGAAGAATTCATTACCACCTGCATCAAATGCATCCACACCATACCATAATTGCTTCAGTTCTCCTATTAAAGGTTGTAAAAAGACATCGATATCATTTCCTGGTCCTTTTTCTCTAGGAATAACCATGGACAATATTAACGATGACTATTTCATGCATACCCAAGGTTCCATGTTATATGGAACTAATACAACTGGCCAAGTGCTATATGTGGTACTCATAGTTCTAAAAGGATTAAAACCATCACTGGCTAGGCCAAGCCTCAGACTACGAGGATTAGCTGTGAATTCAGGATATCTCTGGTCAAAGTCTTTCCATGCTAAACCATCTACTGAGTACCTTAACTTCCCATCTTTGTTCCTTCCATCAGCATGCCACCTCATGGAAAAAGTAGTTTTGGAAGACATATAAAGTCTTTTCAGCCTTGGTATCAAAGGAAAATAAAGTAAGACTTTGGCTGGTTTTTTCTTCCTATATTTGTCAATCTCTTCGTCCATTGAGTCACTTTTATTCATCATCCACCTAGGGGATAAACATATATTACAAGATTCTTTATTTTCGTTGTCACCCTAATACAAGATACAATCATTCGGACAAGCATCAATTTTTTGGTAACCCAATCCTAAGTCTCTGATTATTTTTTTAGCTTCATAATAAGAGGATGGTAATGAAATGCCACATGGGAATGCTTCAATCAATAGCTCTATTAACATGGTAAAAGATTTCGCAGACCAACAATTCAAACACTTAACATGATATAATCTCAATATGAATGATATTCTTGAAAACTTTTTACAACCTGGATATAATTCCTGATCACAATCTTGCAATAGGTTTTCGAATCGAATTCTATCATCATTTGAAGGTGGTGAGCCATTAGGCGGATTGTCATGTATATGATCTTCAGAATGTTGCATATCGGTGCGTGGACTCCTTGCTGCATATGCTTCATTATTAGCATGCGAGCTCTCATTATTTTCTTGTTCTGGTAGAATTCCTAATGCATCTTGAAGAAGTCCTCACATTTCATATTCCCCGTCCAATCTTGATGCCACACTACTAATAGTTGGATTAACCGAATTAGGTTGTTCATTTGAGGATGAAAAAATGGATTCTCCATGAAATAACCAGTTATCATAACCCTCTATTATACCATTCCATAACAAGTGCTCACGAATGGTTTTTGAATCCATTGAGAACCTATTAAAACATTTCCTACATGGACAATAAATTGCTCCATTGGTGGCTGCTTTCTCAAGTGCAAATTTGATAAAATTATTAACTCCATCAAAATAACATCTGCTCGATCTAGGCTCCTTCATCCAACTCTTATCCATTTGAGCATATGCTATCTGATTATTCCATGTACACATATCCATAGATAAGGCAAGTGAAATTGTTCAGTAACAAAAGAACTGAAGATACCCAATATGCATCCACTACAAAGTGATGTTTATAAGCAAATATACAAAGGGAGGAGGGAGGAGAGGGAGATGAGGTGGGAAAGCATCTGAAGAATAGAGGAGTTTATCTCTCTTCATCTCCTAACAAGTTTTGCTTGCTACAGTATACCAATTTCCTAGAACAAATGCAAGAAGTGATGCAGATGCAGATGCAGGTAAAGGACAATCGGAAGAATCAGTAGGTGTCAGAAAAGATACAATTTCTCCTACATATTCAATTGACAAAGAAGAGACAAAAATGTTCGTTTAACCTAAGTGATTAGGCTATTAATGTGAGAGATTTATTAGTTGGATGGATGATCAAAGTCTCATGAGACGCCATTAATTATATTGACTAAAGAGACAAGTATTCATAAAATGGGAGGCCCTAGCAGAAATCATCTCAAAGGCAAACGTGGGAGTATATGTCAGATAAGGTGTTAGCACTGATATTCTTCATCATATGCCAGAAAACATGAACCAAGAACATATGAATGGATCTCTGAATCTTTCTCCCAACTATTTCAGTTGGAATTGCTCAGGAAAAACCATTTGAAGGCTGCATTTTAGGGGGAATGTACTTGTGAAAACAAAGCATCCAAAAGGTCCCTTGCAGTTTCTAATTGAGAGGAAAAAAAACTACAGCTGTGATTAAATATTGGAACATTTTATATATACAAACCATATCCATATTGTACGATTCTCGACCTTAAGACAAGAAAGTTGAGGTAATGGTATTGTTTGATGTAATAAAGTCCCTTCTGTTATACACTCACAAAGAGTAAAACAATCCACATCAAGTTTGCCTAATTTTATTAGCACCAAGTCACAGTAATTTAGCCCCTAATAACAAAGGAAATCACAAATACAAAAAACACCAAAATTACTTCAAGATTACTACAATGCATATCAAGACACTAAAAATTGTCGAAATTGCTGACAGGCCACCAAGAACACATAAAATGGAGAAATTCTTTTCATCTTTTTGGCCAAGAATTGAGGTTGTCCAACCCCTTATAATAAGGAAAGGTATGTCAAAATTTCATACAATCAATCATAGGGAAAAATTAATAAATCTTGGATGCAGTATATTTAGGGAGAAGAACATTTGAGGAACAGAAATTTTGAGGCAAAAGCAACTTCAAAAGATGGGACAAGAATGAAACATAAAACCGTATTCCCATCTGGTTTGTTTTCATAAATTACTGAAATTCTCATCTAAAACTTTAAGACACAAAGTTCTACCAATTTCATCTGAATGAAGCTCTTTTATTCTCTTTGAATTCCGTTTGTCATTCATCCAGAGAAATCCAAAAAGCAAAAACAAAAAACCTTCATAGTAGCAATTTTTTCAGAGGACAGAAAAGTGACGAAACAATAATGTGTATTTAAAAACCACATATTTTCCAACAAATCTACACATTTAACTAAACCCATCATCGCCAGCACCAAAAACCTTGTGAAACAGAACTAAACTTCCTCTAGGAAAAAGGGCAAAATATTTGGCTCAAAGACTTCCCACAAACTCTCACAGACAGGAGGATCTCAATACAATGAATGCCAAAGTTATCCTTCTTTAGAACAATAAAGTTATGCTCCACATAGTTATGAAACACAGAAAGCTCAAACCCAAAAACAACCACTTCATAATCAGAAACTCAGAAACCCAAAAACACAGAAACGCAGCACCCTCAAATCAGAAATATAGAAACCTCAAACCAAAAACGCACATAATAATTGAACTATGCAAGAGATGTTGATTGGAGTTAAAACTCTCTAACACTCTGCAATTCTAAGCTCCAACAACTTTTCAAAGAAACCCAGAAACACAGAAAGCTCAAACCCAGAAACAGCCACTTCATAATCAGAAACTCAGAAACCCAAAAACACAGAAACACAGAAACACAAATAAAAAACACACAAAGCTCAAATCAAAAACACTAAAAGAAAGCAGAGGTATGCTATTCTAAATGTTCATATCACTGGCACATTATCTATCAGAATTAGAAACACAGCAAGCTCAAATCAGAAAAATGAGTAAAACCTGATTTCGTATTCACCAAGGCATCACCCAATAGTTATGGGCCAACAACCTGCCGATTCCAGTAGTGATGGTGGTGGTAATGATGCCATTTTTACTTCTATGACAGTTGCAACGCCGGCGCAAACAACTAGTGATGGATCGGCGGTGGTGATAGGGGCGTGAGAGAGGGAGACAGGGAAAGCGGCAGCCATGAAACTCATACCTATGGTTCTAAAATTCTATATTGTTAACGATTACAAAAATATTTCACAAACGACTCACTCAATATCTTCATTTGGAGACATTTATGGATTGTAGGTTTTTAAAAAATTATGACAATTATTTTTAAAATGTTCTTAAAATTTTAAATGAAACACTTTTATAAATTTTAAATTTAAAATCCTATTAGTAAACATGACTAAATTGTTACTTTTTCAATAAAAATGTAGAAAATATTTTTATATTCAAACATTTTTTTTCAAATATCGAGTATATATAGAATATGTCGACACTTTTATTTTATGTCGCAAAATATTTAATTATTTAATATTTTATATTAAATATCGAGAATATTTATATTATGGTGACGTTTTTAATTAATATTGGTCAAAAAAATCGTTTTCAATAAGGACAATTAATTTTAAAGTGTCCTTATAATTTTGAAATCAACCACACTTATATCAAAAAAGCGTCGTCATTATTTGATATTATTTAATTAAATGATATTATTTTTAAATAGTGTAAGAATTTTTTTTAACATTACAACACATTTTCATTAATGTTGGGAAAAATATATAACATGTCGATGCTTGAATTAAAAAGTGACGTGTTATTTTTTATTTGTCGACATGTTATTCTAAACATCTGGAATATCATTATTATAGGGACACTTTTAAATAATGTCGATAAAAATATTCCTTTTGAAATTAGACAATTAATTTTGAAACGTCTCTGTAATTTTGAATGAGATGACACTTACATCAAAAAGCGTCGTCGTTATTTGATATTATTTAATTAGATGTTACTTTTTAAAAATGTGTCAGAAATTATTTTAATATTATGACGCATTTCATTAATGTCGGGGGAAAAATATAACATGTGGACGCTTAAATTTAAAAATGACTCGATATTTTATTCTAAACGTTGAGAATATCATTATTATAGGGATACTTTTAATTAATGACGTAAAAAAAGTGTAGTTAGAAAGACTTTTGTTGTAGTGGTAGTGATTGATTAATGCATAAGACTAGTTCGAAATGGTTAGAGATGGTTAGAGTAGAGAAATGGACCAAGAGTCTTATGTATAGAGATAGAGTAATCCTCCTACAATAAAGAAAAATTCTAACATGGACCAGTGGTTCATGGATTAAGTGCATTAGTGATTTGTACCGCGTGCAAAACAAATTGCACAGTACAACTCACTAATACACTTAATCTATCGATTCATGATTCATGTAAAAATTGCTCCCTACATAAACCAAAAACTATTCATTTTTCCTTGTAAAATATGTACACATCCTTAATAGATAATAAAATTAGTATTCTGTTGTGAATTTGATTCAAAATAGAATCAGTAAATATAAAAAATAAAGTACAGATACTAGAAGAGGAGAGAAGAGAGAGAATCGTTTAGATACGATTTCATTGATTGTTCGTTTGTTTACATATGACCCCTATTTATACAGGTTTCGATATAGAATTTGAAAGGTTACAGAATCTGAAAGGTTAAGAAATAAATTTAATAACCTTAAAAAAACGAACGGTCACAGTATACGAACAGTCACATTATCTTCAAGAAAATGAACAGCCACTTATTATTGTTAAGAATATGAATAGTCATTCATAACACTCCCCATTAGATGTTCATTTTTAACCATTTCGAAAAATGCCTCGTTAAAAACCTTCATAGGAAAAATCTTGTGGGATAAAAACCTAGTGAAGGAAAAGAGTACACTTCCCGTTCTGGAGGGAATACTGCCTCATTAAAAACCTGACTAAGAAAAAACTCAGTAGGAAAAACTCTTAGTTAGGGAAAAAGAGTACAGTATACATACTCCCCCTCTTAATAACATCTTCAAGATGACTTTATGTATACTGTACTCTTTTTCCCTAACAGATTTACTCACTAAGGCATTACCGACGCATTCCAATTTTATGGACTAATTTTTCAAATGAAGCAGTCGGCAATGCCTTAGTGAGTAAATCTGTCAGATTAACACATGATCGAATCTATTGCACATCTATTTCACCTCTCTTCTGGAGTTCGTGAGTAAAGAAAAATTTTAGTGAAATATGTTTTGTCCCATCTCCTTTAATATATCCACCTCTTAATTGAGCCATACAAGCTGCATTATCTTCATAAAAAGGTATTGGAATTTCCTTTTCAGAAGGTAATCCACAATTTTTTCGGATATAATGGATCATTGATCTCAACCACACACATTCTCGGCTTGCCTCGTGAATAGCTATAATTTCAATATGATTAGAAGAAGTAGCTGCTATAGATTGTTTTGTAAAGTGCTATGATATAGCAGTACCACCACATGTAAATAAATAACCAGTTTGAGAACGTACTTTTATGTAGATTGGATAGATAACCAGCATCAGCATATCCAATCAACATTGGACTGGTTCTATTTGAATAAAATAATCCTAGATCCATTGTCCCTTAGAGATATCTTAGGACATGTTTAATCCCATTCCAATGTCGATGTGTTGGGGAATAACTGAATCTTACTAATAAATTCACAGAAAATGCTATATCAGGTCTAGTATTATTAGCAAGGTACGTCAATGCACCAATTGCATTGAGATGTGGTACTTCAGGACTAAGTAGTTCTTCATTATCTTCCCAAGGTTGAAAATGATCTTTATTTATATCTAATGACCTCACGACCATTGGAGAACTTAATGGATGTGCTTTATCCATGTAAAACATTTTAAGAATTTTTGTTGTGTATGTTGATTGATGAATAAAAATACCATCTTCCAGATGCTCAATTTGTAAACCAAGACAAAACTTGATTCTGCCAAAATCCTTGACTTCAAATTCTTGCTTCAGGCTATTTCTTGCCTTTTGGAGTTCTTGTAGAGTTCAAATAAGGTTAATATCATCAACATATATCGCAAGTATTACAAAACCAAATCTAGATTTCTTAATACAAATACATGGACATAGTGGATCATTTTTATATCCTGATTTCAATAAATATTCACTAAGACGATTATACCACATGCGTCCAGACTGCTTTAAGCCATATAATGACTTTTGTAATCGAATGAAATAATTTCCATGAGGGTTAGAATTATATGCTTCAGGCATACTAAATTCTTCTGGGATTTTCATATAAATATCATCATCAAGGTTCCCATATAAATAAGCAGTCACAACATTCATTAGACGCATGTCAATCTTTTTACGTACTACTAGACTCACAAGGTATCGGAGTGTAATTACATCCACCATAGGTGAATATGTTTAATCGTAATCGATACCCAGTTTCTGTAAAAAACCTTGTACCACAAGTCGTGCTTTATATCTTACGACTTCATTATTTTCATTTCGCTTTCGCACAAATACCCATTTATAACCAATGGGTTTTATGCCTTCTGGTGTTCGGACTACAGGTCCAAAAACCTCACGCTTTGCAAGTGAGTTTAACTCCGATTGAATCGTATCTTTCCATTTTGACCAATCATTTCTATGACGACATTCTTCAACTGATGTTGATTCAGGATCCTCATTATCTTTTAACACTTCAAGTGCTATATTGTATGTAAAAATATGATCAACAGTTATTTCTGTCCGATTCCAACTTTTGTCAGAAGTTATATAATTAATGGACATCTCACTATTCCGTTCACTATTTTCAGATATTTGAATCTTTTCATCAGTTTCTACTTGATCCTTTTTTCTTAATTCTTCAATTGGATCATTCTAATCATTTAATCATCTTTTCTTTCGAGAATTTTTATCTTTTGAACCAATGGGTCATCCACGTTTCTGACGTGTTTTTGATTCAGTAGCTATAGGAATTGTATTTTGTCCTGTTGGGACTTCTATCCAAATATGAGCATCTATAGCTGGAATATGCGATTTAGTTACCCTTGTAGAGTCCGCAAAAGAATCTGGCAGTTGATTTGCAAGTCTTTGCAAATGAATGATCTTTTGAACTTCTAGTTCACTTGCGCTTGTGCGCGGATCTAAATAATTCAATGATGTTGTCCAGGCAAGCTCCTTTTTATGTGGTTTATGTTCTCCCCTTAATTTAGGAAACAAAGTTTCATCAAAATGACAATCAGCAAATCTTGTTGTGAATACGTTACCTGTCAATGGTTCAACGTATCTGATTATAGAGGAAGAATCATATCCAACATATATCCCCAATATTCTTTGAGGGCCCATTTTGGTACGTTGATTTGGGACTATTGGTACATATACAGCACACTCAAAAATTCTCAAATGAGTAATATTTGGCTCAGAACCAAAAGCCAATTGTAAGGGAGAAAATTTGTGATAATTTGTTGGCCTTATGCGCACAAGTGTTGCAGCATGCAAAATAGCATGTCCCAAGCAGTTGTAGGGAAATTTGTTCTCATTAATAACGGTCTAACAATTAATTGTAACCGTTTAATGAATGATTCAGCTAGACCATTCTGAGTATGAACATGAGCTACTGGATGTTCAATAGTAATGCCAATTGACATGCAATAAGCATCAAAGACTTGGGAGGAATATTCTCCAACATTATCTAGACAGATCCTTTTGATAGGATAATCTGAAAATTGTGCTCTTAAGCGAATTATTTGGGTAAGCAATCTCGCAAATGCCAAGTTGCAAGTTGATAATAAACTGACATGCGACCATCGGATCGATGCTCAATTAAAATTATAAAGTATCTGAATTGCCCACATGGTGGATTAATTAGTCCACATATATCACCATGAGTTCTTTTTAGAAATACTGGAGACTCAAACTCCACTTTTGTTGGAGATGATTTAACAACCAATTTCCCTTGAGAACATGCAGCACATGAAAATTTATCAGATGTCAAAATCCTTTGACTTTTCAAAGGATGACCATGCGTATTTTCAATTATCCTTCGCATCATATTAGCTCCTGAATGACCCAAACGGTCATGCCAAATGATAAATGTTGCAGGATCAGTAAACTTCTAATTTACTGAATGATGCACTTCAATTGCATGAATTTTTGTGCTATATAGGTCAGATGAAAGAGATTATAGCTTTTCTAATAAAGATTTCTTATCCGACATTATTTGAGTAATACAGAGATACTCAAAACTATTTTCTTCTATTGTTTCAATGTGATATCCATTTCGGCGAATATTTTTAAAGCTTAATAAATTTCTGCGAGATTTGGAAGAAAATAACGCTTTAGGAATAACAACATTTGTTCCTCCGGGAAATACAATATTAGCTCTTCTGGAGCCTTCAATCAACTTTACACTACCACTTATAGTATTAACATTTGTTTCTCCCATTTGCAGGTAAGAGAAATATTTTCTATCTTTCAATATGGTGTATGTTATACCACTATCAATCAGGCATACATCTTCAATGCCACTTGTGTATCCAGTAAGCGGAATAATAGCCATCTGGGCATAACAAAATATTTATAAATTTAAATATTCAAACAATAAAACTTTAAACGTTAATTACTATTACAATACCAAAAAATATATATATAAAACAAAAAGAAACATATTAAAAGTAAACTTCTAATTCTTTTGGACATTTCCATCACCAATCAAATGCTCAATTCTTTCTTTACGATGCTCAAAGAAATTAGTCACGTCCAAATGAGTTATATCAACATCAACATCGTCAAGGTTGATATCATCATCATCATGAAGAGAATGTTGTAGAGCAAAATTTGCTTCAACATTTTTGCCTTTCTTCTCAATAGACGCCTGATACAGATCAACAAGGTGTTTTGCAGTACGACAGGTACGGGACCAATGACCTTTTATGCCACATCGATAACATTTATCTTCATAATTTTTAGGAACAACATCATTTCCTTTTCCTTTCACGTTAGTCTTTGGCCATTTCTGGTGGTTGTCATTATTTATCGTAACTTTGTTTTGATTGTTGCGATCATAATGAATATTTTTATCACGACCATATATATGTCCACGGCCACGGCCATATCCACGACCACACGACCTCTTCCAGGGCCAAAATTACGAGTTCTAACATCATTCACTTCTGGGAATGGAGTAGAACTTGTTGGTCGAGCTTCATGATTTTTCATTAATAACTCATTATTTTGCTCAACTACGAGAAGACAAGATATTAATTCTGCATACTTTTTGAATCCCTTTTCTCGATATTGCTACTGCAAGAGCACATTCGAGGCATGAAAAGTAGAGAAAGTTTTTTCTAACATATCCTCATCAGTAATATTTTCTCCACACAGTTTTAACTGTGAGTTAATTTTAAAAATAGCAAAATTATACTCACTAACAGATTTAAAATCTTGTAATCGCAAGTGCATCCAATCATATCGTGCCTTTGGAAGGACGACCATCTTCTGGTGATCAAACCTTTCTTTTAAATTAGTCCACAAAATAAATGGATTTTTCACGGTAAGGTATTCAACCTTTAAGTCATCATGAAGGTGATGGCGGAGGAAAATTATAGCTTTAGCATCATTTTGTGATGATGATGGATTTCCTTCTACAATGGTATTTGCCAGACCCATTGCAGCTAAATGCATTTCAACATCTAGTGTCCAAGATAAATAATTTTTTCCAGTAATATCAAGAGCGGCAAACTCAAGTTTGGTGAGATTTGCCATGTGAATACAAAAGCAAATAGGAAAAGTACTTACCTTCCTCTTTTGTTATAGCCCGTGATGATAACCTTTAGTAAAACAGCTTTCGCTAGAGTCTCGTGCTGATAACGTGTTGTGAATTGATTCAAAATAGAATCAAAAATAAAGTAAAGATATTAGAAGAGGAGAGAAGAGAGAGAATCGTTTAGATACGATTCCATTGATTGTTCGTTTGTTTACATATGACTCCTATTTATAGAGGTTTCGATATAAAATCTGAAAGGTTACAGAATCTGAAAGGTTAAGAAATAAATTTAATAACCTTAAAAAATGAACTGTCACAATATACGAATAGTCACATTATCTTCAAGAAAATGAACAGCCTCTTACTATTTTTAAGAATATGAATAGTCATTCATAACATATTCCTTTAATTAGGTAATATAACTTTGATTATAATACCTTGTCACTTTTTACATCCATAACTTATATATACTACATATTTATAATCATGGTATGTTGGTTGCAATTTTAAATAGTTATAACGATTACAATTCGAACATTTTCATATAAAAAAATAATCAAAATCAAAGCTGAGATTGTTGCGCTTTTTGGTTTTTTTTCTTTTCCCCTCCAAAACCACCAAATTGGTGGGGAGTTATCGGAGGACTTGATTTTCTGCACTTATGGTGGTTTCCACGAGCGGTTAGAAGGGGAATCCTATCGGGGATTCACTGCTGTTTTTTTGGACCCTGTGAAAGGAAAGGAACTTGGTTGTTGTGGAAGCCGTCGGTTGCAAAAATCTACTCTTAATTTTCTTTTTCATTTGTCTAAGTTTGTCCACTTGGCGAAACAGAAGACATGAGGAAGGATTTTTCTATAATACTAATCACTACAGGAAAAATCGCGATTTACGCGCAAACGTGCGACTTAACGAGGAAACCGTCGCTATTTGCGATGGTTTTGGGAGGGCAAAAAAATTTGTTGCTATTTGCGATGGTTTTGCTGACGAATATTTTTGGTCAAACTTCGCCAAAAGAGCAAATTTACGACCGTTTTGCGACGAAAAATATTGACCCTCGCAAATTGCAACGGTTTTGCGAGGGTCGACTTTGTGCTCTCGCAAAACCGTCGCAAATTTGCGAGGGTTTTGTGAGGGCTAACTGTTAGACCCTCGCAAAACCCTCGCAAATGCGACGGTTTTGCGAGGAGCAATTAACCTCGAGTCATGACCCTCGCAAAACTCGTAGCAAATCAATTACTAGGGTTTGATTGCGAGGGCCATTACTTGGGCTTGCTTGGGCCCTCGCAAATTGCGAGGTTCTGCGAGAAGCCATTAACTTCTGGTTAGCTTGGCCCTCGCAAAACCGTCGCAATCTGCGACGGTTTTGCGAGGGCCCAAGCAAATCCCAGTAATGGCCTCGCAAACCTCGCAAATTGTGAGGGTTTTGCGACGGGAGAATTAAATCCCAAGTAGTGGTCCCCGCAAAACCCTCGCAAACTGCGACGGTTTTGCAAGGGCCCAAGCAAATCCCAAGTAATGGCCCTCACAAAACCGTCGCAATTTGCGAGGGTTTTGCGAGGGCCAACCTTGTGCCCTCACAAAATCCTCGCAAATTGCGACGGTTTTGCGAGAATTTTGCAATAATTTTTTATTTTTTTATTATTATATTTATTTTAAATTATTAATTCCATGTAAATCAACCCTGAAACACTATACAAATAAATGCCAAAACTATGTTCATAATCCAAAAAAATACTATAAAAAATTAAAAATAAGCCCAAATAAATATAATTAAAATACTAAAATATAATATAATATAAAATACATAATAAGTATCTAAAAAAGTAAAATAATTCACAAAAATAAGTAATAGTGTATAAAGAGTATAAAAATAAATATAACAAGTCTATGTAAGTAATGAAGGAGCAGCTGCAGAAGGGGGTGGAGGAGGGGAACGAGAGCCCCTACGTGGGCCCGGGTGCTCATCAGCTGGATCAAATCCATCGTCAGCATTTGGATCTTCATCTTCAACATTAGCAGCCGCAATGCGCGCTTCTATCTCCTCTATGGATGGCATAGATGGTGCAGGAATACCCATCTTGTCCGACATAGCTGCCATCCAACCACCAAATGTAGACTGTTGTTGCCTCATGAAGTCCCGATACAAGTCTATTTGTCGATTGAATCTCCGCTCAGCCTGTTGAACCCTTTGCTCTACTAGATGTCCAATATCAGCTGGTGTAGGGGAAGATGCATGCAGTCCACTTTGAGACAGTCTAGTTCGAACATGTGTCGCCTCTGAGCCTAACCCAAAAACTCGTCCCCTTTTGAACCCGCCTTGTGCCTTTACAAACATGGCTTTTTCATCAAAAGGAACAACAGAGTTTACAGAGTCACTAGACTCGGACTGAGGAGTGCTCTGTATGAGATTTCGCACCTCATCCTAAAAAACAAAAAAAAAAAAAAGAATTGTCAATAGTAATTATCAAAATAAAATACAAATTCCACGCAGTATAAAGAATTTCAACATATTTAATCTATATACTACCAATGTCTGGCGAGATCGCTCACTGACAAACTGACCCTTTTGTGGCCCACTCTGAAAGACATGTAATGTCTCAAACATGTCTGTGTAGCTAAAAGAACTCCCCTCCTTGGCCCGCTACATTTATGTTAACAAAATGTAATTATTACAATCTTACATAAATTTGTAATAAAACAATTTAGAATAATAATTAATTAAGTGAAGGTGAATTACCAAACGGTCCTCGTGTTCTGTGAACGAAATAGACCCTCCAGTATGGGTGCAACTACTCCCACGATTCTTTTTGTTGGTGGATGAGAGCTTCTGATACTTCTCTGATCTCCAGTACTCGCAAATGTCATTCCAATACTGTGCCTCTATCCAATGAGGACATACCCAATCATCCCTCTTCCTCAGCCTAGACATTATGTCCGAAAATCGCGTCCGACACTTCTTTTCCCAAGTTGATCGAATTAGCGAAGCATACTCTTCCCTCCACCGAAAATATTTCGCATGATCATGATTAAGATTTCTGATTAACATATAACATAGTACTTAAACGATAAAAAATACTCAAAAATTGCTTACCCCAAATTCTTGAAACCATAAGTCTCGCACGGTTATCGGGACGTGCGTGTATGTCGGATACGAACCAGTGAAGTACTGCTGTATTATATTTGAAATTTCTCGGACACATTTGTCCGAGTCGGCGAACCTATTTTTGGTGCAATGACAATGTACAATATAGTTATGTTAATCTCAAAAATAATAATAATAATTGAACTAATAATCAACATCTTACAAAGTATGAATATGTTACTTACCCGTTTCCCCGTGGAACAATCCAAGGTCGGGAGTCCGTAACTTGCAACCCAACGAATGCGAAGGCTGAAGCGACGGATGATTGAAAAGCCGGGGATGGTACTCCATCATCTCTAATAGAGCCATGTAATGAACGAGGCACTGAAAGCTGAGGTAGCTGAGTAGGGGATGGAGTATAAGGCTCCTGACCCTCCTGACTCCCCTCCCTCAATGATCCTTCATTAGAAGACATTGCTAAAGGAGATGAAAAAAGAAAAATAAGTAACCAATAAAGACGAAGCACACTTCAAAAGAAGGATGTAAATAACCGTGAATAAAAATGATAAAAGAATAATAACATTGAAACGTTATATCTATTCGCTAGTTTAAAGTAATACAATAATATGTATGATAATGATGGATATGTCAAAATAAACATTGTACTTGTAAATTGAATTTTTAAAAAAATTTGACAGAGTCTCCCCTATAATTGGATATTTCCCAGGCACAAGGCCACCTCAAGATTTGACAATCAAAACGCTGTTACAAACAACAAAGACAGATCTTTCAAATATAGAAAAATTCAAAAGATAACTAGGAGTAAT
This sequence comes from Voacanga thouarsii, assembly GCA_026120185.1. Classification (NCBI taxonomy): domain Eukaryota; kingdom Viridiplantae; phylum Streptophyta; class Magnoliopsida; order Gentianales; family Apocynaceae; genus Voacanga; species Voacanga thouarsii. Next base: position 53,154 of record JANUWF010001723.1, on the reverse strand, counting down.
CACCCATTACCCAAGAGGAATGATCACCCATCACTCACGGGGTTCCAATTAAAATGTTAGATATAGTTAAAATCAAGCTAAAAATTATAAATGCCTCTGTCCTTGTGAATTGTCTGTCAATACAGCAACAATACAATATATAAATTACCTTGTTGTTTACACCACAAAAGAATATAATAAGGAATAATAAAAATCCTCCGGGCTGTACAAGTCTAAACGAAAGATTCTTGTAAAAAAAAGAAGGAGATGAGATTCCCGACAATTAGACAAAATTGTGAAACAAAATTGTATGTGATGGAATTTAAAATAATAAAAATTAAAAGATTCAAGGCATGTAGATTCAAGTAACAAATAAATTGTAAATTAAAATTTGACATGGGATAGTAATGATGCAATAGATTTCAGGATTTCCTCACCATTAACTATATTATTTGTAAATGAATTGAAATCAGGCCTATTCACTAGAATCATTCTCTGATACAGACTCATCATCATCTACTGAGGTATCGCTATTCGTTTCCCATTCATCTTCATCTTCTTCCTCTTCATTTATAGGAGAATTTTCCCTTGCTGTTATAGCCTCATCTTGAACATCCAACATTTCATTCATACCATTCTCATGCGTCAGAATACCAAGATCAACAAATAACGATATGCTAACTTCGTCAATAGCATCTACTTCTTCCTGATAAGCTCTGTCAACCACAAGTGCATCTATTATATGTTGAGCTTTGGTTTTGCAAACTGCCAACCAATCAGATCTTGGCCTCTTACTCCCTGGATATGATGCATAATACACTTGGCTAGCTTGTTGAGTTAGAACAAATGGATCATAGTTAGCATAGCTCCTTTTGTGGTTAATTTCTACAAGATTATACTGCGGATGTACCCTGGTCCTCATTTCATTAGCCCTATTCTTATTGTTATTAGCAATATTATTTTTAATAATAATGTTATTATGGGATATATACTCATGTTCAATTGAATAATACACTCCAAGATAAGGGTAGTTATTCTACTCCACAGTAAATAGCGGCAGATTTTGAAAAAAAAATTGATAGAGTCTCCCCTGTAATTGGACATTTTCCAGGCACAGGGCCACCTCAAAATTATACAATCAAAATGCAATTGCAAACAACAAAGACAGATCATTCATTTATACAAAAAAAAAAAATAAAAGGATAACTAGGGGTAATCACCCATTACCCAGGAGCAGTAATCACCCATTACTCACAGGGAATCCAACATTTGAATTCAACACAAAGGCAATTTATATGAACAACACGCACCTCTTACATCTTCATAATCTAAGGAAACGAATTTCTCACATAAAAGAGCCTTCAAAGCATTCTACTAGAGTTAAATCTTCCACTAGAGACACTAATATATTATTATAATCAAGTAATAAGATTACTAAACTAATCAGATATCAACCTTCCTATTATAGCATCATAACCAATCAAATTAATTTATAAGGGTTTATATAGCTAAAACATAGTTTCCATATAATTTGATCAAAGTAGTAATTTTTTGATAATAGGGTAAAAGAGAGTGCACTTTGTACAAAGTATATCACATATAAGTACAGATCAAAACACCATGAATGTTTAAAAAGGACAACAATTCCAACTAACAATTCAACAATTCCAGTTCACAATTCCAAATTTAAATCAATAATCTCACATTAAACCACCATCATGTCACTCCCAATCTCCTCAAATTCAACCCCAACATCAATACAACTTTTATACATCAATTCCAACTCTGCTCATTCACAAATAATCACCCAAATTTCAAAGCTTCAGGGGAAATGCAAATCTGCCCAACATGGACTTAGTTTATAAGATAATGAAGTAGCTCAAGAGATGAATTCTAACTACTTACCCAAATGAATCAGCTTCAACAATAGCACAGCAGTAGCACAGGAATGGCAGTGGAGGCGCTCATTGAGGGGGGCGAGCTGAGTAGGGGGCCGAGGGAGACTCTGCAAGAGGGGGCGCAGGGAGGGGAGCGGGCCGAGGGGGATCTCGCAGGAAGGGGGCGCGGGAGGGGGAGCTGTGGGGGAGGGTCATTGCGGGTGGGAGGCGCGGGGAGGGGGACTGCGGGGGAGGAGGGTCGGCGGGGGAGGGAGGGCACGGGGAGGGGGGCTGCGGGGGAGGAGCGCCGAGGAGTGGGGGCTTGGGGGGGGGGAGCTGCGGGAGGGGGGCGCGGGATGGGGGGGAGTTGAGGGAGGGGGCGCGGGGATGGGGGAGCTGCGGGGAGGTCGCCGGCGGGGAGAGGGGGGAGAGATGGGGAGCGGCGGCGCGAGCTTGGGAAGGAGAGGGTGTGGTGGGTCGTGTGGAAGGGAAGAAGGAGGGGGAAAAAAAGGAGGGAGTGAAAAATTTTGGAAAATTTTAGTTTTTTTTTAAATTTCTAGCTATTTCGTCGCAATTTGTGACGAAAAAATAAAACCCTCGCTAATTTCTCATAAATTAATACGAATAACATTATAAATCGATCTATACATTATAATTTTTATTATTTTTTAGTGATTTTAATAATAATATTATTATGTAAATTATTTTTATTTATATATTTTAATTTATACACCACTTAATCAAATAAATAGATCAAAAAAATAGATATATATAACTATATAGTATAATATATATTAATATGTAGGAGATGAATAACATTACAAATCGATCTCTACATTATAATTTTCACTATTTTTTTTAGTGATCTCAACAATAATAACAGTATTTGAATTATTTTTCTTTATATATTTTACTTTATACACCACTTAACAAAATAGATATATTAAAAAATTGGACATATGTATATACATAGCTATATAGTATAATATATATTAACATGTAGGAGACGAAGAACATTACAAATTGATCTCTACATTATAAATTTCACCATTTTTTTAGTGATATCAACAATAATAACGAGTATTTGAATTATTTTTCTTTATATATTTTACTTTATACACTACTTAATCAAAGTGATAGATTAAAAAATTAGACATATGTATATATATACCTACATGTTATAATATATATATATATATATATATATATATATATTAAACTAAACAGATACTTATATACATTATATACATATACTTATATATTAGAATAAGTATATAACATAACATAATTAACTATATACATTTACTTATGCAATACATTAGGTGTATAACATGACATAATTACATATACAAAATTATAATAAAATGCACTAATTGAGACATGTTATTAAAAATATTTCAGTAAATTTGTCAAAATACACCATCACATAAACACATAAAGAAAAATTTATAAAAAAAGATTAAAACCCTATTTTGTTGTAAAACCCTCGCAAATTCGTCGTAATTAGTGACGGATTTGCGACGAATTAGGGTTTTGAGATTTTCTATAAATTTTTTCATTTATTTATTTTTTAATTAAAAATATTGACCATCGCAAAACCCTCGCAAATTGCGAGGGCTTTGCGATGGACGTTCAAAAATTTTAAAAATATTTTTTTAAAAAACAATCGATTGTCGCAAAACCCTCGCAAATTGCGAGGGTTATTTGCCGTCGCAAAATCCTCGCAAATTGCAAGGATTTTACGATGGACGTTCAAATTTTTTTTTAAAAAATATTTTTTAAAAAAAAATAGATAGCCGTCGCAAAACCCTCGCAATTTGCAAGGACTTTGCGATGGACGTTCAAAAATTTTAAAAATATTTTTTAAAAAAACAATCGGTCGTCGCAAAACCCTCGCAAATTGCGAGGGTTATTTGCCATCGCAAAATCCTCACAAATTGCGAGGGTTTTGCGATGAACGTTCAAAAATTTTTTTTAAAAATATTTTTTTAAAAAAATAAATTACCGTCGCAAAACCCTCACAAATTGCGAGGACTTTGTGATGGACGTTCAAAAATTTTAAAAATATTTTTTTAAAAAATAATTTGTCATCGCAAAACCCTCGCATGACGTTCAAAAATTTTTTTAAAAAATATTTTTTTAAAAAATAACTGGCCGTCGCAAAACCCTCGCAAATTGCGATGGTTTTGCGATGGACATTCAAAAATTTTTTAAAAATATTTTTTTAAAATAAATCATCGTCGCAAAACCTTCGCAATTTGCGAGGGCATAAATACCGTTGCAAAACCCTCGCAAATAGCGACGATTTTGCTACGAATTGCGACGGGTATTTTGGCCGTCACAAAACCGTCGCAATTTGCGAATGTTTTGCGACGGTTTTGGTCAACCCACGACTTATTTGAAAATCGTCGCAAATTGGTCGCTATTAGCGACGGTATTGAAGCCGTCGCAAATCGTAATTTTTCCTGTAGTGAATATTGGGTGCAAATAACTGCCCCTTTAAATTGATGAATGTAGATTCCCAGGAGCTGGATGGTGAGATGTGCACTATGGAAAAGAATGATTGGCATTCTTTCCCTTTAAATGTCTCAATTTCTACTATTGCATTTTTTTTTTTTTTAAACTTTGTAATTTTACTCTTATTATTTTTTTTTTGGGGGGGGGGGGGTAATTGTGTATGCTTCTATTTTAGGAAAAACATCAAAGTTACCCTTCGTTCAAGTAGCAATTCTGCAGTAGGAGTTTTTTTTTTTTTTTTTTCCTATCTGTTATCTTAACTTCTTGGTCAGGTGGTAGTGTAATTTTCTTTTATTTTTCCGGACAGTACTTTATGAATTGAGCTTCTAGTAATTATTCGACCTTTAAGATATCGTTTCAAAGGGAAATATTCATTTTGCTATTCAAAATTTTTATTAAATCTCACGTTACCATCTAAATTTTATTTTGAGTCCAATTGATATCTCAATTTGTAACTTCTCCCAATTTGTCATATTTTGTTTGATTAACTGTTAGTAAAAAATGGCACATTGCATAATATGCACTTTTAACGAGGGCAAATGCATAAATTAAACATTATCCATCATCATTTTCTTCCCTCAAACATCCTCACCTTTGTCGCTGCTCTGTGACGGCTCCTGTGTTGGCTCCCCACAAGCAGCCCCATTCTTTTACCCATTTTGCATCTCATTCCTTCTCTTTCAACTCCCCCTTTGGCACCTCCAGAAATCTGACAAACCTGACACTATTGCACTGCCATTTCACCTTATCTCCTTCTCCCCATCTTCTTTATCATCGGTTTCTCCTCTGTATCTTCCTCCCTACTGCTCCACCCCCCCCCCCCCAACCACCTCTATAGTAGTCTACACCTCCAAACAAACCAAGCATCAGATTCACCGCCATGGATGCCAAATTTTGGTCTATTTGAAGCAATAAACACCTTCTAAAGTGGAAGTTTAGGGAAGAGGGCTGGCTTGTTAAATGTGGAAATTTTACCATTTTGATCATTTTTGTTAAAGATTTGATACACTTTTTGTGTAAAGAGCATTTTATGGTTTAGGTTGAAATAATGCATTCTTCAAGTGATACGAGGGGATCTTGTAAAGCTTCAGATGATTCCAAGGAACAAATCGATGATTCCTTCCACGTCTCTTTTGAGACGGAGAGGTTTTTCTGTGACCAGTTGTTAGATTAAGACAAACTGATTTTTTTTTTTTTTGGTACAAATATCCAAAGATAAAAAATTTATTATTTAGATTTTTTGAGTTGAATTAAAAGGGTGATATTGTCTTTTTATAATTATTATGGTTTCGTCAAAATAGTTAACGGTGTTGACTGACCATCAATTGACAGAGATGATAAATTGAGATCATAATAGAAGTTAAGATATCAATTAGACTAAAAAAAAATTTAGATAGTAATATGAAATTTGATAAAAAATTTGGTTGATAAAATAAATATTTTCCCATTTCAAATGAAGACCAGTGGATTTCTCTCTCTTCCTTTCCCTATTTCTCTTTCTACCTTTGGTTTCTCTATGCACTTCGTCTTCCTTGCGTCTCTGGCTGGCTGGGCCCGATCAGAGCTCTATCCCTGGTCAAAACTTTCGTCTTTTTGTAGTTCTACAGAACTTTCCCTGTTTTATTATCCAACCCACAATTCTCTTCCTTTTGTTTGCTCTATCGCCTTTCTCAAACTGGTGGCATGCTTACCTTACAGATTTGCGTCTTCTCGCGTTTGCCTAGCATTTCGGAGTTTACCCAACCAATTTTTGGACTCAAGTCTTGACTTCTTCTCAAGTGATTTTTAAGATTGTTGATGTGTCTTTGATCTTTTTTATCATTGTTTATGAATTAGATTGAGTTTAGACCTCTCATGCTTCTAATTTTGTGGATAGTGACAAGAAAACTTATAAAAAGTCATTGTGCATTTGTATTTTCTTTTCTATTTTGTTGTATTATATTTACTTTAAATTTAAAATATGATATCTATACTGTATTACTTGTTTTCTTTTTCTTGATATATAATCTCACCTAAAAAATAACACAAAATAAAATAAGGACAAGTGTTCCAATTTTAAACCAAAGTATTATTCTATTCTAAATTTTGGACGACCATCACATCAATGGAAGGATACTCCTGTGATCACAGTTTCTTTCAAAACTCAAACCAAAAATAAAAATTATATACCTATATATAATATATAAGACGACGTCATTTTCATGGAAGCCACAATTAGCATTACCTGATAACTAGGGAAGTCAAAGTTTACGTATTTTTTTCAATTTTTTTAGAAGCAAAGTTTTACATTATTTCGTATGACCAGGATAAATATTTTCACCCCTAGGCTTTTCCCTGTTGCTTTTGCATGAGCCTTTTTATCCTGTAACAATTCTTTTATATTTCCACAAAAAGGTAAGGGTAACCTCACCATTTTTATAGCTGCTAGCTAAGAAAAAAGGAAGAAAATCCTGGACAAGAAAAAGAATTACTAACGCATGCAACAGTAAAAAACAGCAATCCCTTAACACGTGAGCTTCCGCGGAGAAACATCAAGGCAAGGAAGTCATGGAATAGCAGCTGGAGTCAGCTCTGATTCTTTTTCTTCATTTTTCATTTTCTTCCCAGCTTGATATTCACCATAGAAATGCGAAACAAATCCCCAAAGACAAAGGACAAGAGAGAGACCTTTTTCTACTTGAAATTTGTCATGAAAAATGATAACTGCTAAAATTTCTTGAAATGGAAGCATAACAGCAGTTATGATGCCTGATACTAAAGATGATGCACAGAAGACGATTCCAATAAGTCCCAACATGTTGAATTGCCAAACAAGGGCACTCGCAATTAGAACAACATAGTATTTGGCTTCCCCTAGCTGAAATTCTCTTGCCTCCCGTGGCATTGCCTATAAAAACATTATTAAACATAGTCAATACCTTAATATTTTGGGTCTGGAGAGAAAAAAATTGGAATAACACATAGTTATACCCAGCCTTCTTTCCATAGAATAATTTCTCAATGAAATTTATATGATGCGGATTATGATTTATACTTTTATTTAGAATGGAAAAGATTTTAACGCAAATGGTTTACTGATGGAATTTTAGGGTAAATGAATTGGAAAAGATTGGCAAAAGTCGAACCTTAAAGTCGTTGTTCACAATCATCCCGACCATGGCAAAAACAGTTGCCGAAAAACAAATCACCGTTTGGATCTCCAACACCAAGGTACATGTCACTGCCTGCTTTGCCTTCTTGTATACCAATTCTACCAAAGGGAAGAGTAACCCAGTCAAAATTGAGGCCGCAACAGTCATAACAAACCCTAAAGCGTAAGTCTTGTTGCTCTCTCCCTGTGGTTTGTCACTGCCTGCATGGAGTGCCAAAACTGCTGAGCCTAAAGTTAGTAACACCACAGTGTTCACTGAGTACGGAGTAAACTTTTGCCTGACAAGGAGCAGGGCAAAGAATGCAGTGAAAATAAGCTGAGTTGATATGATAAGAGAAGCAGTCGACACCGGTAGGCGCTGCACTCCAGAGGCAAACGAGTAATTGATTGTACCAGATATGATGCCCAGGAGTGCGCTCCAGATGAACACAGGAAACCTCATAGATATCAGCTCCGCGTTCGGGCCATTGGTCTTTCTGCGTTGGAGATACAAAAACAGAAGTGGGATGAGAGAAACTGGCCACCCAACAGTTTGTAACCAGCTTGTTAGCCATATTCTACTACCGCCCCGGACAAAATAGAGACGCAACAGCATTGGTCCGCCGCAGCTTCCTATGGCAACGGACATACAGCTCAATACAAAGAGAGCTTTTCTCATGGAGTTGCTTAGCTCGCTTTCCATCTTTAGGAAATATTCGAGCGGCTTCTTGCTGTGGCGCTTTCAACATGCACACATTTATATAGAAAGAGCCAAGGGTCGATGTGCAGTTAAGCAAGTGATGGGAAAAGCAACCCGGCTCATAAACACTTGTATTCTTTATGGGTACAAAGGCATTGCTAATTTCTTAATTGTCAGAATATTAGTTGAGTGATTGAGGTAGAAGAGCTTTAAGGCTTTAAAAAAATCACATGCAGGGAGAATTTTTCTATTTGGTCAAAAAATACACGTCTATGTTATATCGTGAGTTCGATTAATGCGGTTCACGATATGAACGTCCGACCTTACACCATTGAGAATATGAGTCAGGGGCACTAGCCAAGGGCGGCAGTCGGTCACTGGAACATATTTAATTCTTTTTGTCTTGACCAAAATAACCCACCTAATTATTTTGGTTTTGACAAAAATAACAATTTGATTGGTGGGTATTTTCTTAATTAAGCCACGTGAAATTGAATGGTCTAATATTCAAAAGGCATGCTCTATGTATATATATATATTTTTTTGGCAATTAAATTGACTAATATTCCATGTGTTTCGTGAAAATGTAACACACAAATATTAAATTATAGGATTAATATATAGTTCGTATTAAATTAATAAACTCTTAAGTAGATTTGACTATTGTAAATTTTAAGTTTTAAATAGTTATAATTAATATGTACGTATATATATGTAAATTATATAACTATTTAAAATTTATAGTTTACCTAAATATTGTCATCAATATAGAGAAGTAGAAGTAGAATATAGGTGATTAATTAGTTTAGGATTGTATAAATTAAAATATTCTTCTTAACAAAGTGTCCAAAATTTGCTCAGGACTAATTCTACATGTGTAGATTGTGGACTATGAACATAGACAAAAGTTGGGGGTCCAGTCATGAAATTTCAAAGAAGAAGCCGAATTAAATTGTCTGCAGCTGGGACAAATTAAGCATGCAATGTAAGAGTGACCTATCATAAAGAGCAAAATTCAAAGTTTCAGAGGAAGGGAAGGGCAGTCTTTGTCTTCCCTAAAACTTTCTCTCTCTACCTTCCTTCCTCCCTCTCTGCAGCAGTCTTTGTCTTCTTCCCTGCGTTTTGCAAGGCCTGACCAGATCAGAGCTGGATCCTTCCAAGAATCTAATTCTCGTAAAAGCTCTTGCCTTTATTTAATTTTGTTGATTATGCCCCTCTCTTATTCCTCAAACTACATCTAACTTTTTTATTTGTTTTTGCGGTGATAGTTCACGATCCAATCATATGGGATTCTTGTAAATCTTTATCTTTCAGTATCGATTATTTTTCATTGTGTTAAACCCAATTCGTATTGGATCTTTTTCCGACTTTCTTTCTTTTCTCAAGTGATTTTAAAGATCGTTGACACACCCATAATTTTTCTCCATTGCTATTCACGAATCTAGTAGAGTTTGGAGCCAATACTTTGGTCATTATGGACGGCAACCAAAAGACTTGTGGTGAACTATTGTTTGTTTATTTTCTTGTTTGTCTTATTGTCTTTATTTCTTTATATTCTACCGCATAGGGTGTAGTTGTTACCAGTTATCTATGACTTTCGTTATATGTGTCAATATAAGAAGTGCCAAGTGTTGTTTCAATAACGATACCATGTGTCGCTGTGGAGGTGTTTTCGTAACTATTTATATATATATATATATATATATATATATATCACTTTAAAAAAAAAGGAAAGGAAAGGAAGGGCAGCCTTAAGGTCAATTTTGACACACTCGACATGTGAAGTAACCGAATGAAATTTTAAATTGACATAATTTTCTTTCTGCTTAAAGTATATATATATATATATATATATATATATATATATATATATATATGAGTTTAACTCCATCCTATAGACGCTTAATTGTCTGAAACTTACAAAAAATAATCTATTAAGAAAATTAATCAATATAAAATAATTTAACATAGATGCAATATTATTACTGCTCAAAATTAGTTTCTGTATTAAACTTAATGGAGATCACGCTAAAGCCCCTGCTGCGCATAATGTAACATAGTTAATTAATTTGCAACCATTTTTTTCAAAAATATTTTTTCTAAGAGTGACAATATAAAATACGATACGAAAATAATACAGTTATATCAGGTTAGGGTTGGAGTTTCGCGGATTCGGATTGAAACAAATCGACCTGTTAACTTTAAATGCATTTGGGTCATAAACGGGTTCAACATGTTTTAATCCGTTTCAACCTACGAACCCGTTTAACTTTTTTTTAATACTTATATTTAATACTTTTTGTAATACTCTACAAATTTCACTATAGAAAATTAGATAATATAATTTTATTATATGAATTAATTGAATTGTTTGTGTGTCAATTTTGTTTAATTATATGAGACCTCTTAAAGAAAATAAATGATATTAATGTGGCTATTTGCTTGATATATGATAAATAAATCATTCTTAATTAATTATTAGTTAGTATCTATGATAATAATATTATTACAGCGACTTTTAATTAGAGAAAATAATTTCTTGAACAATCCTATTTTATTATAAAGTTACATTTGTTTAGATTTTTAAGATTAAGTTTTATGAATTTATTGAGATCTCTAGATATTTAGTTGAATGATTTATTGTTTTATTGGTTATTTTAAGACTTTATGGGTTGTTTTGTTGATTTTTTAATTTTATATGATTTGATTTGATTTTTTAAAATTTTTTGTGTGATGGGTGGAGCGAGTTTAGTAGGTATTTGGATTAGTGGGTTTAATAATTATTTATTTAATTTTTATATCTAATCATATTATGTCATGTCAATTCGTTTTATAACACGAACATGACACAAAAATAAATAAGTTGACACAACATGACACGTTTATTAATTATGTCGTGTTCGGATTAGCCTGTCATATGTAATTATCTCAAATTGACATGATCCGTTAATCCAAATACGACATGATCAACCCTAATTTTTTCCATTGTAGGAACTTAACATTCAATCCAGCCCAATATTGCTTCTCCTAAAGCCAAATAGTTATTGCTCTTTTTTTTTTTCTGCTGTTTTTTTTTCTCTTATAAATATTGCATTGTTACAAGGAAGAAAAAAAGTGGGTGCTTGATGAACATAGAATCAGAGTATTATTAATATGATAATGGCAAGATTATCAATTAAATCATTATCTAATTCTTCTAAATAGTTGTCCTCCAATCCAGTTATAGAAAAACTAAAAACGAAGCGCTTTTCCTCCTTTTTTTCACCTTACTCTTTGATCGGGCAGAACACTCGTCTTAAAAAAGTGTGATTGCCCTTTTCTGACCCATAGTGCCTGCCCTTATTATTATCAATTAGTTTGTAATCCCTTGCTATCTGATTAGCAAAATTTATTTGTGATTCAATAGGGTAAAGTTTTACTTGTATAAACTTTTGATAGGACTTGGCAAATCAAAATATTTTACATGATTTATTGGAGGCATATTTAACTGTATATACAATCGATTTCAGACGGCCTATGTTCCTACTCTTAACTGTGATTGATGGTCGACATTGTTTATTTTTTAATAAAAAATTTATTCACCAATTATAATTACTCACTTCTTCCATTCTAACTAAATTTACATACTTATTATTTTAAAATATCTCAACAAAATTAATTTTTTTAAAAATTAAATATTATATATTATAAAATAATCATAATATCTCTTATGTATTATTTTTATATATTTAAATTTAATATAATATATTGTGAAATTTATATTTTTATTATTTTTATCATATTATATTATAATTTTTATTTTTATATAAAATATCATGTTTAATTAAATATTAGTATAAAATATTATAAAATAGAAAATTGATAAAGCTACGTTTTTTAGTCTTTCGAGGAAAGGGGTGAATGAGGATTTGAACCGTTGTTTCCTCAGCTTCAAGTCAATTGGAGGAGGACAGTTTGATCAACTGATATCCACAAGTAAAAGTCTAGCATTCCTTCTTAGACCGCATTGGCATTATTGAAGCCTTTAGTTGACTCTACCACTTAGTTCTTAGACCTTCTTTTGCCGCTATATATATTAATAAATATTAATTCATATACTAACACATATTTCCGCCGCCGGTTATCATATGGTAAACGACTAATGAATAGAACAGGTAAACATTAGGTGGAGTGGACAGTGGACTATTCCTTTTTCTATTTATAATTAACCAGATGCTCGCCGCCGGCATGACTTGGTGTAAAATTAAATTTAAAGTTTATTATTGAAAATATTTTTTTTTCAGATGTTAAGCAAAATTGAAATACATAAAAAAATAATAAAAATATTACAGAAATTTTATTATATTTCATGTCAATATAAAATAATAATAGTGAAGTAAAGAGGAAATAATAGACTGAAAGAGAGGTGGAAAAAGTTACAAAATTTTGTAAACTTGTAGAAAAAATGAACTGTCGATTTCTTATTTCTTTAATATAATAGCCGTATCTTTGATTTGTTTTTATATGCTATTGATTTTATTGAAGTAAAATTAGAGTTGTATACAATCAGAATTGAATTGAACATTGACTGCCTTGAGTTGAATGAAAGACCGAGGAGTGGAATAAGCCGTTACCCTAACAAAAGCTAATATCTTCCTGTTTCTGATCCGATATCATAGTCCGTAGATGGACCGATGCCTTGTTGCTGAACTCCATTTTCTTGCAGTGCCGACTAGGCTATTCCAAATCCTTGAGAGAAGTCCAATGTTGTGGGCCCGGCTGTCTTATATATAAAACAAAATTTCTTTATACATAAGAAATTATTATAAAATTTTGAAAGTGTTATAATAAAATCTACAGAATAAGAAATTTTTTATTATTCTTTACATAAAAAATTCTTTAAATTTCTCTCTTTCTTTTCTCTTACAATTTTCTCTCACAATTCTTTACACAAAAAATGATGGTACATTTCAAACTTAGAGAATATCTCTATTTATAGAGCTCTTATTTAGTGGAATACATAATCTTCTACTAATATAAATTAGTAGTGTCTCCACTAAATGGTGGACATCCATAAAAATCCATAATTAGTGGAGCTTCCACTAATTCAACATATTTACAACACTCCCCCTTGGATGTCCATTACATAAAGAATATGCCTTGTTAAAATCTTACTAAATAAAAATCCAGTGAAAAAAAAATCTAGTGAAGGAAAAATAGTACACTATTCTATATGTCTGTTTATTATTTCCCCTGATGAGATGATTCCTTTAAAGCTTTTAACCGACGCATACCAATTTTATATCTCAACTTTTCAAATGTTGCAATCGATAAAGTCTTCGTGAAAATATCTGCGAGGTTGTTACATGACCGAATTTGTAACACATCAATTTCACCTTTCTTCTAGAGTTCATGAGTAAAGAAGAATTTTGGTGAAATATATTTTGTCCGATCTCCTTTAATATATCCTCCTTATAATTGAACTATGCAAGCTGCATTGTCTTCATAAAGAGGAGTTGGAATATCTCTGATAAATGATAATCCACAACTTTCTCGGATATAATGAACTATTAATCTTAACCATACACATTCTCGACTTGCTTCAAGAATGGCTATAATTTCAGCATGATTTGAAAAAGTAGCTGCTATAGATTGTTTTGTAGAACACCATGATATAGCAGTATTTCCACATGTAAATAGATAGCCCATTTGAGAACGTGCTTTATGTAGATCAGATAAATAACCAGTATCTGCATAACCTATCAATGTTGGGCTGGTTTTATTTGAATAAAATAATATGAGATCAATTGTACCTTGAAGATATTGAAGGACTTGTTTAATTCCATTCCAATGTCGTCATGTTGGTAAAGAACTAAATCTTGCTAATAAATTGACAGCAAAGGTAGTATCGGGTCGTGTATTATTAGTAAGATACATCAATACACCAATTGCACTGAAATATGGTATTTCAGGACCAAGGAGTTCTTCATCATCTTCTTGAGGTCGGAAAGGATCTTTATTCACATCTAATGACCGGACGATCATTGGAATACTCAATAGATGTGCTTTGTCCGTGTAAAATCTATTTAGAACTTTTGCTGTATATATTGATTGATGAATAAATGTTCCACTTTTTAGATGTTCAATTTGTAAACCAAGGCAAAATTTAGTTTTACCAAAATCCTTGATTTCGAATTCTCTTTTTAAATAATCAATTATTTCTTGGAGCTCTTCAAGAGTTCCAATAAGATTAATATCATCAACATATATAGTTAATATCACAAATTTAGAACCAAATTTCTTAATAAAATCACATGAACATACCTGGTCATTGTTAAATCCCGCTTTCAATAAATATGCACTAAGACGATTGAATCACATGCGCCCAGATTACTTTAGGCCATATAATGATTTCTGTAACTTGATGGAGTAATTTTCACGAGGATAATGTTTATATGCTTCAAGCATGCGAAATCCTTCAGGGATTTTCATGTAAATATCATTTTCTAAATTTCCATACAAGTAAGCAGTGACAACATCTAATAGGCGCATATATATCTTTTCATATACTGTCAAACTGATAAGATATCGGAGTGTAATAGCATCAATAATAGGAGAATAAGTTTCATCATAATCAATACCTGGTCTTTATGAAAAACCTTGGGCTACTAACCGTACTTTATAGCGTACGATTTCATTATTTTCATTGCGCTTTTGCACAAATATCCATTTGTAGCCAACAAGTTTTACACCTTCTGGTGTTCGGACAGTAGGTCCGAAGACTTTACGTTTTGTCAGTGCATTTAACTCCGATTGAATCGTATCTTTCCATTGTAACCAATCTTTTTTATGCCGACATTCATCAATTGATATTAGTTCAGGATCATCATTATCCAGTATAACATCAAGAGATATATTGTATGCAAACATATTATCAATAATTGTTTCTATTCGATTCCAACTTCTATCGAAAGTGGTATAATTGATAGAAATTTCAGTGTTACTTTCATCAACTTCTAGTTCTTTGTCATCAGTTCTCTTTTGATCTTTATCATTCTTTTCTTTAATATGATCATCTGGATCATTTAATCCTCATTTCTTTTGAGAATTTTTATCTTTAGAACCAAGAGGTTGGCCACGTTTCTGACGTGTTTTTTACTCAGCAGCTATAGGTATAATATTTTGTTCTACTGGAACTTCAATTCGAATAGGAGCATTTATAACTGGAATATACGACTTTGTAACTCTTCTGGAGTCAACAAAAGCGTCTGGCATTTGATTTGCAATACTTTGCAAATGAATTATCTTTTGAACTTCAAGTTCACATGCGCTTGTACGCAGATCAAGATAATTTAATGATGTTGTCCAAGTAAGATCTTTCTTATACTGTTTACGTTCTCCCCCTAATTTAGGGAATAATGATTTATCAAAATGACAATCAACAAATCTTGCTGTGAATACATATCATATCAGGGGTTCAACATACCTGATAATAGAGGGAGAATCATATCCAACATATATCCCCTTTCTTCTTTGAGGACCCATTTTTGTATGTTTGTTTGGTGCAATTGGAACATATACAGCACACCCAAAAATTCTTAAATGAGCAATATTTGGTTCTGAACCAAAAGCCAATTGCAAAGGAAAGAATTTATGATAACTAGTTGGCCTTATACGTACAAGTCTTACAACATATAAAATAGTATGTCCCCAGGCAGATGTTGGGAGATTTGTTTTCATTAATAATGATCTAGTAATTAATTGTAATCTTTTAATAAAAGATTCAACAAGACCATTTTGTGTATGAACATAAGCTACATGATGTTCAACATTAATCCCAATTGACAAACAATATGCATTAAAAGCATGTGATGAAAATTCACCAGTATTATCCAAACTGATTTTTTTAATGTAACAGTCAGAAAATTATGCTCATAATTTAATTATTTGAGCAAGTAATCTCGCAAACGCCAAGTTGTGAGTAGATAATAAACACACATGTGACCATCGGGATGATACATCAATTAAGACCATAAAATATTTGAACAGTCCACATGGTGGATCAATAGGTCCACAAATGTCTCCGTGAATCCATTCAAGAAATGTAAGACTTTCAGCTCCTACTTTTACTGGTGATGGTCTAACAATTAATTTTCCTAAAGAACATGCAGCACATGAGAATTTTTCTATTATCAATATCTTTTTATTTTTTAAGGGATGACCATGTGTATTCTCAATTATTCTTCTCATCATGGTAGATCCCGGATGACCTAACTGGTCATGCCAAATACTAAAAGTAGTAGAATCAGTAAACTTCTGGTTTATGAGATGATGAATTTCAATTGTACGTATTTTTGCAAAATATAGGCCAGTAAAAAAAGATGGCAGTTATTTTTTATCCAAATTAATTTGAGTAATATAAAGATGTTCAATACCATTTTCCTTATTTGTTTCAACATGATACCCATTTCTACGGATATATTTAAAACTCAATAAATTTCTTTTGGATTTTGAGAAAAATAGTGCCTTATCAATAGTAATTGTTGTTCCTTCAGGCAACAATATAATAACTCTTCCGGAGCCTTCAATCACATTTGTACTACCATTTATAGTATAAATATTTATTTCTCCCATTTTGAGATAAGAAAAATATTTCTCATTTTTTAGTATGGTGTGTGTAGTTCCAGTATCAGTAATACATACATCATCATTAATAATATCCATCTGAACAAAAATATATATATGCAAACGTAAATATTATTGAAATATAATGACAATTCAAAAATATCAAGGTGAGGCATAAGTTCTTCTAGATACTGCCATCACCAATTAAATGGTCTATCCTGCCGTCTGGGTATTCAAAAAAATCAGCTACATCCATATAGGTAATATTGATATTAAGATCTTCAAGATCAATATCATCATCCTCAGCATCATTTACTGGATGTTGAGAAAAATTTGCTTCCACATTTTTATTTTTCTTTTTTAGTGAAGCTTGATATAATTCCACTAAATGCTTGGCCGTACGACAGTTACGTGACCAATGACCTTTCATGCCATATATATAACACTTATCCTCATAATTTTCTTCCCTTTCTTTTTCTTTTCCCTTATTATCTTTTTTGTTCCACTTCAGGTGGCCAATATTTTTCACAACTTGATTATTACTGTGATAAGGAAAACATCAAACGTGTCCACGACCATAACCACGACCACGGCTACGGCCACGACCACGACTATGACTATAACGATAGCTTTTGTTTGAGCCAACAGCATTCACTTCTGGGAATGCTGTTGAGCCGATTGGTCTGGCTTCATGATTTCTCAATAATAACTCATTATTGTTCTCTGCAATGAGGAGGGTAGTAATTAAATGTGTAAATTTTGTATACCCTTTTTCTCATTATTGTTGCTGCAGGACAATATTCGAGGCATGAAAGGTGGAGAATGTTTTCTCCGGTATATCTTCATCAGTAACTTTTTCTCCGCATAATTTTAGCTGAGATGTAATTTTATACATCGTGGAACTATATTCATTTACGGTTTTAAAATCTTGCAACCTTAAGTGCAACCATTCATACCATGCAGTGGATAATACGACCATCTTCAGGTTGTCAAATCTTTCTTTTAAATTTATCCACAGGACATATGGATCTTTTTTGGTAAGATATTCCATTTTCAAATTTTCATTGATATGACGACGGATAAAAATCAAAGCTTTGGCCTTATATTGTGCAGGCCTTATATTGTGCAGATTCACTATTATTTTCTTAAATAGTTTCACTAAAGCCTTTAGCATTTAGATGCATTTCTGCATCGAGAATCCATGACATATAATTTTTTTTCAGAAATATCAAGGGCTACAAACTCGAGTTTAGCAAGGTTAGCCATTGGGATCAATAAATGCGTATCTGTCTTCTGGCTTGTGTAACGGTAGAGACTCGTGCTTTAGTCTTTTGGCTTTTGTAACGGCAGAGACTCGTGCTGATAACGTATTATAAAATTTTGAAAGTGTTAGAATAAAATCTACACAATAAGAAATTTCTAACTATTCTTTACACAAGAATTTCTTCAAATTTCTCTCTTTCTTTTCTCTCACAATTTTCTCTCACAAGTCTTTACACAAAAAATGATGGTACATTTCAAGCTTAGAGAATAACTTTATTTGTAGAGCTCT
The DNA here is from genome assembly GCA_026120185.1 of Voacanga thouarsii. NCBI lineage: Eukaryota > Viridiplantae > Streptophyta > Magnoliopsida > Gentianales > Apocynaceae > Voacanga > Voacanga thouarsii. The sequence goes on along the minus strand of JANUWF010001723.1, from coordinate 34,795 downwards.
TATTTAGTGAAATATATAATCTTCCACTAATATAAATTAGTGGTATTTCCACTAAATAGTGGACATCCATAAAAATCCATAATTAGTGAAACTTCCACTAATTCAACATATTTACAACAGAAATCAATTTTTGTAAATAAAAGCCGAGAAAAAAGAGAAGAAATTTCTGGGGAAAAACACACACAGTAGTAGTTAAAAATGGGAAAAACATACAAAAGAAGAAGGATAAAAAAAGTGAAGATTACAAGAAATTTCACTGGGAGTTTGGGTGATATATGAAAATTGCACGATTAGTCATGAATATCATTCACATTTTGATAAATAGACCTTAGTTCAACAAGAATGACATTATTCTACTAAATTTTTTTAACACTCTCATTTTTACTATATATCATTAGACTTTTATAATTTTTAAAATGAATCGTAAAGTAGCTGTGCAATTTTCGTACTCATATTATGCAGTCCTAATCTCATTCGAAAGGAGGCAAATATATTGAAGTAATTGAAATATGTGTGTGTGTGTGTGAGGAGCTGTGAAAGATTCCTATTTCGATACATGATATGTGACGTCAAAGCTTGAAGTGAAATATTGTCGTGTTAAATTCAAATGAAAGTTATAATTATTACAAAAATAAAAGTTATTGAATTCATTTAGAATCTTAATTAATTAAGTAATTAACTAAATTAACTAAAAAGATATACATTTATTTAATATTAATACATTGAATCGTAAAATTATTACGATATGTGGTAGTGTCCAAAGGTGATACGTAGCAGTGTTGAATTCAAATGAAGATTATCTTTTTGTTTTTATAAAGGAAATAAAGTTATATAAATTCATTTACAATCTTAATATTAACTAAATTAACTAATAAGATAAAAAATGTACTTAATATTAATACATTAAATCATGGAATTGTTAGAGATTTTTATTTAAAGATTACCTAAATTAATAAAGTTCTTGGAATATATTTCCAGGAGGAACGTAACACAAATTTCATAACAATATAAAAGAATTGAAATGAAAGTTATCGTATTTTTAAAAAAAATAAAATTTATCTAAATTCATTTATAATATTAGTTAATTAAATATTTAATTAATAAGATATATATACATGTATTTAATATTACTACATTGAATGCAAATGTATCAAATTAGTTACAATATAAAAACACCTTTTCAAGTACCCAAAACTACAAAAATAAGATGGAACCCAATTTATTTCGATTCTTGAAGTAATACAAGTAACCACATGAGAATAATGGTGCTTGTTAACCGTATTCTACTACCAGTCCCCACCTGGCTTGTCTCCCTTCCCCAATTCTTTCCTATCTCCAACTTGTTCCTGATACAAGAAAAGGCGAGGATCTCTACTTCTGATCTGCTAAGACCAAAATAATCCTTGTCCCAGGCCGGTGGGAAAGTAGGGAAGCAGGGGCTCAATAGTAAATAGAGGGTCCAATAAAGAATTAAATTTAAAATTTTTTAATTAGATTTAAAGTTTAAAAAACTTGTAAAAAATTAAAAAAAAACACATTTATCATTTAAATTTCAATATAATCGTAACAAAACAAACTCCACAAATTATATGAATTAAATATCTAAATTATATAAATCACAATAAATTTAGACCCTCATAAACTCCACAATTCACTCACAAAATAATAATAATGTTCCAACATAATCTCTAAATGATTAAATTAAATGAACCATAATGAGATATGAATCATAATAAATTCTAAATAACTTATACTTCATATTTATACATACATTTATGACTTGTCTATATAAATACTAATTATATATTTTATATATAATTTTAATTTTTAATTTGTGTATATTTATATATATATATTAAAAAGTTTAATTGTATATAAATATATATAATATAATTAGTATGTAAGTAGATAAGTGTATACATTTGTGTGTGTGTATATATATATAATATGTATATTATATACATATAATATAATATATATATATATATATAAATTATATTTTTGTGTATAATATATAATATATACATATGTAAATATAATATAATCTGTGAGTGTGTGTGTGTGTGTGTGTAATGGCCAGTCAGACCGGCTGGGGGTGGAATGGAGATCATGCAATCCTTGCCATTCTCCCGACACTGGCTAGTGAGTTGAGTTATGAAGTCCGGTCTCATTCTTATCCCCACTTAAATTGAAGAATCTCTGACCCAATAGGGTCCTGCGCGGGCTGGATCCCTATTTTAAGCAAAGAGATTGCTATCTATAATAGTTATGTATTTGGATTTAGAACAAATTAAATAGAGTCTAATATATTCTATTCAAATTCATTTATTAAATAGATTTTAAATCTTTATATTTTTGAAATAGGCAAATTGATTAGTCCTTGAACATTTTATTTTTGGCAAGATTAGTTCCTTTTCTTTGTTTTCAAAATTTTAGGTCTCGTATCTTTTTCTTTTGGGGAAATTAAGTCATTTTGATCAATTTCTGACAAGTTAACGATTGGTTAACTAGTCAACTCCAGTGTTGACTAAATATAGAAGGGTAAATTTACTGTTTTACTATACACCCAACTTAAAAAAAAGACAAATTAATGAGTTTAGTCCCTAAACTTTTTGTTTTGGCATGGTTGGTCCATCTTTTTTTTTTTTTAACTTTTTAGATCTCCTATCTTTTTTCGCATGTACTACTTGGTCCTTCCAACCACTTTCAAGCTAGTTAATACTCAGTCAACTATTCACTTTACTTCACTTCCCACCACCAATACCTCCAAACCCACCCCCTGCTTCATGGCCTTTGGAGAAAAATCTGGCACCCACAATTTTTTGGTTGTAGTTCCTAGTCATGAAGCCATCTTCGGTCTCATAAATCCTTTTCCAGCAAGTGGGGAACAGGGCCTAAATTTAGATTGGAAAAGCTTCCCAAATCCCAGTATCAAATACTCCAATAATAACATTCGAACCATAGTCGAATTTCAACCACATGCCCCTCTGGTTTTGGAGGCCCAGAAATTAAAGAGACCTAGTGGTATGCAGTTGCTTGTAGTGGTCCTCAAATGCAGAGAGAATAGAATGATGTTTAAAGATGGAAGTAACTTGAGAAGGACATAAAGATGTAGAGAAGCCATAGAAGATAGTGTCATATATGGGAAGTATAGTAGCAGGCTCAGTGAACTCAAAGGTATACCAGTGGTAATGAGTTGAGAATATGAAAAACATGATTTTGTCATTAAAAAAATAAAAATAAAAAAATAAAGGCTGGATTGATTTAGACTTGGTACGTCGAAAGTGATTGGAAGGACCGAATGTGCCAAAAGAAAAAAAGATAGAGGGTTTAAAAAGTTATAAAAAAAAAGAATAAGGACCAACCATGTCAAAACAAAAACGTTTAAGGACTAAACTCACCAATTTATCTTTTTTTAGGTGGGTGTATAGTAAATAATAAATTTACCCTTCTATATTTGGTCAACACCGGAGTTAACCAATCGTTGACTTGTCGAAAAGTGATCAAATGGACTTAATTTGCTAAAAGAGAAAAGATAGGAGATTTAAAATTTTGAAAACAAAGAAAAGTGACCACTCTTGCCCCAAAAAAAAGTTTAGGAACTAAACTTAACAATTTACCTTTTAAAATGCATACAAAAATATTTTGTTTTATTATTTTATTTTTTTAAAAAAAGATTTACCATTGTACCTTTATTAACTAAAGATATTAATATTGGAACCAATGTCTTAACAAAACTCATCATTTCAGTTAAATAATAAATATTTTCCCACTTTTTGTTAACTAAAGATAAGGCAAATAATTTTAGTAACCCTTAAACTCTTTTAAAATTTAACTTTTACTTTCTAATTAAAAATATTTTTAATTGTATTTAAACTAATTTTTTAATTACCTTTAAACTAATAAAATAATCAAAACTTTTCTTTTTGTTAATTGATTGATGATCAACATATATCTCTATCAATTAGATAGCATGTATGGGATAGTTTTAAGGATATTTTGATTATTTTAAATAAATTATTAAAATATGTCCATATATTAATTTTTTAAAAGAATATTTCTTTTATTATTTCTTTCATTTTTCCTTTTCTTACTCTATTCATCTCCTGCACCCTGCAACCAAAGTCAAGGGTCAACACCACTAAACCTATCGTTGGATGGCGAAAGAGGTGCAAATTTAGCAAAATTTTAGGTATTGCACCTGGAAATTGATGCCTCAAGACGTTGCTCAAACAAAATCTAAATCTTCTTTCTCCTCTATTGCAAAAATTGCCCTCCTGATGATATTTTTCGCTGCCCTTGTGCTCCACTAGACCTTTGTTAGTTATAAGATCGATATATTTATGTGTTAATCAAATTAAATCTTATGAGTTCGTGAAAGTTAAGTCATACATTTGTAGATATCATTTTCAACAATACAATTCTTGAAGCCTTTGGCCTTCTGGTAGTGCTCCAAACCCCCAAACCTTCTTTAATATAATCTCTTGGGACTAAAAAATTGCTAATAATATTTTTTTCTCTCTTTGTAGAGAGTGGACTCATAAAAATACTGAGAGAACGTTGTTTCTCACGTATGTTGAAAATAGAGTCATAAATCAATATGTCTAGTTGGTTATTTCCAACTCTCTCTACATATTTAACTCTATTTCAAATACGAAACCTAATAGAATAAGATAAGTATAGTTGGGTACAACTATCTCCACTTATCATACTTCACCTCAAATACGATTTTTAGTTTTATGCAATTTTCATTAATAAATTATAAATATTTATAATTTATTATTGTCCCATAATTAGGAGCCGCTTAAGGGATCTGACCGGATACAGTTACACTAAGCTCCAATAAATTATTTTATTAATTGCGTTCACTTTATTAAAAGAACGTAATTGCACTCTTAAACTAATTGCAATTATTGGAGTCAATAATTATATCCTTATGATTTATCGATCCAACAAATTATTCTTGTCGATCAATATAATACTTTAAATGAGGCAGTATGACCACAGTGCCCCTCATTCAAATCCTCAATGCTCATCTTCAATTTGACAGTACCATATGACCACGTCACACTTACAAATTGAATTCAATAGACACTATTGAATTAATGAGCTCAGATTTAACTGTCCTTTAAAAGAACTTATAAGGAAATGATCTTATCTAATAAAGGTGACGGATTCCATATCGTATAATAATTATTTCATCTTTATTTCACTTTAATTCTGAAGATATTGAGATATTGATTATTGAGTTAATCTCACTCTTTAGTAACACAAGAAATTTCAAGTTAGTAAATATAAATAATTGTATGCTCAGGATTAAGGTATTATGTACGACAATCTTTTAATCTTTTATTTGTAGGATCTATTCTATAAATAAATATTGATGGGTCATCTAATATATCAAAATATATCCTTAATTTATTTACTAAAGTCAAAGACAGACTTCAATAAAATTAAAACGATCTCACCAAAATAAATTGTCTAATTTTATTTTAGATCGTGGATAATTTATTTCGAATTAAATTATAAATCAAGTCTTTCCGTGTTTAACAAATAAATACTTGATTTATAATATCTAGATAATTCATGGACAAAATAGGCCCATACATAAATATATAAAAATATACTTTATTTAATTTCAAAATACAAACATTGTATTTGCTCGAATGCCATATCTAACAAAATACTCCTATTTGTCCTAGAGTAAATAGGACATGTCAGAAATATCTATACTTTCTATATGACTTCCAAAAATAGTTACAGGTAAAATTTTAGTAAAAAGATCAACAAGATTTTCAGCAAAAGGAATCTTGCACACTTCTACATCTACATGTTGAAAAACTCCCTAAATAGGTGATATTTACGTTCAATGTGCTTACTACGCTGATGACTGTGTGGTTCTTTCGCATTTGCCGCTACAAAACTGCTATCATTGTACGAACTAATGGCTTGAGATGCAAAAGGAACCACCTTAAGTTCTATCAAGAACTTCTTTAACCATACTACTTCTTTAGCTACCTTACAAGTCGCCGCATATTTAGCTTCCATTGTAGAGTCAGCAATACAAAATTATCTGATATTTTTCCACACAATTGCACCACCACCTAAGGTGAAAATAGAGCTTGGGATGGATTTGCGAAAATCTCTATCAGCTTGAAAATCAGAATCAGTGTAGCCTAAAGGTACCAATTCTGGAGTTGAGTAAGCTAGCATATATCCTCGAGTTCTGCGAAGATATTTGAATATATGCTTCACCATTATCCAGTGTTTTGGTCTTGGGTTTGACTGATATCTACTTACTATTCCAATAGTATGACAAATGTCTGGACAAGTACAAAGCATAGCATACATTAGACTTCCTACAACTGATGCATAAGAAACTCGTTTCATGTACTCAACTTTATTAGGAGTTTTAGGACTATACTTTTGAGATAATTGGATTCCATGTCTAAAAGGCAATTGACCTTTCTTGAAATTTTGCATTAAAATTTTCACTAGTATTTTGTTAATATATGAAGCTTGGGATGAAGTTATCTATCTATCTTTCTATCCCGAAGGATCTGAATTCCTAGAATATATCTTACTTCTCCTAAGTCCTTCATATCAAACTGTTTACCTAACCAATTTTTTACCAATGTTAATATCCCTACATAATTTCTAATGCAAAGGATGTCATCAACATATAGTATGAGAAAAATCACCTTACCATCTATAATTCTCTTATAGACGCAAGGTTCATCAGGATGCTGACTAAAATCATAAGATTTAATGGCTTGATCAAATTTGATATTCCAATATCTAGATGCTTGTTTAAGCCCATAAATGGACCTATTCAACTTGTAGACTTTATGTTCTTGACCTTCTTGGATAAAACCATCTAGTTGTATCATGTAGATACATTCATCAAAATTTCCATTAAGGAATGCTGTCTTGACGTTTATTTGTAATATTTTATAGTCGAAGTGAGCTGCAATAGATAAGAGGTTTCTTATAGACTTTAGCATGGCCATAGGCAAGAATGTTTTCTCATAGTCAATACCTTCTCATTGGGTATAATATTTAGTAACTAATCTAGTTTTGAAAGTTTTCACTTTCCCATCTACTCCTCTCTTTCTTTTGTAAATCCATTTGCACCCAATAAATTTTACCCCATTAGGTAAGTCCACAAGTTCCCACACGGAGTTAGTGTACATGTATTTCATTTATGAATCCATTGCACTCTTTTAATGGTCCTTATCAATATCCTCTACAACTTCTTTATACATAGTGAGATCCTCTTCTTCCTCAAAAGAGATTTCTTGAAAAGCCTCTTTATAGTGTAAGTATCTAGAGGGACGTCGAATGACTCTCCCATTACATCTAAGTTGTGGAGGTTCTTGGATGATTGGACTTTCTTCTTTCTCGTTGACTGGAACCAAATCTGTTGATTCCTCAATGATTGGAATTTGAATAGGGGCAGGAGGTTCTTCCACTCTATGTGCCGAAGAGCCAGTGGGTATACAAGGCGTAACATCCATCTCTTTCCACTGGAATCTGGCATGTTAAGTGGTATAGATACAAATCCACCGCGTGAATCTTGACGTATGGGTTTTTGTAACCATTTGCTTGGGATTATCTCCCTTGGTCTATTCCAAAATAACCCTACTCTTAGATCTACGTTCTTCTATGTACTTGTCCTCTAAGAAAAGTTTATTTGTATTTACAAATATTTTCTTATCATGAGGACTATAGAAGTAGTATCCATTTGTTCCTTTTGGATATCCAACAAACAGACATAAATTTGATCGTGATTCTATTTTATCTATCTTTCCCTCTAGCATATATGCAAGACAACTCCAAATGTGGATATGTGTCAAATTAGGCTTCTACCCATTCCATAATTTCAATGGAGTCTTAGAGATAGATTTAGATGGAATCATATTCAATATATATGTTGCACTTTATATAGTATATCCCTAAAAGGATGTATTAGGTGTAGAGAAGCCTAGCATTGTTCGACCATATCTAACAAAGTCCTATTTCTCTTTTCTGCAACTCCGTTTTGTAGGAGTTCCAGGTGCACTTAACTGGGATAAAATCCCATTTTTTAACAAATAAGATCTAAAGTTATGGGATAGATATTCTCCACATTAATCTGATTGAAATGTCTTAATGTTTTTTCCTAACTGTTTCTCAACCTCAGCCTTAAATTCTTTGAATTTTTCTAAGGCATCAGACTTATGAGCCATTAAATAAATACATCCATATCTTAAGTAATCATCCATAAAAGTAATAAAATACTCACCCACCTCAAGCTTGGACACTAATTGGTCTACATATGTCAAAGTGCACTAATTTTAAGACTTCCTTGTCTTTATTTCCTTTGGAAGGAAATGATCTTTTGGTCATTTTACCTTCCAAACAAGATTCGTAAATTTGAAAATGTTGCACTTTTAAGTCACTTAAATGACATTCTTTTACAAGTTTTTGAATCTTATTTAGATTAATATAACCAAGTCTAAGATATCATAAGAGAGTCTCAATATTTTAAATAGTAATAAAAATTATTATCAAAATATGATAACCTAAAACACTATAATAACATGCATCTCTATAGGAGATAACAATGTAACTTATAGTTAGACTAGGATCCACAACCTAAAATCCCAAAGTAATATGCACCTCTATAGGAGATAACAATATAACTTATAGTTAAACCTATATTATCCCACTAAAATTAATATATCTTGCATCTAAATGCGATATTAGTCTTAGTGTCGTTAATATTTTGGCTATCATAGACATTATTTGGATATTCTATAGGAAGTCCTTATAATGTCTTTGATTTATAGTGTAACCCCTATATAAACAAATTTATTTAATAAAGTTTTCAATCCAATTACATCACCTATATGGTAATTATGAATGAATTAAACTTAAAAAAAAAAATCGATGCTCAATCTAGTAATCAATATAATGTAGCATACCTATAGGAAGCCCATTTAAAATGGTATGAAACAAATGTTAATTTTACTAATAGGCTAATAGGGGAGGCTAAAGGTTAATTAAAATTAACCATTACACCTTATTTTTTTTAATTTAATAAAAAATAATTTATTTATTCATAACTAAATAGTACCTAGAGTGGTGTTAATGCAAACTATATTGCATGTTATTATGAATAATATATAATTCAATCAAAATTAAATAGTAAAAACTATAAATAAAATAATTTTATGACCAACCTAGACATAAGAAATAATATTGTAAAATTACAATTGAAAATAATAATTACCTAACAAAATAACTAATTCTTCAATCTTCTATAATATCAATTAAATGGCGCAGCTTCATGTCCCAATACTATTGTTGGTGTAGTGGTTTAGTCTCAGGGGTCCTAATCCAGTGATCTGGGTTTGAAACTCATTACTACTAATTCCCCCTTTCTTTTTTTCTTTTTTTTAATTGACAGGGGCTATCTAATGGCCCAACGCCAGCCTAAGCCGTTAGGCCCAGGTAGCGCCCAGCCTAAGCTGGCCAAGCTGTTGGCACCAACCAAGGCCGCTGGGCCCAAGCTAGTGCCAGCGGGCTGTTGGGCTATGGCTCCAGCCTAAGCTACTCGCAGTGGCTACTGGACCTGCTAGGCCAGCCTAGTTCTAGCCACGCGCTAGAAACCTTGACTCCTTCATCAACGAATTTCTCCAACAAACTTTGGAATTCAATTTTCCTTCTGTAGTCTTCTTCGTTCGCCAAGCTCTAGTAGCATTTACAATTTTTTTTTAAAAAAAAATAATAATAATAATTAATAAAAGGGAAACATGAAGACGTAATCCACCAATTTTATTACAAGACTCGATAATATTTATACATATTCACCAAATCAAAAACTATAACCATAAAATTATTTTAAACAAAATTAATCAAATCATTCACCATGAACATAAATGCATTATTCCTACACTACTTAATTAAATATATACATAAAAGATTTAGATCTTAACATATAAACACATATCAAAACTTGGTTTTGATACCAATTATTAGTCATAGGATTGATATATTTATGTATCAATCAAATTAAATCCAATGAGTACGTGAAAAATGAATCATATATTTGTAGATATGATCTTCAACAATATGATTCTTGAAGCCTTTGGCCTTCTGGTAGTGCTCCAGACCCTCAAGCCTTCTTCAATGTAATTTTCCGAGACAAGAAAATTACTAATCGTATTTTTTCTCTCTTTGTAGAGGGTGTGTGATACCCCAATCTCACATGGGATTGGGATGAAAAGTGTGAATGGTATATAAGAATGGACATGAGTACTCATTGTCAATTTGGGATATCCATTTTGGTCCAACGAAGATGGCGGCTAAGTAGTTGACCGTGGGTGTTGCCAGACCCATAGTCGCACTCCCAGGTTCGTGGGCACGGGACGTGACATTTGGTATCAGAGTAGGAAACCAGCCCTCGATATGGGAACTAAGTGCTACATCGTACGCAGTGGGAGCCACCTCTAGAATCTTATGCCTCCTGGTTGGTCCTGGGTTTGGCTCCTAAAGTATGGGCCCAGTGAGGACGCTTGGGTCTAAAGGAGGGGTGAATGTGATACCCCAATCTCACATGGTATTGGGATAAGAAGTGTGAATAGTATATAAGAATGGGCCTAAGTACCTATTGTCTACTTGGGATATCCATTTTGGCTTAGTGAGGACGGCGACTAAGTAGTTGACCGTGGGTGCTGCCAAATCCATAGTCGCACTCCTGGATCTACGGGCACGGGGCGTGACATTGGACCTGGGAGCGCAAATATGGGTCTGGCAGCACCCACGGTCAATTACTTGGCCGTCGTCCTCATTAGGCCAAAATGGATATTCCAAGTTGACAATAGGTACTTAGACTCATTCTTATATACCATTCACACTTCTCATCCCAATCCCATGTGGGATTAGGGTATCACAGGTGGACTCGTACAAATACTGAGAGAATGTTATTTTTCATATATGTTGAAAATAAAGTCATAATCAATATGTATAGTTGGTTATTTTCAACTCTCTCTACATATTTGACTCTATTTCAAATATGAAGCATGATAGAATAAGATAAGTAGAGTTTGGTACAACTATCTCCATTTATCTTACTCTACCTCAAATACAATTTTTAGTTTCTAATATGATCTTGGGAAGCTCTAAATTTGTGAATTAAACTCAAGAATAAGAAACCTACTAACCCAGACACAAGAACACTAAAATGTTAGGAAATTAATACTTTTGTGATAATGTAAATCTAGCCTACTTCAAAGAATAGAGATGAAGTTGAGATTATCCCTTAAGATTTAGAGACAAGATTAAAAGTGAGACTAAATCCTTTAATTTAGTCTTAATGTTTAATGGACATTACCTAAGAGGATTACCCTCCCCAAAGCTCTCAAAGAGTTCTTGAACTCTCACAATTTCATATGCCTCTAAAGGTCCTTCGTTCACAATGTTATAATAGCATATATATAGATGTCTTGCCCTAAAACCTTTATAAATATTACAAAATGATCCCCAAATAGTTGAAAATGTCAGGGGTTCAGTGAACAGGGCTAGCGTCGGGTAGGCCGGGGAAGCGTTGGGTCTTATTGGGATGTATGCCCTCTTAGACTAGGTTTCTGATGTAAAAATTAAATATTTTAATAAAAGAATTTATTTTCAGAAATTATTTGTGAATTTACAATTTTATTTGTGTACAATTACGTTTGAAAAAGACCCATTATATTTAAGTAAGTGGTCCATGTGAATGGAGGTCTTTCATAGTAAGGTATGGATCACGAGTTACTTAGCACATAAACTTTTGTTCTTAACCGATTGATGAGAATGGAAATCTCATTATGTTTAGGTTATTATGTTGTGAATTCTAAATAGGGAATGGCTTACCTTTAGCCAGTGAGTAGTCCACTCACTTCATGACATAAGCGTATTTTGAATACGTAGAATATAACCTGAAGTAGTTGTTTCTAAAAGTACTATATGGTAGAAATCTAGACTACTACTCGCTACAGCGTGGACTAGTACTCTACGACTTGAGTATGAGTTAGTGGTCTAACGAAGTTGGAAGCATATGCTTTGATATGCTATAGTTGAAGTTCTATCGTAGGGCCAATATACTTGTATGTTGGGTACGTATGTGTGACTAGTTAGTTAAGACAGACTTGTACAAGATAGTTTCTATACTATATTACCCCTTGTGGTTGTCTGAATGATCTAAATATCCAGGGCCATGGGAACCATGACTTGGATGTTTGTTTTAGGGTAGCTCCCTTGGAAAGCGGAAACAATCAAGGATGTCGTGAATCATTGGACTAAAGACCTAAAGATGGTAGATGTCATTTAGAGATGTGTTAGTACACTTCTTCCTCTCTAAATGTACAGCGATGTATATAAGGGTATTTTAGTCATTACACCAGTAGGTCGGAGACTTTGCTAACGCAGCACTGTCCTTGGGGTCAATATTTCCTTATGGTGATATTAAAAAATATTTAAAATGCAAAATACAACTATTTATATGACAAGGGTATTTTGTTCATTTTAGTAGCCAATGCGGTGTGTCTTTTGGCTCCCAGTATAGACCGTGAGTCATAATTAAATACAGGCTAAGGAATTAAATTAAATTAAATTAAATTTATTTTATTTAAGTAGCCTGATTTAATTATTGGGCAATAATAAAATAAAGGTCTATGGAGAAAGAATTAATTAAATTAATTTAGTGGGTTAATTAATTATTCAGAGTTTTGGCCTAGTTTAAATAATTAGAGATTAATTTGAGACTAAACTGATTTAGGCTTATTTAATTGGACTGGTTTGTTTGGGCTGAAAAATTAATTATTTGTTGGGCCATTGAGTTGGTTCTAACTAGAATAATTAATTAAGCCTCAATAGGTTAAACTAAGAGTCTAATAGTCCAGTCTAGTTTAACTTAGGGTTTTTATTTAGGTTAAACAAGAGAATTGGATACATCGTTGTTGACATAACACACATACTCTGAGACGGCTTCTTCTCTGTAGAGCCAACGTCTCTCTATCTCTCTCTCCAAAAAAATTCCCTAGCATGTTAGTTGTTCACCAAACGGTAGTTAGACAGGCCATATACTGGAAGACCGAGAGTTATGCGTTCACATACATGCAAAGGTAGAGTAGGAGACTTGCAGGAATTGCACCAGAGGCTTTTACCAACACCCCTACCCCAGTTGCACACGTTTCCGTCCAATCACCTTTGAGAACCAGAAGGAGAGGTTAAATTTTTAAAACCTTGAGATTGGGACAGGACGCAACCGGCGCCGGCTAGGGCTGCCAGAGCCGGAGCTAGCCCTGCCCTGCCTTGGAATCCCTATTTTTGTTTTTCCAATTTTTTTTTATGTTCACTTCTGCTGCGTGCTCCGTATTTTCCACTTTCCGTGCCTTCAGGTCTAATATGGAGAAACAATACTCATACGCAAAAAGTCAGAACAAACTTCGAACTTTACCAACTCACAACCGGCGTCGGGTCCAATCTGCTAGAACAGTACGTGCGCCAAAAATTAAAAATTTTTGGCAGGTCACAGCCGGTGCCTGGTAGGGAAATTCTAGCTCATGCCAGATCCATTCTATTGGGCAACATTTCTATGTGAACTGCTTCCGATTGATGTCCTTCGTATACTAGTAACATGGCCCGTTCTCGATCCTCTTCGGTTTTTTCCTTGATGTTTTGCATCCCAAATATTGTTCTTGACCTCTAAGGTGGCCTTGGTTGTCCCCTTGATCTTCCAAATAGTTTTGAATCTAAGATTGTTTTCATTTGAAGCTCACATGGGTCGTATTTCTTCATTTGCCCATTTGCCCTTTAATCCTTGTTCATTTGTTTACTTGACCTTCCACAAGGATTGTTACATTCTTTGTACTACTTTTGGCCTTCCTTTCATTATCCACTCATTCATCATTCTCTTAGCCATTGGTTTATTAGCTTGGTTGGCCTTAAACTCCTATTGAAACCTCTTGAAAATAGATCTCACCCAAGATGCCATAAGCTATGGTTTGAATTTCTCTTGTCTTTTTTTGAGTGGCCTTCATGCCTGGGGCGATTCCGATCATTTCCCCCTTCTTGGAAATGATTGATCTTTGAATCAAAACCTATACAATAAATCAATTAAGAGAGCTTGTATGAAAGTAAAATGTCATGGCTTTGTACCTTATTATTCTCTATACTTTCCCTTTTCACTACCTATATTTTTCCTCTTAATTTACCTCCACTCTCTTTTCTCTCCAACTTGGGATAGTCACTTGTTGGAAAGTATGCCCTCATAGATTAGGTTTTTGATGTAAATATCGAATATTTTAATAAAAGAATTTATTTTCAGAAATCGTTTGTGAATTTACTTTTTTATTTGTGCACAATTTCGTTTGGAAAAAACCTATTGTGTTTAAATAAGTAATCCATGTGAATGGTGGTCTTTCACAGTAAGGTATAGATCACGGGTTATTTAAACACATAAAATTTTGTTCTTAACCTATTGATGAGAATGAGAATCTCATCATGTTTAGATTATTATGTTATGAATTCTAATGGAGAATGGCTTACCTTTGGCCAGTGAGTAGTCCACTCACTTTATGACATAAGTGTATTTCTAATACGTAGAATATGTACTTGTAATAGTGGTTTCTTAAAGTACTATTTAGTAGAAATCTAGACTACTACTACTACTATAGGGTGGACTAGTACTCTACGACTTGAGTATGAGTTGGTGGTCTGACAAAGTTGGAAGCATATACTTTGATATGCTATAGTTGAGGTTCTATGGTAGAACCAATATACTTGTGTATTAGGTATATGTAACTAGCTAGTTAAGACAGACTTGTATAAGATAGTTTCTACACAATATCGCCATTTATGGTTGTCTAAATGATCTAAAGTGTTTAGGGCCCTGAGAAACATGACTTGGATGTTTGCTTAAGGGTAGCTCCATTGGAAAGCGAAAACACTCCAGAAAGTCGTGGATCATTGGACTAGAAGTCTAAGGATGGTAGATGTCATTTAGAGATGTGTTAGTACATTTTTTCCTCTCGAAATGTACGGCGATGTGTAGAGAGGTATTTTAGTCATTTCACCTGTAGGTCGGAGACTTTGCTAACGCAGTATTGTCCCTTGGGTTAATATTTTCTTATGGTGATATTAGGAAATATTTAAAATGCAAAGTACAACTATTTATATAGTAGGGGTATTTTGGTCATTTTAATAGCCAAGCGATGTGTCTTTTTAGTCCTCGAAATAGCCCGTAAGTCCTAATTAATTTTAGGTTGATGAATTGGTCTCAGTTAAAGAGAATTTTATTTTATTTTATTCAGGAAGTCTAATTTATTATTAGATTGGAATAAAAATAAATAAATAAAAGGAGTTGAGAGAAATTTATTATCTAGTTTAATTGGTTAATTAATTATTCAAGGCCTATGTCCAGTTTGAATAATTAGAAAATTAACCTGGGCTTAAACTAGAAGGAAATAATTAATGCTTAATTATTTATTGGGTTACTTATATAAACCCAAGAAACAAATAATTAAAGTTTAACTATTTTTTGGTTCATTTGGACTCATTAATTATTTATTGGATTATTTCTACAAGTCCATGAAATAAATAATTAATGTTTATTATTTTGGGCTTTTTAGGTTCAAGAAAAATAATAAATATTATTTTGGCCAATAGCTTGGACCATAGGGTTTCTTTCAGATACGGTTTAAAAGAGTTTAGGGTTAAGTCAAACTTATTTTGTTGATAACATCCGGGTATTTGAAATATTATATTCCAGGGGATATTGTTATTAGATATCTGAGACCTAGGTTTGGCTAACCATAACACACGCCTCTTGGAAGGAAAAACCCTAAATTTTCCCTAAGCTTTTCTCTCCCTCTCATGGCTCTCTCTCTCTCTCTCGTGTTCTCCTTTCTCTTGTCTTTAGTTCTTGGTGCTTTGCTAATCAATAGCAATAGAACCAAGAAGGATTGAAACCATTCCTTCTCACCCTTTGTTTCACCAACAAGGATTGATGTAGTGGAATATTTCGTGATTCGAAAAGCCTGGAGTTCATGCAAACGAGGCGAAGTAGGAGATTAGTGGAATTCGAATCAGAAGCTTCATCAAGCGGACAAGAAGGGACTGTTCATGTGGTTCAATCCGTTCTTTCACTGCCTAGGAGGTTTAAGGCACGCAGATGTATGCTCTAAACGCTTCCATGCTGCTATTAAGCCTTGGTTTTTTTTTCCTCTATTTTTTTTCGTTCCCGAGCATGCTCTCTATTTCTTTTCAAAACCCATCATCACTATCCTTTAAACCCCGTCTTCCTTCCTTTCCTCAATTTTTATCTCTCTTTCTTCTCTCACTTCAACCTCTTGTTCCCCCTTCTTTTGTTTTTCCTTCTTCTCTCCTTTTTTCTCCTCATTTCTTTTCTCACTCATCTTCTTTTTCCTCTCCTTTCCCTCTCTTCTTTATTTTTCTTTTTCCCTCAAGATATTTTGATCTCTCAAAATCTCACTAGGGGATAAGGGAAGTAGAGTGATTTTCTTTCCATCTTTCCTTAAAGAATAAGCGTTCCTCTTCCCTTCATGGACCACATGGTTGTTGGAATGTAAGCCCTCTTAGACTAGGTTTCTGATGTATTTTTTACTTGTATTAATAAAAGTATTTTTTTCAAAATTTGTATGTGAAATTTTCTTTATATTTGTGCATGATTTTATTGAAAAAGACCCATTGTGTTTAGGAAAATGGTTCATGTGAATAGAGGTCTTTCACAGTAAGGTATGAACCATATGATACTTAACACATAAACTATTATTCTTAACCAGATAATAAGAATGAAAATCTCATCGTGACAAGGTTATTATGTTATGAATTCCAAATAGGGAATGGCTTACATTTAGCCAATGAGTAGTCTACTCATTTTATAACACAAACATATTTCAAATACGTAGAACTGGACCTATAGTAGTGGTTCTAAAAGTACTATGTGATAAAAACCCAAACTACTACTACTACAGCATAGATTTGTACTCTACAACTTGAGTATAAGTTGGTGTTCTGACGAAGCTGGAAATGTATGCTTTGATATACTATAGTTGAGGTTCTTGAAAAGGACCAATATACTTGTATGTTGGATATATGTTACTAGTTAGTCAAGAAAGACTTGTATAAGATAGTGCCTACATTATATCGCCCCTTGTGGTTGTCCGAATGATCTACTTATCCAGGGCCCTTAGGGAACATGGCTTGGATATTGGCTTTAGGGTAGCTCTCTTGGAAAGCTGAAATATTCCAAGAAGTCGTAGATCATTGGACTAGAAGTTTAAGGATGGTAGATGTCGTTTAGAGAGGTGTTAGTACACTTTTTCCTCTCTAAATGAACGGCGATATGTAGAGGGGTGTTTAGTCATTTCATCTGTAGGTCGAAGACATAGCTAACATAGCATTGTCCTCGAGGTCAATATTTCTTTATAGCAATATTAGAAAATGTTTAAAATATAAAATACAACTATTTATATAGTAAGAGTATTTTAATTATTTTAATAGCCAATGCGATGTGTCTTTTTGGTATTTAGAATAGCCGTAAGTCCTAATTATTTTAGGTCGAGGAAATGGTCACAATAAAAAAAGGGTTTTATTTTATTCAGGAAGTCTAATTTATTTTTTGAACTGGAATAAAATAAAAAGAATGAGAGAAATTAAATTTATTATCTAATTTGATTGGTTAATTAATTATTCAATGGCCTAAGCCCAGATTGAATAATTAGAAAAATTAACCTGGGCTTAAACTAGTTAATAAAAGGCTTAATAATTATTTTAGTTTATTTGCGTTCATTAATTATTTATTAGGTTATTTTAATAGGCCCATGAAATGAATAATTAATAGTTATTATTTTTGGGCTCATTGGATCCAAGAAAAAATAATAAATTATTTTAGCCTAATAACCTAGACTAAAGGGGTTTTATTATCTTCGGTACAAAAGAGTTGGGGATTACCCAAACCTCTTCTATTGATAATCTCCGAATGTTTGAAATATCAAAACACTGGGGTTGGACTATCTAGGATGTGAATATGAGTCGTTGTATGGGGCAAAAAACCATAACACACGATAGAAAGGAAAAAAAAACAAATGAGAGCCTCTGTTCTCTCTCTGCTTCTCACGTTTTGCTCTTTTTTCTTTTTTCCATATTCTTGTCTTTGCTAATTAATAGTAAAGGATCAAGAAGGACCAGCATCGCCTAGGTTGTTTCACCAACATAAATAGGTGGAGGACTATTCTAAGAAGTGAAAAGTTTTGCGTACATACCAAGAAGAAGCCGACGGATTTTTAGTTTCTTGCCGGAATCGTTGTCAAGGCAGGTAGCTTCTCCCGTGGTTAGTGCCTCGTCTTCTCAATCAGATCAGAAGAGAACACGTAAAGGTATTATTTTTAAACTTCTGTTATGTTGTGTTCTCATTTCTGGTAGCCATGCATGTTCCTCTGTTTTTCCGTTCCATCAATGGTCTTCCCAACAAAATATGCCCTAAATACAAGGGAAATACATCACAAACCACGTCATTTTTATACTTTCCCATATCAATGGCAACCTTGGCTTATTTGTTCACCTTCACCTCTCTACAATTGTTCAACCATTATAACTTATAAGATCTAGGGTATTTCAAGGTTTTTATTCCTAACTCCTCCCCTAAGGTAGCACTAATAACATTTTTACAACTTCCTCCATCAATGAGGACACTACATGATTTTTGCTTGATTAGACACCTTAAAAAAATATATTCTCTTTTTGCAAATTTTCTCCTTCTTCCACACCCTCACAAGCATTTTCAACTTCCATTGCTGCTCCAATCAATGCACATGGTTTCTCAAGTATATACTCATATCTTCCATCCACTCTTTCTCCTCCACTAGATTTGATGTCATTTTGTGAAGTTGAACTAGATGCTTCATTCTTACTAGTTTCACTCATTTTCATTTGCTTTTGCACCACCTCTAGCTAACTCCTCTTTTTCTCCTCTTGTGGAAGTGAGCTTTCTCCCACTTCATAAGTACTTGAAGCACTTTGGGAACCTTCATCTATAGCACGTATTTGCTTATTCTTTACCTTAATTTTTGAATTCTTTGACTCTTCAACAAAATCCATACTCTTTTGCTCAACTTCTTCTTGCTCATTCTCCTCTAGCACTTCCAATGGATTTGACTCATCCTCTAGAAAGAATAGAATGTTGTAATATTTATTAGTCACCCATTTGTTGAATTCAATGGTTCTACTTCTTCTTCTTCATCATCATTAAGCTCCTCATCAAGCTTATCAATATTTGTCTCAACTTCTTCATGCACTACTTCATCATTTTAGTTGAGTATTTCTTGGCTTTTGGCTTCCCTTTCATGCACTACTCATTTTGGTCCATATAATTTATCTTGCTCAACCCTCTCAACTTTTTCTTCACTTCTTGCCTTTCTTGACTCCTCAACAGCTACAACATTTTTCTTGGCTACTTTGGTCTCAAGTCTAGTTTTTTGCTTTGTAATTTGTCTTTCTCTTTTGCAATTGTGCACCCTATAAAATCTTTCATATGTCAATTTATTTAGACAATAAACCTTCGTGTGCCTTCTACTACAACAAATCTCACAAGTCAATCATCTTCTACTATTGTAACAATTATAGTTTTTCCTCTTATGCACCCCTTCTTTCAGTATCTTATGTATTACATTTCTCCCTCTTTGTTTAACTCCTCCAATAATAGGAAGTGTGCTCAAAACTCCCACACATTTTGCATATACGCTCCCTTAAGTTCTTTTGTACCCCATGCTTTGTTGTTTTTTGTACTCCTCCTAAATAAACTTTCTCATTCCAATATTCCTCAAAACTAGCATATCCTTCTCCACTCGAATAAGGTTCTCCATTGTTTTCACTCCCCCTATTCCAATCTTCCATAGGACTCAAGTTCTCACATTTTTGATCACTTTCCCCTAAGTCTCCATCATATCTATTATATTCCCTTCCACTTGTACTTAGTCCCTCATCATGTTCATTCAAATATTCCATACTCTCATAATTATCCTCATCATATTCTTGCTCATATTCATTACATTCCCTATAACAACTCTCACTATAGTAAGACTTCTCATCATAGTTATACCCTTCACTTTGACTCCAACTAGCCATTATGAAGTTCTTTAAAGAGAAGTACCCACACAAATTGAAGTAGAAAGTACAAGAAAAATTCCTCACTTCACTCCATCACGTGTTTACACTCAATTTTTTTTGTGGTCACTTTTCTCTCATGTTTGCACTCTTCTTGGCTTTTATCACAATGTTCTCTCCCTCTTATCTTCTTCAAACTTTTAACTTCACACTCAAGTTCTTCCTAACTCATTTCCACTTCAAAGGATTTAGTTCTACTAATCAAGTCATCTAAATTCTAAGGGATAAGAAAGAAAGGTGTCTTAAAGCCAATTTATCAAATACTTAGTGTGCAATAAGGAAGATGCATGGATTTCAAAGAGTTGTTACACAAAGTGATGCTATCATAGCCTTAATCACAATTTAGCAATTAACAATCACTTAAATGCTCTTTACTAAACAAATTATTCATTATACTTCATGAATGGAAGCTTTGGTAGTCAAGTATGAGCATTCACAATTCATTGGGATAATATATCAAACACATTAAATGAAATCTCGTAGCTCAATATTGTATAGCAAATTTCAGCTTGGTTTTAGCCCCAAATCAACAAATTTTAAAATCAAATGACTCCTCAAACATCAATATATCATATAGGGTCAAATTAACAATATTTTCATGGCACAAATTCATGTTTTTTACTTCCAAAAATAGTAATAGAAAAAGTGACAAAAATTTAAAAATCAATAGATCTTGAAGAAGATTGTACCTTAACCCAAAGAAAGTTGGTTGATTACAATCAACACGATGCAATCTCTGACACCACTTGATATGATCTTGGGAAGCTCCAAACTTGTAGATTAAACTCAAGAACAAGAAATCTACCAAATTCACACACAAGAACACTAAAATGTTAGGAAATTAATCTTGTAATAATGTGAATCTAACCCACTTCAAAGACACCCTAACACCCTAATCTTTCAAAGATTAGAACACAAAGGATAGGAATTTGAAGACACCTAACTCAATTCTATCAAATATACTAGGCAATCTAACACATAAGAATAGAGATGAAGTTAAGATTATTCCTTAAGATTTAGAGACAATATCAAAGGTGGGACTAAATCTTTTGATTTAGTCTTGATGTTTAATAGACATCATCCAAGAAGATCACCATCTCCAAAACTCTCAAAGAGTTCTTGAACTCTCACAATTTCATATGCCTTCAAAAATCCTTTGTTTACAATGTTACAATAGAATATATATATAAATGTTTTGCCATAACTACTTCGTAAATATTACAAAATGACTCCAAAATAGCTGGAAAACGTCAGGGGTTCGGATTATAGAATAGGGCCGGTGTCGGGTAGGCCTCCTGGGGGTGACATCGGGTCTAATTTGGAGAAATAGTACTCGTATGCAAAAAGT
Source organism: Voacanga thouarsii (assembly GCA_026120185.1). Lineage (NCBI taxonomy): Eukaryota > Viridiplantae > Streptophyta > Magnoliopsida > Gentianales > Apocynaceae > Voacanga > Voacanga thouarsii. Next base: position 13,239 of record JANUWF010001723.1, on the reverse strand, counting down.
TAGAATAAACTTCGGGACTTTACCAGTTCACAACTGGCGCCGGGTCTAATTTGTTGGAATAGTATGTACACCAAAAATTGAAAAATTCTGGCAGGTCATAGCTGGTGCCTGGTAGGGAAACTCTGGCTAGCGCCAGGTTCATTTTGCTGGGTAACGTTTCTGTGCGAACTGCTTCTGATTGACGTCCTTCGTATACCAGCAACATGGCCCGTTCTCGATCCTCTTCCGTTCTTTCCTTAATGTTTTGCATCCCAAATATTGTTCTTGACCTCTAAGGTGGTCTTAGTTGTCCTCTTGATCTTCTAAATAGTTTTGAAGCTAAGGTTGTTTCCATTTGAAACTCCCTTTGGTCGCATTCCTTCATTTGCCCATTTGCCATTTAATCCTTATTCATTTGTTTGCTTAACCTTCCACAAGAATTGTTACCTTCTTTGTACTCCTTTTGGCCTTCCTTTCATTATCCACTCCTTCATCATTCTCTTAGCGCTTGGTTTGTTAGTTTGGTTGGCTTTATGAAACCTCTTGAAAATGGATCTCACTCAAGGTGCCATGAGTTATGGTTTGAATTTCTGTTTATCTTCTTTTGAGTGGCCTTCGTGCTTGGGGTAGTTCCTATCAGTTTCTTGCAATTTTAAATAAAAATTATAAATATTTATAATTTATTATCCCATAATTAGGAGCTATCGAAAGGATCTAACCGAATACAGTTAGACTAAGCTCTAAGAAATTATTTTGTTCATAAAAAATAATTTATTAATTACGTTTCACTCTACTAAAAGAATGTAATTGCACTCTTAGACTAATAGTAATTACTGGAGTCAATAATTATATTCTTATGATTGATTGATCCAACAACCTTCTTCCCATCTTTTCTTCAAGTTTTTGGAGACATTTAGAAATTTGTGTCTCTCTTCTTCAATGTTCCCAACCTTTTTTAATAAACCATAATAATTCTAAAGTTAGGGTTAGGATTCACTGAAGGAATTGTTTTGGGAGGATTGAAGAATTAAGGAAATAAAGAATTATAGAAACGTATTCTGGATTATGATAGTTGATGATTTCTAGGTTATAGGTTTTAAAGGGTAAGGGTAGCATGATAATGGAGGTAGTGAGAACTCCTGTTCTATTAGGGGTAATAGGTTCACGGTTTTGGGTAGAGTTGTATTCGAATACGAACCAATTGAGTAATACATTTTTGAGTTCAAGTTCGAACATAAATGAACATTGTTTGAGTTTGTTCGTTTATTATTCGAGTTTGTTTATTTTATATTTTATATTTTATATTTTACAATTTATTAAAATAATAATTCAAAATTTAATAAAAATAATTAAATATTGTAATATTAAATAAATAGATGTAATATAATTAATCTTAATATTAATTTTAATACTATCATATAAATTTTATTAAGAATAAATCTTAATATTATAAAATATAAATAAATATAATATAATTAATTTTTAAAAATATATAATATATTCGTGAATATGTTCGAGTTAGTTTGTTTATTAATCGAATTTAATATTTCGTTTATTTATTAAACGATCAAGTTTTATTCAAACATGAACAAATTAGAATGAACTTTTGTTATGATTGTTCAATTCATTTACAACTCTAGTTTTGAGTGGGTAAGGAATAAGTAGTAATATTATAAAATATAAATATATATAATATAATTACTTTTTAAAAATATATAAATATTCACAACAATGTATGAGTTAGTTCGTTTATTTATTGAATTTAATAATTCGTTTGAATTTGTTCATTTATTAAACAAACTAGTTTATTCAAACATGAACAAATTAGAATAAATTTTTATTTATGAATGTTTGATTTATTTACAACTCTAGTTCTGGGTGGAGCGCGGAACAAGTAGAAGTAGCAGCTCTATTATCAAGCTTAAGAAAAGGAAGTAAAGATAGGGGAAACGAAGTGGAAAGAGGAAAAGAAAAGGGAGGTAGAAGGAATGATGGTGGACAGCTGATAAGAATATTTTGAATTGAGTTATATATATATAAGTCTTAAAAGCGTTATATTTTGAAATGTGATAGAATGATACAACTTTAGTTGAATAGAAGACAAGTTTAAATAGTCAATTATATGGTTTGATTAATGATTTAGTTGAGGATCAATCCAACTTTATTAACCTCAAATTGAACATTGAATATGAAAAATTAACGTTAGATAATGTCTTTCTTGACTTGAGTTACGAGTTATATCTTTTAAAAAATAAAATAACATATTCTAAAATTTCTACTCCATAGAAAACAAAGATATTGAAGAATTTCCCCATGATCGCCCTTTTTTTCTCCATTGAAGAATGATGCTTTTAATTAATATTTACATAATTCTTTGGAAAGTAGCAACAATTACTACTATATAAAAACCAAAAGGCATAATGAATCTTGTACCCATACTAATCTTGAAATGGAATAGGTGTTAGACAAGAAGGTTTATCCTTGTGACCTAGTGATCCGTTTCTTCTACAAAGATGAGTTCACTTCCTTGTTTTATTTGTCGTCAATTATAAATTTACTAGGTTGGTGTCCGTGACGCACGAGATAGTTTTAGTACTTTTCTCAATTTCAGATAAGAAGATAATTCTAATGTTTAAAAAATAAAAAAAATTCAAATAACTCTAATTTTTTTTTTAAAAAACAACAATTCAAATAACCATGATATTTAAAAAAAAAACCTTCAAATTTTAAGAGGGATAAAATGTATAAATATAAAATGATACTTTTGGAGTTTCCAAAAAGATGAAAAATGAGAAATTAAAAAGAACATAATTCTATGAGGTTAAAAAAAGTTAGTATAATGATTAGTTTTATCTTATCTAAATTCATTGAATTCAAATAACTCTGATATTAAAAAAAATACCCTTCAAATTTCTTCACCAGGAAAAAAAAATCTATTTTAAATTCAATAATTCCAAATGTCAACACGGAGCAGTGGAGCTAGCATAATGATTAGTTCTACCTTGATATTAAAAAAAAAACCCCCTTCAAATTTCTTCACAAGAAAAAAAAACTCTTTTAAATTCAATAATTCCAAATGTTAATACAGAGCAGTGCCACTTGTCTCATTAGTCTAAATTCATTGAATCCAAATTTAGATGAATTTATATTTAGATAAGAATTTTATGGATCCGTGCTCATCATGAATCCTGAACTTGTTAAGAAAATTGCGGTTAAGTATAACATCTTTCATAAAATATTGAAAGCTCTACAAGACCAAAATAAAACTGAATACCTCTTAAATGAATTAAAATGCACTACCTTAGTATCAATTATGCAATCTTCAAATGTTTTCACTAATATAAATTAGAACATCATTATTACTATTCTTTTAAAGCTTTGCAAATTAGATAGAGGCTCACATCACATGCATGCGTAAAGCACAGAACTTACTCCAGCTTGTTGAACATGTGTGTCAGCAAACCAAATCAAGAATATCAAGATAGATCTGATAGCTTCAGTTCTGACTTCTTCTGCTTCATCATGAAGACTTAAACCAAGAATATCAAGATTATTTCCAACTTGTAATTAAAACGGGACCAAGCTTAAATAGTACTTGCACTGAAAGGCATTTCGCTTTCCATGGCTGATGGGATGCAACTGTGCAAGGCGAATTAGCCCAGGAAAGCTTTAGAATTGGATCCAAAAGACCTGAACAATTAATATTGCATATGGACAGCTTATGCTCTGAGGGTGGGAAGCCTAGAGGAAGCATACAGATCGTAAGAGTTACAACATTCAAAATAGGCTGGTACTGTCAAACTTATATCAAATGAGACCGAATAAAAAATTTTCGTCTCTCCTCATTGCACCTTCACTGCTACTACTACTACTACTACCACTACTACTACCACTACTACCACTACTACTATTATTATTATTATTATTATTATTATTATTATTATTATTAAGTTATAATCCATTGACTCTATTGACTTTTAAAATTACCAATCCACTATTTTTTAGATCGGACCGTGAATCTATTCTTAAACCGGTTCAATCCTTTTGCTTTATACTATTTTTCTCTAAAATCATTCTATTTTATTCAAATCATTTTGAACTGGTTGGTCCTACTGAATTTAGCCGTTATCTCTCTCTCTCTCTCTCTCTCTCTCTCTCTCTCTCTCTCTCTCTCTCTCTTACTAGATAAGATAATATATTTATGAAAAAGATATAAGTTACATAGAAGGACTAAATAATCCATAGTAATAAAGAAAATACCATAATTTTCTCCCAAATTAGTTGTTTATGCATATTTAGACTTGAATTATATTATATTATCGATTAATTTTATTTTTTAAAATAATTATATTTTTAAATTTAAAATTATAGTATTACCAGTTCAATTGTAGTCCAATTGCAGTTGGACCATTAAAGCATAAATTAGTAAATTTTTCGACTCGATATTCGATCCAATTATGAAAACATTTACCAATGTTGATATGCCTAATTACCCACTCCGATCAATATGGTCCCAACTATTCTTGATTGAATTTTAATAGTAAACATGCAAAGTAGCACCTAAATGCTGGGTCTACCACAATCTGCTAACTCCTACAAGATAGTTTTGATCTATTCTCTCTCTTGCATGATTTTCTCCTCATGTATTACCTTCCTCTTGAAAGCAATGTGCTTCCCTTCTAAATTGTCAAGGTACTTCCTTATTTAAAGATGAGTATCATCCATTCTTCTCTTATTATATTAGAACATTCCAATCATGTATAATTTTAGAACTCTATTTCAAGGTATAACTATTGAAATCCTATTAGAGTAAAGAAATTAGATTTTGCATATTTTTAAAAATATGTCACACCATGTATACCACTTTAAAATTTTCTTTTTAAATTTTTGGATTTAAAACAAATTAAGTGGAGTCTAATCTACATTATTTACATCCATTTATTAAATAGATAATTTGGATGCCTATTTATCTGAAGTTTTTATCCAAAATATTATTTTTTTTCAAAAATGATAACAATTAATATTGGGCATTTTAATATTACTTAAAAGCATATGAATTGCACCGTTAATGGTAATGTTATAATTGTTATCTTACAAAAAAGGGAGCGATAGAACTGTCGATCAGCCACTCTTCCAATGAACATAACCAATCCAATAAAAAGATAAATGGTTGAGCCGGACCTTTTAAAATACGTGGGTTCCTTGAACTTATAGAAAAGGTCCAAGAAAGAAGAAATATTCCATGCGGAAGCAAATTAGGACTAAAAACAGTGTATTTCGATTGAAATGATGAACAAATATAAAAGTATTGGAATTTGAAATCAAAGCAACATACAAATGGAAAGCTAGTAATCAACGGAGTAAGGAAAAAATGTAAGGAAAATGTAAACAAAGCTGTAAAGAGAATGTAGAAAAAGAATTAAAAACTAGAAGAAAATTTGGTAATTTGTTGTGACGATTGTTGTTGGGTTCTTCATTCTGGAACTCTTGTGGCGAGGTTGCCGACTATCCAAACGTGGAGAAAATCCTATTTTGTGGCCCATCCTTGGTGGTTAGGATTGGTAGTATTTTACCGATCATGACGCGATATGGAAATGACGACTCATTGACTCTTAGTTTCAACGTTGACCAAGTACATCGACTGAAGATTTTCTTGACGTCATCATCTACTTGGCAGAATTCATATCGGCTTTGGCTCAAAGTTGCCATTGCAATGGATTGGCTAAAGATAATGTCAACACATGCCCCCTCGAGTCTCGTTGTTTTAATAGCATGAACAGGTGAAGCGATGGAAATCGTACCTTTTCTAATTCGTAGCCATTCTTTTCCTAACAAAGTCGGAATGTTCCAATTGTTGTAGAAGGTTGGCGACTCCTCGGCTTCGAAGCCCACGAACGGCTAGTCTTTTGAATCTTTTCTTTAAACAGTCGTGATCCCCATTGCGTTTCCTTCATCGATACGAAATCCTTCTTCTGCAACAACTCTATTTTGATCAGACTTCTCTTTCTTGTGAAATCCAACAGCATTCCTTGCACTTTTCTTTGATTGACGAACTCTGAATCTCCATGGCCGCTCCGATTGATTATTCCCCCATGGTTCTGATCCAAGCTGAGGCTAATCTGTATACCTTAGGTCCTCAGCTACTACCAACAGAAGTCACTACCGATCACTTATAGTTCGTCCATCCAGATGGTTTCATCATTCCATTGAATCAGGACAATTTTTCTACGGTCGGCCTGCCATTTTCTTTCCGCCATTGGACGCATCCTCTAAAAAATTACCGAGGATGGTGTGATCGTTGCCAAGCTACTTACGGTGCCCTTTGGGATTAATGGGACATTCGAGATGCCATTATGATGTCTAATTTTGAAATGGCCTTCGATCGCAATTTCTTCACCGTTGTTCTGCCGTTTTGGTCTTCGGCAATCAATGGCTTCATTTTCCCCCATAGTATGTTCTCTCTGACCATATTGGACATCTGCACCATTCTAAACTTCTGCTGCAATGGAGATGAAATCTCTGCCTTTCACAACGAGGAGAACCTGCTTGCCATTGAAGCATATCTAGACAAGTCTACTGCCTCATGTGGCAACTTTATGGCCTCCCAAAGGGGCGTAGTCAACATTCCTTCAGAGCAAGAACTATCTGCCTTTCTATGGCTGTGGCTCTGCAAATACATCCTTTACTCTCACTCGGCGGGGATAACTAATGAGTACCGATATTACGTATCGACGTTGTTGAGGAAGAAAAGGCACTGCGACCTGGCCTCTCTAGTGTTGGCCTTGGTCTATCGACTAATGAAGTAGATGACTTTGATCTTATCGGCTATGGGTGACCCGACCAATCTTGGTGGCCCTCTCTAGGTCATGCAGCTATAGCTTTACCAGTACATTCCTCAATTCGACGTCAACAATCTCCTTGGGGACTCCATGGATTTTGCCAACCGAGCCACAGGTTATCGACGATTAAGGACTTCGGTAAATAGGTCTTTCGCTGGTACCATTATGTCTTACCTTCATCAAAATTATCTCTAGAATGCGCCCCACTTCTTTCTCTACTCTGCCTGGGAGACCGGCCCCCTCTAAGCTGACAAAGCTTGTCAATGCACCGAAGCCTCCTAAGAGACTATCCGGGTCCAGAATGTTGTATTCCCGAGAACTCCTTCTAGGAGCCAAACCAAGCGCTTGGAGTGCCAAATCCTCCTGTAGAATGGTACAACCCTCATTACTTTTCTGGGTAATTTGGGTTGATTCAGGACATTTCTACAAATTCTAGTCATATTTTTTCTCATAATGTCATACATGTCCCATCAGCTGATGACGTGCGTACTTTAGTCGATAGGTCCCTAACCGTTCTTCACTCCTTTGAGTACCATCACTTTCAGGTTGTTAGAGAGGCCACACCCAACTTCAACCTGTGGTGGCGATTGCTATGCGAGATGCTCTTCTCCTCCCCTATGGAGACGTGGTTGCTCAAACTGACTGGATCGGCATCGGTGGTAGTAGAAACATCTATGCCAAAGAAAAGTAAGCAGAGCAAGGCATCTGCAAGTATAATTGCCATTCCATTGTTTTAGATACCACCAGTGAAGATAGCCCCCACTCTTCCACTTGCTGATGAGGAAGAAGAAGAAGGAAAAATCGTCCTCCCCGTTTAGGCTGTCAAAAAAGTAGCAGGCCACCCATACTCCGACATTCACCAAGGTTTGGATTTATGCTAAATATATATTTTTTTCAATACTCTTCCACCTTTGACTTAAAGCTAATATCACATTTTCTCCTGTTGCAGAAATAAAAAACCAGCCAGTTGGTTATCTCTGACTCTTCCTCTGAGTCATTGGTAGCCATGCCCCTTTTATCACCTGCAAAAACAACAATGAACGAGAAAGGAACATCGGCTATTTTGCCTTCACTGGCTGTTGTCCCTACGTCCGAAGTGCCCACCTCAAAGAAAATGGTAGTTGATAATCTTGTCACGCCTCCTGCAGAAGCAGCCCCTGAGCCTCCAAAGGAACCTGCTCCTTCTCTATCGGTAACAATTGAAACCACTGTACTAAAGCTTCTGCAAAGTCTAATAGGAACTAACTTGTCGACCAGTCAATCTTTCCAGGACACCATTAGCCGAGCCCTCCTGCTACTTGCGCAATCAACCGATTTCGATGTCCCTATGGAATTGAAGCGCCTATCGGTTGATTACCTGGGGCATATGCGATTCATCCAACGCTTTTTTTTCGATACCCAAAACAGGTGGGATGAAGCTTTACGCTAACTTCAAGCCTTGGAGGCGCTCCGAGAATAGGAAGTTTTTCTACAATCCCATCGCCAAGAAGCCTCTGCTCGCCTAAGTGTCCTTCAAGCTGAAATTTTTTATAGGATTGAAAGAATTGAAGGCCTTGAGAAATAGTTACGAGCACTCCTGGCGGACTTAGATTCTGAAAGGTGGGCCCTGGATAAAAAACTTGAGGCCGAAAGCATTTGCCAGCAAACGGTCTTCTCCACAGAAGAGTCAATAGCTAAATTCCGGGACGAACAACTCATGCTAGAAGCAAAGGAAGAACTTCTCCAAATAGAACTGTAGCATTTAAACAAATTACTTATCAGCATGCAATCTTTATGGGACAATTTTCAATTTTACTTAGCCACTTTCTTCCGTTGTCCTGATGAAGCCAGTCCCTCAGACACTCAAATTGGGGATGCCGAAACTCATTCGCTTCCAACGGAAGAATCGGTCATTGAACTAGAACCGACCCAGAAGAACCGACAGCCTAAGTGGAAGAAGAGAAGGGAATCCTAACGGCGGCTGCTCTGCCAAAGGAAGATCCGAATCAGCTCTCCATAATTCCTTTCGCCCAGCCGATCGAGACACCTCACACTCCTTCTGAGGAGGATTGACTTCATCATTTTTTCTCTTTTTTTTTTTTTGTTTTTTTTCAAATGTAGCAGCCATCTAATTGACTCTTGTTTGTGATCAGCCATTTCATATGAATGCAAACATGTTTCTTTTTTCCTTCTGTTGTTTTTCTTTACTTTTCTTTACTTTTATTTTTCTCTCTTTTTTTCTTTTTTTCTTTTTTTTACTTGGTCGTTTGTGATTAGCCATTTGTATGAATGCAAACATATTTCTTTGACTACCTATGCTCCCAGAATGTAGGATAAATTTTTTTCAAATACTTACCATTTTTGGCATTATTTACTTCTGATGCGTATAGATTTAGGTATAAAAATCATATAAAAACTAAGCACATTCCCAATCAAGTTTACATTAAAACGTTAATCCTAAATTACACATATAAGCAAGCGTACTCATCATTAACATATCATAGGGTTCAAACGAGTGTCGATCCTCCAGGAACAAGTATGCATTAATCAATTTTCTTTCATTGTTTAACCGGCTCAATAAAGTGAAAAAATGACATAAAATAAAATAAAAGAACATAAAAATAAAAATATATACATGTCAAGGATGGAGAAGTATGTAACTCAAGCCATTGTTTAGACAAACATGATCTTAAAGTACTCAATCTTTATTATAATTAATTATTCTCTTGGCATCATGAAGGATTAAAGTAGATTCACTTCGATGGTCAATCCAGGAAATCACTATCCTCTAGATAAATTAGCATCACTTGGTCTGTCTCAACTAATTCACCCGAAAGACTCATTAAACACAATTCTTAATTAAATTTCCTTGGTCTCGACAAATTTAAAACATGAAATTAATCAATGAACCCTTGGTCTCGGAAGACATCAATTAACCTTTAATTACCAGTTCTAAGCAATCAACCCCTTTGGTCCAGTAAGTCAATAGCCAACAGAATATGAAATTAATAAATTAAAGCTACCATCAATTGTGAAACCCCAATTAAAACCAACCCTAGAGTAAGGGGGTCGGGATGCATATCATATTTTCTTGCATGCATAAATATATTTTTATATGATTTTATGTGCTTTGGATATGTGACTTATAGTCTAGAAGGCTTAATTGTGCTTATTGAATAAGAATGGCAAAATGGTAAATTTGCTTGAGGTGGAAATAGGAAGATAACTTGAGGATTAAAATAGAAAAAATATTGGGAGAGAAAATAAGAATAAGAGTTGTTTTGGTTTAGTGGTTAGAGCTATAGAATAAATTCTTGAGGTCTTGAGTTCAAATTCCATCATTTTGAGTTTTAACATGATTAAATTTTATTTTAGATAGGTAGGCTATTTTCAGCCCTTGCATGCCTTAGGGAGGAGTTGGAATGTTGTCCTAGGGGAGACATGAAAGGAATATCCTAATCCTACTCTTGTGCCCTACAAAAATTCCTAAGGGATTCATATCCTTTTTGTTCTCTAGCTTACCTTAATTCTTGATCAAATAAGTTGCTTAATTTATCTAAGCCATTTTATTTACAGAAAATTCCAGCAAGGTTTTGTGATTTTGAAGCTTCAAAAATGCCTCTTGGAGGATGGAATTTTAACTAAAAATGGGGAAGAGTTATGGAAGGTTCCCAAGAGAATTAATCTCCATGGTTGAACCTTCAAACTCTAACCTATGTGTATTCATCTTCTTCATGTAGTAATCTAGAAAATTTTTCCAGCTTCTTGATCAGTCCAATTGTCAAAATCTTCAGCCATCTTTCCCTCTCAAATACTGCCAGAAAAATAACTAATTTACTTAGCTTGAAGATTGAAAACTTTGGCCAAAATTTGGACTGCACAAAGCTGTGCAAACCAGAGAAAAATTCTGGGCAGAATTCGCAGCTTAATAGTCCAAAAACCAAGTTGTTTCTTCTAGACTTCAAACTAGTATTTCATCTCTGAATTTCCTCCATAAAGAAGGCTGGAAACCAGCCTTACAGTACCCTCAAATACCCCTTCAAACGTACTGCAAATAGGATGGAGCATGGCAGAAAAAACTACACGAAATTTCCAGCAAAACCTTCAAGCAAGCAACCAGAAATCTGCCCCAAAATTTCTGAGGTTGAGACCAAATCTAAGACAGGAGATTATTGAAGCCCAGCAGAGTAATGCGGAATTTCAGCTTTTCAAGGACAAGGAGCTTAAATAGCAAGGCAGTGAATTCCGACAGGATGGAGCGGGAGTGTTGTACTTTTGGGATCGTTTGTGTGTACTCAAAGAGCACCAGTTGAGGGACAAAATTTTAGAAGAAGCGCATAAGAGCAAGTACGCCATTCATTCGGGAGAGGTTAAGGTGTATCAAGATCTAAAAAAGTCTTATTGGTGGCCCGAGATGAAGCGGAACGTGGTTAAGTATGTCTCAACGTGTTTAACCTGTCAGAAGGTCAAAGCGAAGCACAAAAAGGTGGCAGGATTATTACAACCGTTGCCAGTACCGGAATGGAAATGGGAAGAGGTGACCATTGGCTTCGTTACCGGACTCCCTATGGCAAGGAACCAAAAGGATGCCATATGAGTAGTGGTAGATCGATTGACCAAGTCGGCGCATTTCATACCCATGAATGTAAGGGATTCAATGAAAAACTTGGCTCAGACCTACGTGCGGGAAATAGTCAGATTACACGGAGTGCCTTCAAGTATTGTGTCCGACCGTGATCCGAGATTTACATCCCGATTTTGGGGCAAGTTTCAAGAAGTTGGCTCAGACCTATGTGCGAGAAATAGTCCCACTGCATGGAGTGCCTTCAAGTATTGTGTCTGACCGAGACCCGAGATTTACATCTTGATTTTTGGGGTAAGTTCCAAGAATCAATGGGGTTAAGTCTGAAGTTCAGTACGACGGTGCATCTGCAAACCGATGGGCAGTCAGAAAGGGTCATACAGATACTAGAGGATATGCTAAGAGCATGTGTTCTGGATTTCGAAGATAAATGGATCGAATGTGTGCTATATGTGGAGTTGTCGTATAATAACAATTAGCAAGCTTCAATTAGGTTGGCTCCGTATGAGGCACTGTATGGACGCAAGTGTTAGGTGCCACTATACTGGAGTTGGTCAGAAGATGGTCATATAAGCAAATCTGGAGAAGTCTGTGTTCAGGAAATGTTAGATAAGGTCAAGTTAATCAGAGAAAGGTTGAAGATAGCTCAGAGCCGACAAAAGAGCTATGCAGACAATAGGCACAGAGAGTTAGAATTCCAGGCGGGAGATAGTGTATTCCTAAGACTGACACCGAATAGAGGAATCTTGAAGCATCCGAAAGGGGGGAAGCTGAATCCGAGGTATTTGGGGCCGTTCCCGATAAAGAAGAGAATTGGACCGGTGGCGTATCGATTGGATTTGCCGGATGGACTGACAGGAATTCACGACGTGTTTCATGTATCGCAGCTGAAAAAGTACAATGCCGATCCCGGTTATATTTTAAATAATGAGCCGTTGGTGTTACAACCTGACTTGAGCTATGTGGAGAAGCCCGTGAGGATATTAGACCATAGTATCAAGACTCTCCGGAACAAGCAGATACCGATGATAAAAGTGCAGTGGGAGCATCATGGGATGTGAGATACAACATGGGAAACAGAAGAGTGGGTAAAACGGAAGTATCCTGATCTGAGATAGAGGTATGCTTGAATTTCGGGACGAAATTCTCCTAAGGAGGGCAAGATGTGAAACCCCAACTAAAACCAACTTTAGAGTAAGGGGGTCGGGATGCATATCATATTTTCTTGCTTGCATAAATATATTTTTGAATAATATTATATGCTTTAGAATTATGACTTTATAGTCTAGAAATCTTAGTTGTGCTTATTGAGTAGGAAGGGTAAAATGATAATTTTGCTTGAAGTGGAAATAGGGAGATAGCTTGAGGATTAAATAGGAAGAATATTTAGGAGAGAAAACAAGAACAAGAGTTGTTGTGGTTTAGTGGTTAGAGCTTTGAAATTAATCTCTAAGGTCTTAAGTTCAAATCCCACCAAATAAGTTTTATCATGATTAAATTTTATTTTTATAAGGTGGGATATTTTCGGCCCTTGCATGCCATGAGTAGAAGTAGGAGTGTTGTCCTAAGGGAGACTTGAAGGGAATGTCTTAATCCTACTCTTGTTCCCTACAAAAATTCTTAAGGGATTCATGTCCTTTTTGTTCCATAGCTTACCTTAAATTATTCATCAATTAAGCTTGTTCAATTATCCAAATCCATATTTTATTTCCAGAAAATTCCAGCAAGATTCTTTGATCTTGGAATTTTGAAAATGTCTCATTGAGGATAGAATGTTGACTGAAAATGGGGAAGGAATTAAGGAAGATTCCCAAGAGAATTAATCTCCATGGTTGAACATTCAAACTTCACTCTATAAGT